>JAXQQM020082094.1:0-19570 GCA_034641835.2 Pinus albicaulis
TTATGTGTGTGTTTCATTATGTTCTCTATTTCTTACATTGTGTTTCATTATGTTTTATATTTCTTACATTTGATTGTTTTATTCATTTAAATAGAAATTTAGTTATTAAAAGATCTAAAACTTAAATACAAATTAATCTTCATTATATAGATTTCACTTATTTTATCAAATTTGTTGTGAGAAACTATTTCATTATAATAACTATAAAACTTGACTATTAAATCACAAAATTTTGTATTGATAAACATCTACACTTCTCCAACCTAAAAAAAATACATATAAATCTTAGATACATTTAGACGTGTTTTATTTTGGGCGTTCAAGTCCAGTTTGTAAGCAATAACCTTTAGCACTTTGGGAGTTCAAGTCCACTTTGTAAGAAATAACCTAACACTTTGGAAGTTCAAAGCACGTTTGTTTAAGTAATAACCTACCATTTTGTATTAGGTTATGCTAAATGCTTTAGAAAATAGAAGTTTCATTATCACTTGAGGTTATTCATTATTCTAAATACAAATATGAATCCATGACTAATTATGGCATTATTCTTACTTTTTAGTTTATACATCTAATTTCATATTTTAAAATGTACTATGTCTCATTTTGGTTTCTTTTTTTTTTTCTTTCAAGATTTTGACCAAACTGAAGAATTAGTGAATGATAGTAGTTGCATATACAAGACATATATTGTAATACTTTTATTTTGATTCTCATATTTTGTAGAGACAAGTCTAGCTGAACTGTGAAAGATCTATGTAATTGTACTTTCTTTTCTAATAAATAAGAAAGACTGTTTTTTCTATTTGAAAAAAAAAAAAAATAACACTTCTTGTATTAGGTTTTCTGAAATTATTGAAATAATGAAGCCTATTGCAGCAGCACCGGTTATGTGGAATTTTTGTACTAAAAAAACAACTAGAAATAAACTAATAAACAACTAAAAAAAAATCTGAAGCATAAAGACTCAATGCAACTGAATGCAACTAAGATCCCTACTATTAATTAGTAGTTTCAATTGAATTATTAGTTTTCTATGAAGTTCCTTAATGAAGTTAAAAGTTAACTGTAAATTAATAGAGCTAACTTACAGTTAACATTAAATGAAATATGGAACTATTAACTAGCAATTGAAACTAAACCATGGGGTTGATAACAGAAAACTTTCTATGTTAAGCTAAATTAACTTCAACAGAAACTACTAAAGCTCCCAATCAAAAAACAGTCATACAAAAACAGAGCATATTTTGGCTTAATATGTAGGCATCGCTTAATATGAAGGCAGTGTGATAACCTGTCTACATGGAAAAAAAAGTATCATATTGTGGAGTCAGGTTTATTGTGTGAGAAATTGCAGTGTTAAATACACCCCCCACTCATCCTATGTTAAGATAGACCAGCATTACAGAGCTGGTAAAATTCAACAGACACCTAATGATGGTGTGTCTAGACAGAGAGGACTATCTTAACAGAAATTGTTTTGTTGCTCAGCAGAGTGTTGTTAAAAAGAGGTTGTTCTTGCTAAGAAGAGACCTTTCTTGGGAGAGGTGCACCAGTTGTGAATTGTCATGCCAAAATTGCACAAGAAAAATCTAGAATATCTACAGCCACGAGTGCAAATTCTACTTCATGCTTATTTCCATTGCCAATGAGCTTCTCACCTGATTGATGTGGAGAATTGAATAATTGTCTGGGAAGTGAGCTGAAGCAACAAAAAGTCTAAAGAAGAGATATTAAGGCATTTAACTGTGTTTAAAGTCTACATTGGACCTGCAAGTGTTATTTTAATTGTCAGAAGGTGTGAAGATCACTTGTGAGATCGAAAGCCAAAAGGAAAACCTCGTGATACGATGCCAGCTTAGGAGGAGATTCAAGGCTTGAATTCATTGCCCATCCATTGTGAATAAGATGGATGTCTATCAAAGGAGTTTGTTAAAACTATTTTATGAATAATAACTACACATACTATGTGTATATGTGGTGAACCCGACGTGAAACAAACACGCAATTTTTTTATTATAGTCTTGGAATGTCAATCACGCGGAGCTTTTGGTGCATTATGGAGCCCCAGGAATTGGACAACATTGTTGGAGTATTGTTCGAATTACACGTGACGTGCAGTAGACTGGCAAAAAGTTTAAAGGTATGTGTGTGGAGCAATATTGGTGTGTGTGAAACAGATCACACAACTTTCATGTGAACAATTCGTAACAACTAGCGTGGTAGAATTTGTGTGGAGTGGCTAACCCTGGTGGAAGTCAACCGTGCTAGGACTAGAGCTAGAGTGGAGCCATAAAATTCACAAAAAATGCCATAAAATTCAACAGACACCTAATGATGGTGTGTCCAAACAGAGAGAAATATCTTAACAGAAATGTCTATTACACTCATTCACAAAAAATGCCATAACAAGAGGACCATACACCATTTGCAGTAGACCATACCGCGAGGACGGGAGGAGCAACATACCTTGCAGTAGACGAACAGCGCCGACGAAAGAAGCAACAGCGCGGACGGGAGGAGCAACAGCGCGGACAAACAGACCTCCAGTAAACCAACAGCATGGACGGGAGGAGAAAAAATGCGCGAAAAGACCAGCAGCAACAGTGAGGAAAATATGTGCGAATAATGAGATCGGTAAACAAATCAACTTCGTGGGCAATTTATTTATATAAACTAGTTCGGCCGAACTATTTTAAAAGTAAAAGTTCGGTTGAACTCAAAGTTCGGCCGAACTTTTGTTGGGAGTTCGGCCGAACTTTTGTTGCCGGTTTTCCCATCTCCGGTAAAAATTTTGTTTGCCCGCACCGTTAGTGTGCCGTTAATCTAAACGAAATCACGAGTACTTAAATAGGTCGGCCGAACTTCATAAAATGTCCGACAGAACTATTGCCAAAAAAAAAATTTCACCCCCGATTCTCACAAAAGTGTAACCCAGCTTCACGTTTCCGCCCCACATTAACAGTCCCCTACAATGCCTCAAGTTTTTTTTGAAATTACACATCAAATATCTCAAAAAAACGAAAATTGCATCATGAAGTTTTGTTCGAAATTACACATCAAATATCTCAAAAAACGAAAATTACATTATACAGTTTATTGGGTAACAATGAACTAGCCAAAACCCTTTTTTTCCAATTAACATTACAAGAGAATTTACCCACTTTACATGTACATAGCATTCTTGAAAATTCCTATTTGGTGTTCACATGATAGTTTAGAAAAAGTCAAGACTGCAAGCTCACAAATACATATATATTTTTAAGCATATGAATACATTTGTGTGTGTTTATGATTTAACATAATAAATAAATAAATAAAATTTCCATACCATATTAAATAACATAAATAATAAATAATTAAATACATATGCATGCCGTCCATGTCTAGAACCAGCGTGTGGCGTGACGGATCGACGGGAGGTGGCAAGAGAATATCCAAATCTTCTCGAGTTGTCACTGGTGCATTCTCAAGCTGATCCATTTAACTAATATGCAACAATGGAAAGAAACAAATGGGCTTTGCAGAAGATTAAGGGGAAACACGCAGCGAGTGTGTCTCTTTGACGTAAAAGTTCAGACCCTCCATAAAACTTCATATTGCTTCAATTTATTAGACTTTTCGAATGGGAATGATAATGATTTGGTTAACAATTAATAATTGAGTCGAGTTTGATCATTTGTGCAATGACCAGATTGGGTCAATATTTAAGTGCAAAATGCATATGTTATACCAGGATTTTTAAAATAATGTCCCAAAATGCATATGTTATACCATGTTTTTTAAAATAATGGATGACATCAATTATATAATTTCGTTTAAAAAGAAACACCTAGATTTTTAAGATAATATATGACATTAAGTATATAATTTAGTTAAAAAAACACCAGTATATTTTACCATTATATTTTCTATTAAATTTACAAAATATATATACAGAGTTAAATTTCACCAAATTTTTTATATAAATTTGTTGGAATTTATAAACTCTACCCAATTTGTTTTTCAAAATAATAAAAATCATAATCATAATCATAATGTCAACCAAAAATTATTTTGACCAATTCTAATAAAAACACTTTAAAAAAACTCCAATTTCTTTTAAATCGTAATGATGATCTAAAATTATATATTAATTTATACTATACTTTTACTTTTAAAATATATAAATATTTATATTATATTCAAAAATGGGCTATGCAGATGCTCAAGGGCTAACGTGCCTTGAGTGTCTTTTTTTAAAAGCAATATATTTTTTGAATTTTACCAAAACCTTATATAAATTTATTAGAACTCAACACAAATACTACTTAAATCATATCTATAATGAAAAACATATTTCAAATAAATTTGCAACGATAATTTAGCTATTTCTAATTAAAAATTCTATATACTAGATATTAATTTGGGGGTTCAACTGCTTTAAGTAAGTCATTCATCTATGACCATTTCCATGAGATGCACTCGTAACTCATTAATTTCTTATAAATTTTTAAAAAAAATTGAAACTAGTGAGATGAATCACATAGCGTCAATCATCACTTCCGGGGCTTGCACTCTATATACTTTACTTTTAGAATATATAATATTTAAATTATATTGAAAAATTACATTTTAGTGGAGTCAAATTTGATCATTTGTGAGTGTTTTAAGATTTTGTCCATGTTCATCTCGTAAATTTGCAGAGTCTTAAAATTGGGCCATGTTTATCTCGTAAATGCATGATAATGTATAATATTAATGATACAAGTTTATTCATACTTATTTATATTAAAGATGCAATAAATTAGAACAATGAGAATATGTCATTTTATGTTATTTATATGATACATTTTTGTCATAGTTTATTTCGAGTTTTTGGTATATATTTTTTTATTTTTTTTTATTATTCGGTAGGGATTTGTTAGAATCACAAGTTTGAGTAGCAAATTCTCCACAATCTGAGTGCTTTACATGTTTTTTAGGGTGTTGATTCCATATATCTAGTCAAAAACCCATTTTAAATAGCAAAAACTAAGATTTGGTCGAAAAAACCTTCTAAAAACTCCAAAACATATTATTTAATATATATATATATATATATATATATATATATATATATATATATATATATATATATATCATCTATATTTTTCAAATTTATATTTTATACAAACTATTAAACATTTTATTGTTTTATATTGTTTTTTATTGTGGCCATTACATATACTCAAAAATTTGGGCAAATCAACCTCAAAAGGGATCATAATGTTTACTGGCCAAACTAGCAAGGCCTAACCCCAAGGGCATTAAAGAGAAATGACCTTGTGACCTCCCGATCGACGAGGTACTTAACAACAACAACTCGACCAGTTAATTTTGAACTATTGGGTGACCATCATATCAACCTTATATGTATATATATATATTTTAAAATTTTATATTTCGCTATTCTATATATAATTTTAAAAAATATTAAGTATAATTTAAATTTAAATATTATATATTTAAAAAATAGAATATATATATTTAATAAATTTATATTATTCAAAATGCTATAGTCTATTTTTAAATAAGAAAAAATCACAATCTAACTAAAACTTGTTTCAATGAATTTCAACAAACAAACAAACAAAAACTCAAAAACTTTAAATAGTTAAACAACATTAAGATGGGTTACACTTTTGGGCCAAATGTTGCAATGAAATTTCAAGTTTTTCCACTTTTATCGAATTGCACCTGTCAAAATTCATATAGGCATTGTGAATTTTGATTCGGAGTAAAAAGACAATGTGTAGAAAATTATGTTATTTCAATAATGGTATTTTTTGCAAAAAAAATAGTGCCATATAATCTTTCAATTTTCCATTAAATGCAATATATGTCCTTGCAAATTTTTGCAAAACTTAAAAAGTATGCATTTGTTTATGTAGCATAACTTAGTCTAAAATGTGTAATTTTTAATATATATATATATATATATATATATATATATATATACTCATGTAATAATTTTTTCAACTCCTTAAATAAATCGAAAAACCAAGAGTACAATTTTGAAGGGGACTCAAAAAGGAAGATAGTGGCATTTATTTTATTTGTTGTGTATATTTTATGCTATTGATTTTTTATTCACCCCCTTTGAAACTGTGCAAAAAAATTCAAGTGTTATGTTTAAAAGAAAATAGATGAAAAATATCATATGAATTTAAAATTTTCATATTCATGTCATTGGATATAGGATTCTTTAAGGAATCCAACATGTTCAACGCCACCACTTAATAACAAATTCTGCCCTAAATCCGATAGGGTATAACATGGGGTTGCAAAGGTATCTGCAGAAGATGTGTTGAAAATGTAATTTTTAGGACTTCAAGATCTTGATCAAGTGCTTTAAATGATTGATCAAGCACTTAAATTCAAAATTTGAATTACTCGTTCAAGCATTAAAGTAACCCTCGATTGAGCGAAATATGTGGTTAACCAGTAGCTCGATCGAGCCATTAAAATTTATAACCCTCCAACACCCTTGCTAACTTTTATTAATGGTATTATTGGTGAACCATATAGATCCAGGGCTTGATCGAGCCTATAGTTCAATTGAGCTTCTACTGTCAATAAATAGTTTCGTGTCTAAATTCGATTGCAAAAATCAAACAAAAAACATTCTTTCATACAAAAATATCAGAGTGTGGAAATTACACAAAGATTCACAACAAACATAGGAAATTAGAGATTTGGATATAGAAAAAGGAAAGAAATTTCCATCCACAGAGGAAATATGAGAGAAATCTAGAAAAAAGATGAGAAAAAAACGTTACAATTTGAGAGAATAAGTAGTTCATGCAAATACAGATAATTCAAATTAGGAGAATTTTGAGGTCTAAAATGGGCCTCCTAAGGAAATTATAAAATAATAGTGGAAATAAGAAAGTAAGATTTGATTACATCATCAAATTTTAAAGGGAAAAAAAGAAAAAACTACTTTTTAAACTCGTATTTTGAACTTATCTCCCTAAGTTTTTACTCAAATTTCGAGCAGGAACACTCATTGGATACAAAATTTAATTCCATGTCCAAAGAGTACCCGCGTTGCATACTTTTGATGGACTCTTCTACATGAAAAATGAAAAATCATGATTGCAATCACGTTTTTTCATGTATTTATCATTTTTCGTGTAGCAAGGTCTATCAAAAGTATGCAACATGGGTACTCCTTGGATGAGGAATTGAATTTTTCATCCAACGAGTACTCTTGCTCGAAATTTGAGTAAACCATTAGGGAGGTAAATTGAAATTATGAGTTGAAAAAATAGTTTTATTATTTTATTAGTTTTTAATCTTTTTACGTTTTTACTCCAAAAATGGTGAATCATCCCCCATGGTTGACATCATCATCTTGAATTCTATTGGTTCTCATAAAGTTTATTTTGGTTGTACATTTTTCTTAGGAAGCCCATTTTAGACCTCAAAATTCCCCTAATGCAAATTGTCTCATTTCTCATATTACTTGCTCCATATTGTATCCATTAAAAAATATGATTGAAAACCAAAAACAAATGGAGAATGAAATAATAAAACTAAGATAAAATAAGCATTGAAAGTAATACCATGTAGTTAAAAAATTAGATGTAACAACAACTAAATTAAACCACTTGAAACCATACAAATTATTAAAAACCACTTCAAACCATGCAAATTATTGAAAACTACTTGAAACGATGATTTATTGGAATTTTTTTAAACCACTTGAATTCATGCAAATTATGAACCACCTTTGAATTGTAATGGTTTATGATAACCCACAAAAACTAAGGATGTGATTTAACCAAAGAAAACTATTCGAACATAATTTCCATATATTATTAAATTACATGAATTACAATTCATGGCAATTTATTTACAAGAGGGATATACAAAAATGGTTGTCACATAGGTGCTCCAAAGTTTATAAACATTAGTTTGATTAATGTTTGATATTTGAAGTAAGAGTTAAAAGAGAGAAAATGAGGTAAGATATACAAGGAGCAAGAATATCCCTACTTCCAATGTAAACAAATTGAGAAGACATTCTTTGTTAAACATATATTTAACAACATTAAAGTTTTGTAACATTCATCATTATATATAGAATTTAATGTTTCTTTGAATCCTAAATGATGGTCCCTACCTTTGAAAACCTCACAAGTTTCTTCTTTCAATTCTCTCATGAAGGATATGAGATTTTTTTTAAAAGAACAAGTTTTTTAAAGACATACAAAGTGTATTGTAGAGTTGTGCTTGTACAGAAACGAGTGCATTATTGCATATAACTTTAATTATCCATGGAAAACTCATGTGGTTAATCAATATCAAATTCATGAATAATAAATAATAAATTTCATTTATTTTAATATTTACAATTTTACACTAGATTTTTCCCAATCCCAAAGATTAGGTGTCAACATTCCCCCCTTAATCTCAAGGGATGTTGGTGAGTCCAAGCATAATTCTGAATCTTTCAAACTTTCTTTTCCAAGAACTTTAGTGAAGATGTCTACGATCTACTCATTTGTGGAACAATGTCGTAGGTGGATTGTCTTTGCCTCAACATGATGTTGAATCAGATGACACTTTGTATTAATGTGCTTGGTTTGATCATGGAACTTTGGGTTCTTGGTGAAATTCATTGAAAAAATTTTATCAATCAAAAGAGGAGTTGAATGCACTTACTTCTCCTGCAAATCTTCTAAAATTTTTGTGAGCCACACAATTTCCTTTGTTGCTTCATATGTTTCCAATAATCATAACATAACATTAAGTAGATAGTCTTATTTATTTATCTCCATCAAAATTTGAATCAGAGTATCCAATCAAGTTGAAGTCATCCACCTTTGTATACTTGTGTCCAAAGTCTTGAGTTCCCTTCAAGTACTTTAGAACTAGTTTTGTAGTAGACCAATGACCTCACAAGGCTTTTGCATAAACCTGGTGAGGGTTCCAATTGCAAATGAAATGTATCGTTTGGTAGTAGTCAAGTAGTTGAGACTTCCTACAAGTTGTTTGTAACTTTGTACTATGTTGCATCCTAAAATTATTTTCCTTCAGTGGATGTGAGATTTAAATTCCATTCGATTGGAGTTGTCAAAGTATTTCACTCAGCCATGCCAAACACGTTTAACATATCTCCAATGTACTTCTTCTGAGAGGGGAATATAAACTTTGGATGTTGGGTTACTTTAATACCAAGATAGTAGTGAGCATGGCCCAAGTTATTCATTTCAAAACCTTTCCTTAGTTTTTTCTTTATTGGTGAAATGTAATTCTCATTATTCTCTGTCATCATAATCTTGTCTACATACACCACAAGGCATATAATTTTTTTCCAACTTTCTAGACAAACAAAGTTGCATCATCAAGATCGTAATGTTTGAAATTGGGTTTCAGAATATGCTCAGTCAATTACTCATGTCGAGATCATGGTGCTTGTTTTAGGCCATATAAGAATTTGACAATCTTACATACTTTGTGTTCTTGAACCTTCATGACAAAATTTTCAAGAAGTGTAGCAAGAAAGGCTCATTTTCACTTAGCCTTCATCAAATTGAGAAAATTTGAAATTTCCACATCAATAGACAACTTGGAGGAAGTTAACGGAGGTGACATGGTTGTTTTTGCTAAATTAGCTCAGTAAATTCAAGTTAAGGGCTTGGAGTTTAGTTTGCATGTGTTGATTTATAATTTATAGCAATCAAGTTCAGTTATTTCCAGTTGTAATCAGTTAAAGTAGTTTTAATTGTTGGTAGAACTAGTTGAAAGTCATTTGTGCAGTGGGATAACAATCTAACTCAGTAATCATTCAGTTAACTAATCAATCAAGTGCATGCAAAGAATTCGAGTTCCCCAGTTGTGGTGGATATTCCAAGGCAATGTAACATCAATTGTAGACTAGTATTGAGTGTATAAGTATTGCATGCAATTAGAGATCAACCTTGGGAATTTCATAATCAATTGGAGGAAAATTCCTAAAATATAGGGGCATAATTCCTCAGGATTTGTGCAAGGAAATATGGGCTCAAGTAGAGGTAGAAGTTGACTAAGTTTGGGTCAGAGCTTCTCATTGAGCATAGAGAAAGGTTATTCACTAGCAAGTTGTGCTCAAAGTGAACAAGCAATTTTAATATACTCTATATTCATTTGATTAATGCAAGCAAGATTAAGGGGTTTTTACGAGTTGGTTTCCACTAGATAAACTTGTGTACTTTTTTATGTGATTGATGCATGTTTGTGAATTTTTTTCTAATTTGTGAATTAATTTCCACATAGTAGTAGAGAATAATTGTGTCTCTTGATTTAGATTACATTTCTTCAGAATTTATAATTTTATCACCAAATTTCTACATGGTATCAGAATAGGATTCACATTAGAATAGGAATATCAATTTTTTTTCCTCTGGAGGTTCAAATTTGCAGCTTCAATGTAGCAAGATCTCTTTAATTTTGGGAGAATGGCCTTTAATGGACTGAGATTATAGTATATCTTGGAAGGTAGCTTAAATTTCATTGAATGGAAGGATAACATGGAGACAGTGCTTGATGACAATGGATTTTTGAAATATGTCAAGACAAACATTGCAAAACCAGGAACAATTGATGCCCAAAATCTAGCTTAATGGACGAAAGATGTAGCCAAGGCAAGGAGAATAATCTTGGAGAGAGTGAGAGGCCACATTATCTCAGATCTCCATGGGAAAGAAACTCTTTTCGCAATGTGGAAGGCATTGAAAAATGTATTCTTAAAATTGTCCCTTAAAGACAAACTTCGAAATATCAAGATGGAGATGAATGATATTATTTTGCGGTATCTCACCAGATTTACACAATTTCACGATGAGCTTGGAGGGGTTGGTGTGAATGTTGCAGAAGATGAAATGGTGAGTGATCTCCATGGGAACATCTAACAAACATAAGCATCACCATATCAATCACACAACATCACATGATGAAGGATTTCACCCTGCTTGGGCTACGTCTCCTTGGTCCAGCTTCCAATGGCTTGGTCCTCTTCTATTATGCTAAAAAAAATGATTACATGTGTTTACAATGCTCAAACAACTCTGAAACCTATTCCATCAGCTCCCAAATGCCCAAAATTCCTTTGTAGCCTCTTTCTGCATCAAATTTGGCAAAAAACCGAAGAATTTATGACTTCCCAAAATCTGGCATCATCCTACAAATCCATCTGGAATCCACCTAACTGAGCACCAATTTCGCCGAAAATCGGGCAAAATTGTCGTCGTGCTAATTTTACCAATAAGGCCTTAATGTTGAGATTTGAACCATAACAAATGGTTTTAATACAATTTTTTTTATATTAAAATTCCAAACGATTAATCCGCTAATTGTTGGCATTAACCACTCTTTGTGGTCAGATCGGCGAAGTTCAACATTTATTGTCTAGGTTAATGGCGGCTAACAGAGCCTGATCCCCGGCAGTATCGGTGGTGAGGTGTTCAAATATTGTACTTGGTGGCGTTTAATGTTAAATGTTATGCTTATGGGAGGGCGCAGGGCTAGCCTCCCGCCGATGGTCCTCGCCCCCAGTGTGGTGACCAGGGCTGGGGCTAGACCCCGACCCCCTCTCCCCAACGCGAAATTTATGTCATAAAAAAACCATAGTCGATACATAGAAGGTTAAGACTCATGGTGCAGGGCACGACGGTATGGCTTGGCGTTTGTTGGTCGGTGGTCGCGATTTCGACCCCCATTGCTGCTTGGACTTAACCCCAAAAATTTTTTGGCCCTCGGGCTGCAATGTGGCGGCCCCTAGCTGGGCCACATGGCAGCCTATGGTTGGCCACCAATCCACCAATAATGAGTTAAATCGTGCCACTTAGCACCAAAACATTCGACCATGAAGACCCCCTTGACCAATTCAACTGTACAGTCACTCTACCACGTACGCATGCCTAGTCAGTTGTACGAACTGCTGATTGGGTTGTCCAACATTTTTTTTTTTACTTGTTTGTTAGACAAAGTGGACATAACACATTTCTAGGAGCATATGGGGCCAATTTTCCACGAAACGAGTTGCACCATATTCAGAACGACGAGATCTACATGGTCATTCAGGTTCTACACCAATAAATAAAATTTAATTTTGAGCATAATTTTGAGCACCTGATCACTCCTCCCCACTGGAAGCTTTTGGACCCCAAAAGATCACTTTCAGTTGTTCAGCAGATGAGGGTATAATTCCCTCACCTTTCCAATCTTGATCTATTTGGCCTTAAAATCATTGTATAATTTTATGCCTTTGAGCCCCACACGAAGGTAGTCTACACTCCCTGTTTTTGATGTCCTTGTTCTTTTGTCAAGAATGGTGTCTTGTTGAAGCTCATCAAGGTATTCAGGAGAAAAGTATTCAATTAAAGAAATATGAACCTGTTCTCCTTTATCTTCAATCATTGGAGGCTCATACAACCTCAATTTCTCAACGTTAACAATAAAGTAAATTTGCGTGTATGAAGGAAAATCTAACTTAAAGTAATTTTCAAAAATCTTTTCCAAAATTCTAAAAGGACCATAATGGATTGGTTT
Organism: Pinus albicaulis; assembly: GCA_034641835.2. Lineage (NCBI taxonomy): Eukaryota > Viridiplantae > Streptophyta > Pinopsida > Pinales > Pinaceae > Pinus > Pinus albicaulis. The sequence goes on from JAXQQM020082094.1 coordinate 12,556, forward strand.
CAGTTTTTTACCTTCTTCTTGAAGCCTTTCTTTTCTAATGTGAAGCCAAACTTCATCACCAACTTGGAACTTGTGATCTACATGATGGTTGTCATGTCTTGCTTTGTACTTGCCTTGACTATTTTCAAACTGATCTTGAACTATTTGATATATCAATTGGATTTGTTCTATGAACTTCTTAGCTTTTTGTATGTCGCTATGGCCATCAATAGAAACGTCCTTCCCAAAAATGAAATCTAATGGTGATCTAGGCAAGTATCCAAGACATGCCTCAAATGGTGATGTTTGTGTAGAGGAGTGTTTTGCATGGTTGTAAGCATGTTGAATGTAGTGCAAGTTTTCATCCCACAACTTAGGATGCTTGTTGTAGTATCCTCGAAGATGTATGATTGTTTGATTGACCACCTTGATTTGACCATCTATTTGTGAATGAAAGGTTGTACTCTTCTTCAACTTGGTGTCCATCAAGTCCCATAAACTTGACCAAAAATTCCCAACAAATCGAGAATCTCGATCACTAACAATGGATGTGGGAAAACCAAAATGAACCCAAACATGTTGAAAGAATAAGTGAGTTGTTTTTTCAGCTGTGATTTGATTTTTACATGGAATTAATATACACATATTTCTAAACCTATCCACAACTACATACAAATAATCATGACCTCTTTTTGACAAAGGAATACCTCCTACAAAATCCATTGAAACACTCTCCCATGGATGTGAAGGTACAGGAAGTGGTGTGTACAATCTTGACTTCCTATTGTTAGGCTTAATGACTACACATAATGAACAACCTTTAATGAAACATGACCGACTTTCAAGCAGACAAGGCCAATAACAATACCTCTAGAGATGTGCTAATGTTTTTCTTACATCGAAATGTCCAACAATTAGACTCAGTGTGTGTTTCCCTTATGAAATTCACTCTCTCCTCCTATGGAATACAAATATTGAAAAAATGATACAACAAGTTATTATGTACATGGTAATCCAAATTCTCTACTTGGTTTCCTTGACTCAAGCCTGCATAAACATCTTGAAAGTCATTATCATATGCATATTTCCCAACATAACTTTCATGAAAAATGGAATTATGCTTGAGTAAAGTAGTTGCACTAATAATAGGCCTAGAAAGTATATAAGCAACCTTGTTGTAAATACCTTCTTATACTTGATGACCAAGTGGAATTGTTGTAAGAAACCCATCCATCGAAAGTGCCTTGACTGATATAACTTAGTTTGTGATTACAAGTATTGCAATGGTTGGTGGTCGATGTGTATGATGGTTTCATTTCCCATCAAGTAGTGTTTCCACTTTTCCACACTTTGAACCAATGCATAAAACTCCTTGTCATAAGTAGAATATTTAAGCACTACACCATTGAAAGTTTCTAAATGAAATGAAATGGGCTTACCATGTTGCATAAGGACTACGGCCATGTCATAGTTACTTGCATCAATTTTAATCTCAAAGGGTTGTCGCAATTCTGGTAATGCATGTATTGGGGCTAAATTGATCTTCTCTTTCAAAGAATAAAATTATTTTTGTTGCTTTCCTCCCCACTGTAAGACATTTTTCACACTAGTCAATGCATGCAAAGGAGTTGCGATAGAAGAGAAGTTAACAATAAACTTCCTCCAATATTGTGTTGCTCCCAAAAAAATTATTACCTCAGTGACTGTCTTGGGCATTGGCCAATTCACAATGACCTCAACCTTATATGGGTCTATCCTCAACTCACATCCTCCAACAATATGCCCCAAGTACACCAAAGAAGTTTTACCAAACTCACATTTTGACATCTTCAAAAACAACAATTCTTTCCTTAAGACATCAAGTACTTTTCTTACATGCATGACATGTTCATCAAGTGATTTACTGAAAATTAAGATATCATCTAATATTACGATGACAAAATCATCAAGAAATGGCCTAAAAATATCATTCATCACATGCGTGAAGGTAGCAAGAGAATTACATAAACCAAAAGGCATAACAATCCATTCAAACAAAACTTGTTTTTTTCTAACGTCGTCTTCCAAATGTCACCTTCAACAATTATAATTTGATGGTAGCCACTCCTTAAGTCCAACTTACTAAAATAGTTTTCATCTTTCAATTGATCAAGTGAATCATCTATTCTAGGATGTGGATTATGGTTCTTTACCGTAATCTTGTTCAATGCATGGAAATATACGCACATGCACCATGTTCCATCCTTCTTTGGCACCAACACAATAGGTGAACCACATGGCGAAGTACTTGGTCAGATGATCCCTTTTTAAAACAACTCTTGGATTTTATTTTTTATTTCAACATTCTCCATCACCAACATCCTATACATGCGAATGTTACACTAGTACAAAATTTCTAATTAGTTACTAAAAAAACAACTAAATTTTGTATATAAACGACAAATTTTCAGTCGGTGACCAGTAGTAGCTTATTTACAGTATCTTATAATGCAACCATAATCATATGTGGTCAAACATAGCCAACCATAAACATGGTCAACATGGTTGATTATGGTAAGCCATGTTCAACATGATCAGGATGACCAACCATGGTCATCGTGGTCGAGCCATGTTCAACAATGGTGTATATGGTTAACATGGTTGATTATGATCAGCGATGGTCAACATTATCAAGATTACCAACCATGATCATCATGATCAAATTGGTCAAAACATGTTCACCCATTGTCAACATGGTCCCTTGGTTAACTATGCTTGATTAATATTGACATGGTTGTCTATGATTGAACATGGTTTGAACATGATTAATATGGTTTACCATATTTTTCCATGATTGACCATGATGTTTATGGCTGACTAAGATTGATATATTAGGTTGACGAACATGTCACATTACTAGGTTTAATAAGCTGGCCATAATTTACTAGGTTTCCTAAGGTTTATATATTAGGTTTATGAGCATGTAACATTTATTAGGTTTACTAGGTTGAGCTAAGTTTACCAGGTTAACTCTTGTAACAACCCCGGGTTAAAAGTTCATGTAATAAAGTTAATAAAGGAAAAATAAGATCAAGGTCATGGGACACATATTCCAAGCTTAACGTTGGGCCAAACATCCTAATGAGTGTTCATTTCGGTTTATTATGGCTAAGGAAATTGGAAAAGGCATTGACAAAGGATTTGGAAAGGCAAAGAGGCATTAATTAGTATTTTATTTATGAAAATAAAGGAAATTAGGAGAAAATGAAGGTGAAAGGTCAGAGGTTGCATGTGAGAGGAAAATTAAAGGAAAAATAGAGGAAATTGAAGAAAATAGAGGCATCAATGATAAAAAGTTTTCTGAGGATGAGTTCATAGATTTTGTTGGTTAACCTTTTGTGAGTTGTAGCTTTGAGCTCTCTCTCTCTATTGTCTCTCTAATACTCTTGCACACTTAGAGAATTCTTTGAGCACTCTAGCATTGGAGAAAGGAAGGAAAAAAAAGGACAAGAAAGTAAAGGAAAGCAAGGATCAAACAAGGAAAAGTTTGATCAAGAGACTACCATTGGATTACTTGCAGGTATCGAGTCGCATGTATGATTACCTTGCTAGTTTTGGCATGCATGGTACATGCATGTGTGTATTTGGTTCTTTTGTTATCATTAGCATGAGTTTTTCTAGGTGTGAATATGGTTTCGAATTTTCCTTTTCGGATAGTCATGGTGTGATACGGTTCTCTCTTTAGTTGAGCTCAGATTTTCAAATGGTTTTGGAACTCGGTGAGGTCGTCTCAAGAAAATTCCCAAGGGCCTAGAAATCCCTTAACCAGTAATGGCGGGATATGCGGTAAAGCCGGAGGGTGGAGACGAGAAAAGTCCTCATGGAATTGGTGAGGAAATAAGGAGAAATCCATGTTTCTTTAGGGCCTAACGATCACTTGATCAGTTTTGGCGGGATTGCGATAAATCCTGGTAGTTTATGTTTCTTTGTTTAGGTCTAGGAATCCATTGACCATTAATCGCAAGGTTGCAATAAAGCCTGGTTGTGTATGTCCTTTCTTTGGGCCTAGAAATCCCTTGACCAGTAATGGCAGGATATGTGGTCAAGCTTGAGGAAGTTTGGTTGTTTTGAGTCTCACATTCATGCTTGGAATATGGCACGCAGGTGATTGGCTGAAAGAATTATTTTGTTCAGCCGAATATATGTTCGAGTGGTAAATGGAAGTCCCTGACTTAGTTGGTTTTTTCATAAGTTAATAAGAGCTATTTTCCTCTTTTATTTAATCAGTAATTATACTTTTTATTATGTGGCTATAATGGTTGCTCTATCATTGTTATTATTTTGGTTATATGCTAGTTATAAGCATGGTTTTATGACAAATTCTAGTTACTCTTATCATGTTTTGATTGGTAAATGATTGGTGGTTGAATGCATGACCTTATAGATTTTATTGCAGCTATTATGAGAGGTCATTAGACCTTCTTGAAGATTCTCAAATAAGTATGAGACCGCTATGTTTAAATGTGCATTCATGACCTATAGATTAAATGTTTTCAATGTGCTTGATGAAATTTTTGTCATGGTTAGGCTTGGTTAGGCCAAGTCCTTGATCAAAGTTTTGTGTTAGAGGATTTTTTTTTGTGTTTTTTAATGTTCTGGAAAGTATCATCAAGTTCTGGGCAGTGGTTTGGAGACTAGCCCTGAAAAGGTGGCTTAGATTCTGTGGTCGCAGGCATAAAACTGGGAAAATTTGATTGTAATTGCTACCTTGTAGGCTTATGCATGTGACTGGAGGCCTACAGTCGAATTCATGCAATGTTATGGCTGTAGCTGGGAGTTATATCACTGAAAAAGAAAGTTACCACAGGGTTTGGGCACATGGAGGGGTGTTTTAGCTCTTGGGGGTCATGTAGTTCCCGAGGAAGGTCAGTAAAGATTGGGTTTGTCGATTCCACTTCCTTAACTATAATTAAGAGGTTGAGTCATATCATATTAAGTCTTCGTCATGTATTTACCCTGGTGGACCGGTGAACTTGGATAAGTGTGGGAGGAGGGTGTTACAACTGGGTTGACCTAGGATGAAATAAGGCGAAATTTGATTTTTATTTATTTTTATAATTTAAAAAAATTATGAAATAAAAAAATAATAAGGGTTAGAAACCTACATGGAACCAATCAAACAACACATTAACAGTCCTACAATGCCTCAAGTTTTTTTTGAAATTACTCAAATATCTCAAGGAAGCAACTAGCCACAACCATTTTTTCCCAATTAACATTTAAATAGAATTTGCCCACTTTGCATGTACATAGAATTCTTGAAAATTCTTATTTGGTGTTGAGGTGATAGTTCACATGGTAGTTTAGGGAAAGTCGAGGTTGCAAGCTCACAATTACATATGTATTTTTAAGCATATGAATGTATTTATGTGTTCTTTTGCGCCGAATACTATTTTCAATCATTAACTTTTTAAGGGCACTTATTTTAAAGTCTATTTAAAATTAGTTTTAAAAAATTATCCAAAATTAAAAAATATTTACAAATTAAATGAAAATCATAATAAGATATCTCTCTTGGGAAACAAAATTCCATATCATATTAAATAAAATAAATGATAAATAATTAAATACATGTGCATGAATAATATCCAAATATTCCACTTCCAATTATTTGAAAGTGTACTTTTTTTTTTTTAATAATCTGGTTTAACATGGATTTACTTATGTTGAGATTTAAAGATAAACTTCTATCATCTAAACTTTGACCTTCTGAAAAGGAGAAAAGACTTTAAAAACAAATTACACTTGAATAAAAATGAAAACCAGATTGGTGTATGTGTTCAACAATGTTCTTAAGATTTAATTTATAAGTGTTCAACACCGTTTTGTTCTTTCTTTTTTTCGTTTTTAATTTATAAGTTGAAACATAGAAATAGAAATCAATAGACTCAAAAGCTACATAATTCGAAACCAAACCAAAATTTGCCATTACTCAAAACGGATATGCAAAAGCTAGTAACATTTTGAAATAGAAATCATAATCAGACTTGAGACGTGGGCTCCACATTGGTCTTTAACAATTTCATTTTTGAGCATTTGGTACATCAGTCACAGGCGGATCATGAGCGTGGAATTTCTCAGAAATTTTTGGGCGAACGTCCTCCACTTCAATGAGACTTCGTTCGTAGGAAGGGGATGAGCTGTGTGAGCTCTGAGTCAGACTTCAGACCATCAAACCTCTTTATTGGGATCGCGTTGCTCTGCTGCAACTTGTATGAACTTGGGTTGTCATCAATGATGATTACCTTCTTCAGATCTCTTCCCAGCAGTGATAGATATTTCACTCCATTGTCGGCTGAGTCTCTGTAGAGCCTGAACTTGATGAGCTCGCGATTTTTATCGATCTCGTCCAAGAAGCGGTCTTCCGTAACTTTAACACTTAATGTAAAGACGCCCACTTCGAATAGCTCTGACATTTCTGTCAGAAATTGTTGGAGCCCAGGCCTCTTATAAATGTACCTCTTTATCTCTTCACCATCCTGCGTTCTCGTGATTTCAAAATACTCGGACCCGTAATCGTAGGGTACCATTTGGCTGCGCGCCACCAAAAGGGTGCCGTCCATGTCTAGAACCAGCGTGTAGCGTGACGGATCGACGGGAGGTGGCAAGAGAATATCCAAATCTTCTCGAGTTGTCACTGGTGCATTCTCAAGCTGATCCATTTAACTAATATATTGCAACAATGGAAAGAAACAAATGGACTCTGCAGAAGCTTAAGGGGTAACGCTCACTGAGTGTGTCCCTCTGTCCCTTAGTCGCTCCGTAAAACTTCTTATTGCTTCAATTTATTGGAGTTTTCTAATTGGAATGACAATGATTTGGTCAACAATTAATTATTGAGTCAAGTTTGATCATTTGTGCAATGACTAGATTGGGTCAATATTTAACAATAAAATGCATAGGTTATACCTGGATTTTTAAAATAATGAATAATATTAATTATATAATTTGGTTAAAAAAAAGAAACAATTTAATTATAAAAACACCTGGATTTTTA
>JAXQQM020060737.1:0-47589 GCA_034641835.2 Pinus albicaulis
AGTCACCCCTGCATACCTGGAATCATTGCCAAAACTGTGCGCATATAAATGTTTCACCCAATTTTTATCTTAATTAAGACTCCAATCTGGCTTATTCACACATTACCAATACTCCGACCGCATACCAAGAAATTCCAGAAATGTTAATTTACTGTATAATACTCATAAACAAAAATCGAACTTAAAACCCTGTCTTCTCCGTTGTGAATCAATTGCACATAAATCGATTCATCATTTCCATACAATCCTATCATTTACATTTAAATCCAATTCATTATTGTAGTCGAACCTTCAAATTGACTCATTTCCCCTGTGCTCTGAATGTATGCAAAAACACCATTGAATGTCTGATATCTAATAATACATCTCAGCATTTTCCCAAAACATAACTCTACAGCTGTTCATTCATGAACTTCAATTGCAGAAGCCACAAACTCAACAATATTTTCATAACTGAAAACTCTTAATTCAGCAAAGTCATCCACTGTATTTTTCAGAACGCAAACTCACAAACCATATTCTTATAACTCAGGACTTTCCCATTTAATACGAGAACTCCACTTTATATTCAAAACACCTAGATCTCAACTAAAATATGCGCTCTTATCAGCTCATAACAATGGCAATTTACATTAAATTTAGGTTGAACACACCTTACCCAAATCGGTCACCAGTAATACGTTTCCTTTTCTGCAAAGACTTATATGAGCTCCTGCGCTCAGATCCAATCTCTCTGACTACTCGGAATAGTTCTCAATGCAATGGAAATATGCTTCCACCATTTGTGTTCATTCAGCCCAATGTGATGCCAATCGCTACAATTTCAATTTCGATTCAATTGGAAATAGGAAACCAGAGATCATTGTTCCGCTGCGATGATCAGACTCCATAATTCCGATTCCGATGCCAGTCAGAAATCGCCCATCGGTGTTTGCAATACGGCTTTTCGATGCTATTTTGAAATACCTCCGATCTGATTTAATCGCAAATCGGCGATCACTGCATTCCACCCAAACTCCGATCGGAGTCCAATTCCTGTTGCTCCGATCCGATCACTATGACCTGATACAATCTTCTACCTCTCTGATCTGATTCAATCGGAATCTAGGAGATTGGCATTTACAACGATCGGCAATTAAATGTGATTGATTATCGTCCGAACTCTCCGGAAATCTCTCGGTTCGATCCGGCATTTCGATTTCAAGAACCTTCGACTGTATTTATCAACAGAGCCAATCTGCATTTCACGGTTATATAAGAACGTTGGAACCACATGGCCTTTCACTTACAAATCCGTCAATTGCATCAACAGCTTGCATCAACACTCTTGCTCTTCCTTTTCAAATTGACTGCGTGACCATAGATTGAATCCTTCTGCACCACAGTCCTTTCGTTTTACTCAGGCTTTGTTTCAGTATTTACACCTCTGCTCACAAATTTCCACTATGGCAATTAATCCACATAAACTCAAACCGACATTACACACACAAAATTATAATCGACCTCTATATATATAACAGTTACGTGAGATTTCATATTGCCATCGATCCTGAAGTGATCGATGGTCGATCAATAGGTTCCTAACACAGAATTAAATCCATTATAGAATGCACACAGAACCGTGACTACCATCCAAATACATAGAAAGACAATGCTCGATGATTCACTAAACATAATGGATTCAGAAAAACAAACAAAATTTCTCCCTTTGGCCAAAAACAATCCACACACACTTCACTAATTTGAGCTTTCTGCTCCACACAGAAAAACCTATTCTAATCCTCTCGCCACTCCCTACTACTGAATATACAAGAAGACCCAATTTATACAAATAAATGGTTCCATGAACCAGAAATCTCTCAACCTCACCAAAAAAATCTCTTCAATCCCACTCTTTTCTAAACTAACACTAAATAAATCTTTTAAAATCCCTCATATTCTATTCTAGCCAAATAAATCCAACTATTTGGCCTGATCTCCATACAAGGAGGATCACTCAACCACCTATACCCTTTCCTTAATAAACACTCTCACATATTTAAACAAATAATTTAATTAAATTATTTTCTTTCAACCCCTTGCTAGTCACAACATGTGACCATACTATCACATTGCTGACTAGCCTGAATGCTCCTGCATCAGACTCTCAAAGTTGAAAGTTTTCATGACCTCCTGGTCATGTGTTTCTTCTGCTGTCCATCCAGTATCCCAAACTTTACTTTGTAACTGGTCATCACTTTCATTATGCTGCTGACTTAATTCTTTTGCCACTGTCACTTATGTTCCTCCAGATTCCCAAATCTTAATTTGTTGTTGCCCTCTTCTCTTGCTGATATAAATTTCTGTGGTCAATTTCTCCTTTTCGTTGTCCCTGTTCTCATCTAATTTCATCTTCCATAATTTCTTGATTTCCTTCTTATCATTTGTCTCTAACTGAGCTCCACTGACATGTGTCTGTTGTACAATATTATCATTCAATAGTACAATGGCTAGGATTTCTTGGAGCATATCATTGTGAAGTATCTTTTCATTCTCTATACTTATACTATCGCAACAAAATGATGTTATATTATCTTCTCCTTCAACAGGAACAAAATTATGGTTTTCTAGAGCTTCTTCATGATTTACAAATTCAATAAAATAATTCACTTTAGAATCATAGAATTTCTGAACTCCTGCATCTATCAACATCATCATGCATTCTTCCACAGTTTTCTATTGAAAATACTTCATTATAATTATCATCGCAAATTTTCATTTGTTTATCTTCAGCTCCTTTAATCATAACAATTTTCCTGTCAATACCATCATTCTCAAAATTATTAAATACATGCTCAAAATATCTTTCTGTTTCAGCCATTTCTCCAGTAATCTCACTTCTTCATCAACATGCATAAGCACATTGTCCAATCGTTGTTCCTCACCTGTCAAACCTGAAAACATACACAACATGTCAGTTTCAAAAATGCAAGGCTCTTCATTCGAAGCCTCAATGATCAGCTTCTCATGCTCCTCTGAACTATTCTGATAGTTCACTAAATTATTGAGAAATTCTTCCTCAACATCTGTGATTTCTTCCTCATCAAAGAAAACTTCTGGAACTGCAATTTCTTGACTATACTTGGCAACTTCATCATAAGTTTGTAGAATACCTTCATGTTCTACACAACTTCTTCCAATACTCAGTTTGTCCAAATAAGACAATAATGCCTCTTCCTCTTCTCTGATAAGACTTTGATCTTTCAAAGATTTCCTTGGCTTACCTTCTTCAGCTAAGTTCTCAGTGTCATCTTTCCTTCCCTTTGCTTCATAAATCTGCAATGCATTTGTTTCTTTTCCTGTTTCCATCTCCCATTGGTCTTCTTTCCATGCTAAAATTCCTTCAAATATAATCCAATAAGTTTCCAATAAAAGAAGACATAACCATTCAGCCATACCTTTTAAATTCCTCCACCAATTGAAGTCTTGAAAGTCCTTATGCATCTCCTTTCTTGCTTGTCTTGCCTTTGCTCCTTTCACTTTTTCATACACAGGTTCAAATTCTTTAGGCTGCATACCTGCAAATCTACATTCACAGAAATAATTAATCCCAAAAATATGAGATCCTCTTGTCTGTGCAGATGATGTCAACACATTCCTCTCATTCTGATCTGCATAGATCAGTTCTTCTCTACTGTCATCACTGTCTTCGTCCCCAAGGAGAGGTCCTTTCTCTGGTTCACAGATGTATTCTACTTCTTCATTCTCAGTTCTTCGAAGTAATAATTTCTCAGCAAACAATTCTCTGACAGGCCATTTAACTCTTCTTCCCACATAAAATCCTTGTTTCCATTTTTCTCTAATTCCTTTCAATAGCAGCTTCTCCAAATGACTGAGTTCTGCCTTCATCTCAGCCAAATCTATGTCCCTTTCTTATTTACTCATTCCTTTGAGTCCAACTGCTTCAGCACTCTTTTCCCTATGTCTGTGACTTTCCCTTGTACCCCTGTCATGACCATCAATAGTCAATTCCTTTCCTTCCTCTGGTGAACTTTCCTTGTTCACTAGTGAGCTGCAACTAACCTTTTCCATTTCGCCTATAACAAGTCTCCTTCATGCCTCACCAAACTTTCCTGAGTTTAGCCTTTTGGCACCTATTGGTTCTTTCCTCGAACCTTTCACTGACTAACAATTCTACCCAGCACCCTTCTTGCTGGAATTGTTATCTCTTATCCACAATCACAATTGTGGAGCTGCCTCATCAACTTCTACCCAACCTCAGTTGGAAGTTGTTCTCATCTTCTCTTGAATACTTCTTGTTGTAGGCTCCGCATCTTCAATTGCTCACTACCTTCTTCATTCAGTAAATTTGTTTACTGTCGGGTATTGTCACTTTTACGCATCTGGAAATTCTTCTTGCTCTATCTTTTTCACATGGCTCATATGCTATGATGCTGGTATAACTCATTCCTCCCTTCAGAAAATCCACTGACCTGCACAATCTGATCTCAAGACACATCAAAGTATCTTTCAAACCTGCAATATTTCCTTCAAAAATTTCTTTAAACTACTCCCATTCCATCAGTCAAAGGACTCACCTGTTCACTATTTCATTTAGACTTTCAAATACATCTCTACAAAATTATCAGCTTAAACATGCTTACCAAATCTTCCTGGCATTCTCTGCTTCTCCATTCTGATCCTTATCTTCATCAACACACTTCCTGGCAATTATACATTTGCTAAATTTAAAATTCAATTCCCAAAACAATCTTTCAGAGCGTTAAACTAGCTCTGATACCAAAAATTGACGCAGAGTCACCCCTGCATACCTGGAATCATTGCAAACACTGTGCGCATATAAATGTTTCACCCAATTTTTATCTTAATTAAGACTCCAATCTGGCTTATTCACACATTACCAATACTCTGACCGCATACCAAGCAATTCTAGAAATGTTAATTTACTGTATAATACTCATAAACAAAAATCGAACTTAAAACCTTGTCTTCTCCATTGTGAATCAATTGCACATAAATCGATTCATCATTTCCATACAATCCTGTCATTTACATTTAAATCCAATTCATTATTGTAGTCGAACCTCCAAATTGACTCATTTCCCCTGTGCTCTGAATGTATGCAAAAACACCATTGAATGTCTGATATCTAATAATACATCTCAACATTTTCCCAAAACATAACTCTACAGCTGTTCATTCATGAACTTCAATTGCGGAAGCCACAAACTCAACAATCTTTTCATAACTGAAAACTCTTAATTCAGCAAAGTCATCCACTGTATTTTTCAGAACGCAAACTCACAAACCATATTCTTATAACTCAGGACTTGCCCATTTAATACGAGTGCTCCACTTTATATTCAAAACACCTAGATCTCAACTAAAATATGCGCTCTTATCAGCTCATAACAATGGAAATTTACATTAAATTCAGGTTGAACAGACCTTACCCAAATCGGTCACCAGTAATACGTTTCCTTTTCCGCAAAGAATTATATGAGCTCCTGCGCTCAGATCCAATCTATCTGACTACTCAGAATAGTTCTCAATGCAATGGAAATATGCTTCCACCATTTGTGTTCATTCAGCCCGATGTGATGCCAATCGCTACAATTTCAATTTCGATTCAATTGGAAATAGGAAACTAGAGATCATTGTTCCACTGCGATGATCAGACTCCATAATTCTGATTCCGATGTCAGTCAGAAATCGCCCATCGATGTTTCCAATACGAATTTTCGATGCTATTTTGAAATACCTCCGATCCGATTTAATCGCAAATCGGCGATCGCTGCATTCCACCCAAACTCCGATCGGATTCCACCTCTGCTGTCCATCCGACTGGCTTTATAACCTCCGCCCGATGCGATGGGTTCAAACCCAATCGGTGATCCACAATTCCATGATATATATCTATTAACAATTGTTCCGATTTGATTCTTCGGATCTGATGACCCGACAACCAAAATTTATAAAACTTCTTTGCGTCTGGTTCTATTCTATATGTAATGCGACTTATTGAAGTCCTTTCCCTTTACAATGCGATTGCTTTGCTGGGCCTAACGCACTATAAAACAAATAACATATATCTGAAATCCATTATAAAGCTCTAAAAAGGGTTTAAATCGTAATTTCTCTGTGTAAACGCATTTTACACACACACAGGCTCTATTACTTCGATTTTCTTCACAGGAATCTTTACGATTCAACAAACATAGATCGCAACTCTACCAAAAATTTCACAGAAAATCAACACGTAATATTTCCAATTCTCTCTTACATCAACGCACACAATATGAAACTTATTCGTAAATACAATCTCTGCGTTTGTCCTGTTACATAAATAAAACACTTCTGTTACATAAAAAACGCAGTCTACACAGTCTTCTGATAAACAATGATTAAATCCACAATATTTTTATTCGATTTCCACATCACAATTCATATTTATAAAAACTAAACAACAATCGGATTTTGGCTCCTTTACACTACGAAAACCCCTATTTCACAAAATACAAATCTCGCTACAAATCTGAGCTTCCGCTCCAAACAAAAACTCCCTAACTATCTCTCATTCTCTCTTAAAAAACTCTAAGCTCTCGCCTCATCACATTTTTATGATGAGCTTATTTTCTAATAATAGCTAACGGGATCTCCTATTTTCCCGAAAGATCATAACAACAAATTTCTTATCTTATCACTCTCGATCACATTTGTTTAACAACCTTATCTCTGATCCTAAATAAGGCAATCTCACACTTATTACAATAACAAACTAATAGAGAAGTTTATTCTTCTTAGTAATCCCGAATTTGGAAAAACAGTCAATGAATTTTACTCTGATTAGCCACAACATGTGGAAAATCCTCCACATTGCTGGCTAATTCCGATGCTCCTGCATCATCACCGCAACCATATTCATGACTATTTCCCAGATCCATTTTTCATCTGTTCTTTGAGACTGCAAATATCTGTCATCAGCTTCAGCTGGAGAGGATGCATTGGATGCATACGAATTTGTCCTGTGAATACTGCATTTCTAAGCACTGGAAGAAGTTGAGTTTCTGCATTTGTGAGACACCTCAATGTGAACCAATGACTATGTGGTTTTACTAGGAACTGCCAATAACTTTCCAAATTTTATTTAGATAAACTTTGAATATCTTAAATTTTCTTTCTAGATGCTTCTTGCCAAGATTGTTTCAAGCTTATGACATATGACAAGGTGTATTTTGGACATTCATGTATCATATTAACTTGAAGTAGAGTATCGGTGATGTATTCAGTGAGGTTTGTGGTAAGATTCCTGGCTCTGATAATAACCATTTCTGCACTTTTCATTTTTTTGTCCCAAGCACCAAACACAATATCCTTTTGTGACTCTTCAATTATGGGAAGATTGGTTGATATTTCTTCTACGCTATCCAGCCAATCTATAAAGTCAGATATTTTTTCATCAATCTCTTCATAAAATGTCCTTAGCTCAAACATTTGAGTGACTAAAGGATTACTGGGTTTTTATAATTCATGAATTAATGATAACTTGTGATAGAAAATATATTGTTTCTTTTTCAAGAGGATATCCAATTATGATGCTTCTTTTCAGACTTCATTTATTTCAGGATTATCCTTCAACTAATCAACTCTTTGTTGTAATTGTTGTATCAAATGACCTTTATCTTTGATTTTTGCCTCAAATTACACTTTCAGATTATCGAAATTATTTTGCAACTTAGCAAGATTCAATTACCACTATTGCTCTATTTCTTGCTTCTCTTCTTGGAAACTTTTCTCCAACTGAGAAATTATTTGATATTTTTCTTTTATTAACAATTGTATCTCATCAACTTTATCCATGGTTGCATTAACATAGGCTCTTGTGAATTGAGATAGTCAATTTAGATCCTCCTCCGGGGTAGAATGGGCTCCTTTCCAAGGAACCTAAATTGAAGTCTCATTAGGAACCAACACTTGAGTCTGTTCCAATTTTCTTTTCTTCCTAGACCTGCTCATGACTTCCTTGTGTTTTGGACTATAGAAAACATCCAATGGCGGAATTTTCTCAATCTTAAGGACTATCTCTGTAGTGGGAAAAGCAGGAATTATTTCCATGTCTTCTGCTACATGAGAATCAATTTTCATTTTTGCACTGGTGTTTTCTACAAGTATTTGAGTATTAACAATATTTTGGGGAACCTTTGTAGTAGATGAAGTTTTCCCTGTATTTTCTAGAACTTGTCAAACTTATTTGTTGGTTATGATTGAATCTGTAATTGGCCCTACACTGATCATTGTTGGCTCTGTAGTAATTGAAATTTGTTCTTTTTTGACCACAACTGATTCTGTGCCTTCATGGATGGAACCATTTGCAACATGGATTTCCTCGGCCATTAAAACAATTTTGAATTCTTCCCAAACCTTTTCGATTTGTTGCTCATCTCAAACTCTATTTTATGGCTAAATAACTATAGTAGTTGTTTCTATATTTTGAGCACTTGGAACATGGGAAGAAGATGCAGATGCTTCTACATTCTCTAAGTTTTGACTAGAATGTCTTACCATAAATTTTGGTAGATGACGTATTATTTTCTGACGATATTGCCTAAAATTAATAAATTCATCAGGAGTTAATCTATCAGCGGCCAATCTTTCTACCATAGAATATTCTGGAACCATTTTGAATAAATCATAAAATTTATCAGGCTCATTTTAAAAATACTTGAGTTTTACTTGAATGGTAACATATTTAGCAACTCCATTAGGGCCAAACTGCCGGTTTGGTATTACTCGAAAACATAAAAATTTTAATTTCTCAATTTCAAGCAAAGAATGCTTGAAATTTTATAAGGTATGTGTGCCACAAGGAATAGGGAAACATGGCCAGACGATTTTCTTTGCATCTTTGAGGACTTTGGTTAGGCCTTGTCCAACTGTCTAAAAAGCAATTTATTTGGCCAACATCTTATCTCGAACAAACAACAACAAAATTTTTCTTCTCCGAACCATTTTCCTATTGGCATTAGGTCTCTATTGGCTTCAGCAGTAAGTCTCAGATATTTATTACCGAAGACTTCTTGATGGATGGGAAGCATCACTTCATGAAAAATCTTATAGAAACTGGAATGGTACTTAGATTCCCATAGAATGTCAAAGTAAACATGAATAGGGGTGGTGTATTGAACTGTCCATTTCCATCCCAAGGATGGAAAGTCATAGGAAAAGCATATGGTATCCATAATTTAGGAACTCTTGAAAAAGGGAGGAGTTGTCCTTTCCACTACATTACACTTTTTCCTATAATTACGAATTTGAGTTCCCAAATTATTTGACAAAATGGTTTCCCAATCCATAATATAGCCATCAGAGGTAGCCTCAATTAAAGGTACCCATTCTTCAGAAAATTTTTGAGTATTTGGATAACCATAAAGATGACAAAACATAGCAACAATGTGGGAGAAAGGGCTAACAAGAGAAACCATGGAATACATACCCTTGTCCTCTCACTAGTGTTTATTTGGGTCTTTTCTCCATTCTTTGATAAGTTCCGTAGGGTTTGGATTTTTGTGCATAAATCTTTGGATGAACTGTGTATCGTACTTCTTTTGGGGTTGTGGTAACTGGTACATTCTCCTTAGGTCTTCTAGCTCGAATGTACCAATTACTACCTTTTTTGAAGTGATAAACAATCTGTCTATAATGTCTCCATTGTATACCACCCATCTCACCATGTTTGTGTATGGGAGAATTTTCAGACAAGTGTCAATTCTATGAAGACATGAATTAGCTAAATCGCTCCATGCATCCATATCTCTTGGCGGAGACTCATCAGCAGTAGCTCCTCGATTCTCAATTATTTTTGGACTTTCATCTTCGAATAACTTATAGAGTGCTTCCCAACTAGAGGAACCTGCGTCTTGGGTGCATGTAGTATATGTAAACAAAGGAGCAATTTCTTGTGTTTCTTCAGGTGGAAAGACTGATTCTTGCTGAACTGCAGAATTTATCCGTGCTTTGATTAACCTGTTCATATCTTTATGGTGCTCTTTATTAGGATTTAACTGTCAAGAAACCAATTGAGATAAGCAGAAAATCACTCAAAATATGCAGGAGTCATACCAATTCAATGCGGGCCTTATGGAAAATCCCTTTGTATTAACTTAAAATCATTTTGAATTGTTTGAAACCTTAAGAATAGACAAATAAGGCGGTCATTTAATTTTTAAACGTTTGTTCACGTGATGCTGATAATTGGCATTATTTCAAAATTTCAATTATCGAACTTTTGATATTGGGCATTGTGACATGATTTGTGATGATGTGATATGTGAAATAGCAAAATAACATGATGATGATAGAATGCGATATTGGGATCTATCACTTGACGAAACAAGATATTGGTGCTTTTTTAATTAATGGAGCTTCGACATTTCGACGTATCTGCATTTCGGCTCTTTGGAGCATCAACATTTCAGGAGATCGGAGCTTCGATTTTTCGGTATATCGAGATATCGCATTTTGGTAGATCAGAGCTTTGCCAATTCGGCATTTTGCATTTCGACGATTCTCTTTTAGCACATTTGCATCTATTCCTGACATTCACGTGTGTTTTTTAATATGATTGTCCGTTTTAAGTTTTTCTTTGATTTCCGATGTTTTTATAAGACTTTTTTTATT
The DNA here is from genome assembly GCA_034641835.2 of Pinus albicaulis. NCBI lineage: Eukaryota > Viridiplantae > Streptophyta > Pinopsida > Pinales > Pinaceae > Pinus > Pinus albicaulis. The sequence goes on from JAXQQM020060737.1 coordinate 10,678, forward strand.
ATAGAAAAGTGTTTTTTCTCCTTTAATTTCTTGTTTTATTTGGAAAGATAAGAGAAAATAAACCTAACTTATTGAAGAAATCTCCGAATTATCCATAGTGTTATAAAACAATAGTTGACGTTTTGAATCCCAACGAGGATCCATCTTTAGGACAAGAGTTGAATGAAGAATGAAAGAAGGACAAAAAAAAAAATTGGGAGGGAAAAGAGCCAACAAGAACGAATTAATCAATATTCTATTAATTTATTTTAATGAATTTTATTTTAATAAATAAAAATTTATTAATTCTAATAAATTTATTAAATTTAATAAATTTATTTATAATAAATTTAATAAATCTATTTACAATAAATTCTAATAATATATATAATATCATCTATTCATTAATTTAATAATAATAATTTATTTATTTTAATAATTTTTAGTAAATTTTAATAATTTTTTTTAATTATATTAATTGTTTAATTATAAGTGATAAAACTTAAATTATACTATTTTTTTTTTAATTAATTTTTTATGAAATTATAATTATTACTAACATAAAATTATCAAATTAATTTGATAATATAAGGGTTAATTCTTAATCTTTATTTTAGTGAAGAATTATAAACTATAAAACCTTAGAATATGGTACTAAAACTAGAATTATTTACAAAATCAATAATTATTAATTATTAATTAATAAAATTAATAATTAATAATAATAAATAATAGTTTATTTTAATTAATATTAACACTCATTTATTCAAATAAGTAAATAAATGTTAATAAAAATTGATTATTATTTATGGAGGATATGAGATCAGTGACAGTTGGTGGCCTCTAATTCAACAGATGTGCTCCTAGAGTTCGTCTTCTTCCCAGGTATAGTATTACATATTTGCTTACCTTCTAAATTTTTTTTTAGGATTTGATCGTTTCTAACAGCTAATTAAATGATTTACTTTTAATAATTATTTTATTAATTAATTTTTATTTTTAATAAAAATTAATTAACTAAATTTTTAGTTAAAAAAAATTAATTATATTCAATAATAATAATATTTAATATTAGATTAATTAAGATTGATAATTTTTTTTTTTAATAAGGATAGGATTAATAATAACTAATTGACTAAATAGTGATTATTAGAATTAATATATAATAATTATAAGTAATAATTAATTTTTATTAACATTTATTTAATTGTTTGAATAAATGAACTTTAATATTAATTAAATCAAAATATTATTTACTTTTATTAATTATTAATTTTATTAATTAATAATTAATAATTATTGGTTCTGTAAATAATTCTGGTTTTAGTACCATCTACGGTTTTATAGTTTATAACTTTTCACTAAAATAAAGATTAAGAATTAATCTTTATATTATCAAATTAATAATTATAATTCATAAAAAATAAAAAAAAAATAAAAAAATTAGTAACATTTAGGTTTTATCACTTATAATTAAGCAATTAATATAATTTTTAAAAACACTATTTAATTTTATTAAAAATTATTAAATTAAATAAATTATTATTACTAATAAATTAATGAATAAATAATATTATATAAATTATTATAATTTATTATAAATAGATTTATTAAATTTATTAGAATTAATTAAATTTTTATTTATTAAAATAAAACTCATTAAAATAAATTAATAAAATATTAATTAATCAGTTCTTGTTGGCTCTTTTCCTTCTCAATTTTCATTATATAAGCCTTGTCTTTTTCATCCTTCTTCATTCTTCATTCAATTCTTGTCCTGAAGATGGATCCCTACTCGGATTTGAAATGTCGACCATTGTTTTATAACATTGTGGATAATCTAGAGATTTCTTCAATAAGCGATAACCACATAAACTTCAAAACCATTAATCCTAACTTATTTAAACAAAATGACTTTATCCTAAAAATTTTAAAGGGTCTCCATTATTCCTTTTAAGACTTCTAAGGAAAATGGGGGGTTATTGAGTACCACAACAATTGGTGACACACTGGTCAAATAAGTTAATCTTTGTTATATAAAGTGTTAAATTTTTAAGAAAATTTTCAGAAAGTTATAAATGATTGAAATCCAAATTGATATAGATAAATTTTGAAATAAGATAACCTATTTTATTCAAAGAGGTTTTTCCAGGTTTTTTATAGGTGATCTTTTGAATGAATCAGGCTTTGAAAGTTTTAAAAGGTAAAGTAATAATCATTTGAAGCTTAGCGTATTGGATAAACTTATTAGTCATTAGTAGAGCCTCTACTGCCAGCAGACATTTATAGCCTCGACAGGGTTACTATTTAACCAAAATGAACCAATATTCTATTCATATTAAAATAAAAAAATTCAGAGGTAATGAGTTTTATCTTTTATTCTATTTTTATTTACTTTAAAATCACTATCCTAGTTTGGTGGCTAGAAAAAAATAATGCCATTTACAATTTGTAATAAATTCGAACAAGCCGAATCGTAATGTGATCTCTTGTCTCATTGTCTTTTGACTATGAGCCCTTATCTTGGTGTGGTTGCAATAATGATAATGTCAAGTTTATTAGTTTCCTATGATCATGGTAAGTGGGCTCGTGGTGAGACCTCTTAACTTTGAAATAAAATTTTAAAATTTTAAAATAAATGAACGGGGAGGTTACATCTCTCATTATGAATTTTGGATGACCACTGAAGTAAAAGATGCTAAAACTTCATAATAATTGTTGCTTTTATAAAGATAACTTTTTCAAAAATTTGAAAGGGACGAAGCCAAAGTTTTTTAAATTTTTTATGTTTTCCTTTATCCTCATGCACTTTGTCGCATTTCAAAACCAATTCTCCGATTTCAAAATGTTTGTCTTTGACTGAATAAATATAAAATTAAGTTTGACCAATCCTTGATCAGTGAGCATGAACTAACATATCTTTATTTCTTTCTTCTTCCAGCTTAATTATTTGAGACATTTGTAAATGTAAAGCGAAATAAGGTTCTTCATTAATAAATTGAACTAAGGCTACTGAACGGATAACTATATTTAAAGGTAGAATAACTTCTTTTAAATATACCAGATGAAAATTGATGTTCATATTGAAGCTTCCTTAGTTATCGTATTTGCCCATTGTAGAAATTTTAATACAATTATGTATTGCCTGGATTCTCCTGATCTAACAATTATATGCCACTGTTAAATACATAATCATTCTACTTAAATCTTTGTGGAAATTTAATCGCCAATTGCAAGCACATGAAGCAAGATCAATCACACATAACACATATGTTTTTACTGAGAAAACATAAAGCTAAAAACCACACTATCATATATTATGTATATATCATAGATCATGAAATAATATCATACAAATATCTAATCCAAGAGCTCTCAATACAATATACAATCGTCTCACACTGTCATACAAAAATTGGCATATTCATGCACCAATTTATTACCTCCTAATAGCCTGCCTTCACTACGCAATCTTTGCTGATCAAAATCCTTGAATGAATTCGATCTGGCCTTGCCTTTACTGCGCAATCCTCATTGGAATCTCCAATGTGTGTTTGGTTGCAAGTGTGCACCCACTAATTTCACAATTGATAGTCAAACTGTCCCTTTCACCCATCTCTCAACTAGGTCTCCATTGGATCTGACATGCATGTAGGTAACAGTAGTAAATATTCAGTTGCATGTGAGATCACTCCATTTGAATTAATTTAATATTTAATTCATTGATCTCTCACTAGTGTATCTTTAGTTACAACTAGTTACAACTAGCACAACTGAGTTTAACTCACTTAACTAAGTTAAACTACTTTACAACTCACATAACTAAACATCCAACTCTGTTACAACTTTGTATCACTCAGTTACAACGAAGTCCACTTGCATGTCCCACCAACCAACCTTAAAACTCGTAATTCCTTCAGTCAACTGGTTTTCCACATCAGTTAACTGAAATCAAGTGCTTCAAGAGAATAGATTAGTATTTATTGTCTAATTATTATTAAGAGATAATAATAATCAGCATGCATTCTGTTTTTAGACATGCGATCTATAAATAGACTTCGCCCATGTATCTAAAAATAGAAACTCATGTATATATAGAAATTTATCAACCATCTATAAATAGACTCCTACTATAAATAGACTTTGCTCAACATTATAAAAATAGACATACACCTAAAAATAGCCTGCGGGCCCCACCAAGTGTAGGTGCTTAATTTTCACTAGGATCATCATCTTGTTGAATCTCAACATTCCCTCTCAACAAGAAAGGGATTATCCTTCACCCTGATCCTGCCTCTATGGTATTTGAATTTTCTCCTAGTGAGCCCCTTCGTCAGAATATCTACATCCTGATATTCCGTAGGACTGTACTGAAGCAACATGATCTTCTGCTGCACACAATCTCTGATATGATGATTCTGGATATCTATATTCTTAGATATATCATGAAACACATGATTAATCGAGAGTTTAATGCAACTCTGATTATCACAATGAATCACTGTAGGATCTAAATGAGAACCAAACAAACCGACCAAGATCTTCCTCATCCAGATAGCCTCACATGCAGCTTGACTTTCCGCCATGTATTTCGCTTCCGCTGAACTGAGTGCCACGGATCTCTGTTTCCTGTTGTACCAAGAAACGTTTGTAGATCCAATACTGAAGACCCCTCCTGATGTGTTCTTTCTGTCCGTTGGGCTGCCTGCCCAATCTGCATCCGTGAAGCCATGCAACTTCACCTCATTCGTTTTTCTGTGTCATAAGACATACTTAGATGTGCCCCTGAGATATCTCAGGACATGCTTGCCCGCCTTCCAAAAGAGCTTGGTAGGCTTAACCATCACTTGACTAAGTTGTTTCACCGCATAGCATATGTTTGGTCTTGTATTTACTAAATACATTAGCAAACCCACTAACTGTCTATAGATAGTAGCATCCACTACCTCTCTAGATGCTGCGTCCTCTTTCCTTCAGTTTCCAAGAAGAGGAGTATCCATGGGTTTGCAGCCCTCCATGTGAAACTTACCCAGTATCTCCCTTGCATACGTTCCTTGAGACACAAAAATTTCACCATCTTGCTGCCATATTTCCAATCCAAGGAAATAATGGAGGCCCATATCCTTCATCTCGAATTCGCTGTGAGTCCTCCTTGCATGAGTGTATCAGATGCTCATCACCAGTCAGTATTAAATCATCAACATAAAGAACAATGATTAAAACCTTACCCTCCACCACAATTTTGTATAGGTTTGCATCTGCCTCACACTTGGTGAAGCCAAGTCTAGTGAAATAGTTGTCGATCCAAGTGTACCAAGCACGGGGTGCTAGCTTCAACCCATACAACGCTATTTTAGATACGCACATGTGACTCGTTGTTGAAGATCTCAAATCAGCAGAGTACTCAATGTGTACACTTATTCCTCAATTATCCCATTAGGGAATGCAGTCTTCAGGTCTTCACATCCATACGGTGGATCTGCCAACCCATACGGCGCTGAGAGGCAAGGATGGTCCTTGTGAAGAATATCGTGTGACGGAGTGCAAAGGTTTCTTCATAACTAAAATCCCTCGATCTATTAGGTAACCCAAGCCACAAATACGGCCTTATACTTCTCGGCTTACCCCCATCGGCAACTTTGCTGCCTTGCAGATCCATCTTGAACCTACCACTGATTTATCAACCGGCCTTGGAACAATTTCCCAAGCACTATTTCTAACAATGGAGTCATACTCCTCCACCATTTCATCTACCCTTATGGGCTCTTGCACTACTTCCTGAAAGGAATATGGCTCAGTCACAATAAATTTTCTCATGAGAGCCATGTATCTAGTGAATCGATTAGGAGAAGACTGTCTTTGTCTGCACTATGAACTAGGGACTCCTACATTATGTGCCGCATTAAGCTTCAACCTCTTAGCTTTTGTGGTACGCCTTCTGCCAGTTTTGATGTTTGTCTCTGCGTGAGTGGACTCCTCCACTCCATGAACCTCCTCCTGTGGCTTATCCACATCTAGAGACTCATCTTTGGGAGCCAAAATTTCCTCCTCTGCATGTAATTATAGCTCCCTCTCAAGCGATAAGTTCATGGATTTCTCCTCATTGAATTTTATATCCTATCGCACCACATTCATTCGACTGTTTGGAAAATACACATGATAATTATGGGGTGTTTCTGTGTACCCCACAAATATCCCAACTTTAGTAGTCGGCTCCAGCTTCTTCCTGGCATTCTTGGTCACATGCACATAAACAGATGAGCCAAAAATCTTAAAGTGTGAAACATCTAGTTTCTTACCAGTAACAACTTCTTCAGGTCTACTCATGCCAAGTACTCTATGAGGACAACAGTTTTTCACATAAACTGCAGTGTTGCATGCTTTCACCCACAAGTGAATTGGTAGGCCCTAATCATGCAGCATCACTTGTGCAGCACCCATGATCGTTCTTTTCTTCCTCTCTGTGACCCCATTTTCTTGTGGGTTATGAGGCGCTATGAGTTCTCTTTGAATTCCTTCTTTGCTATAGAAGTATTTGAATTCCTTCGAGATGTATTCTCCACCATTATCGCTCCATAGAGCCTTCACTTGCTTCCCCGACTCTTTCTCAACCAATGCCTTAAACTCATTGAACTTTGAGAATGTTTGATCCTTCTTCTACATGAAGAAGATCCAACATTTACGAGAAAAGTCACCAACAAAAGTAACATAATACATGTGTTTTTTTGTTGAAGCAACCGAGAATCGTCCACACACGTCTGTGTGAACTCTCTCTAGGATCACCGAAGCAAAGTTCTCCTTTTCATGAAAGGTGGTATTTAAAAAATTTCCCATATTACATCCCTTGCACTAATCTAACTATGCAAGTGTACCCTTGGTAAGTCCAGTAGAAATATGCTGCAAAATTCTCAGGGCGCCATGCTGAAGATGGCCCAATCACCTATGCCATAATTCGCCCTCATCCCAGCTCACCACTTCTTCTTCTTTGCCCACCATTTCAGCGTAGCCATCTACCTCCATCTTGTAGTGATTCTTAACTCGAATCCATATCCTCTTGGTTTGACCCATTGTTTTGTGTCGCAGGAAATATTTTCCATCGCTGAAAACAATGTCATAACCTCTGTCCTCCAACATCGCGAATGAGACCAAGTTTTTCTTCAGACTTGGAACATGCATAACATCTTTCAATAGAAATGGTTTACCTGAATCCCTCTTAAAGGTAATGGTACCAATTTCAGTCGCATTGTATCTTCCATCGTCGCCCATATCTATATGAATTTGGAGATATTTCTCCTCCAAGTCACTGAAAAGCTCCTTGTCTCTCGTCATGTGGAAGGAAGCACCACTATCAAGATACCACACTGATCCCATTGTGCTTGATACCAAGCATGCGATCAAAGATAAATCAAGTTCAAATTACGAGGCAAGGGCCTCACTAGCTGCAACTCTAGTAGCCTTCTTATTCTTCTTTTTCTGTGGGTAGTTAGTGGTGAGATGCCCATGTTCATGATAGTGAAAACACTTCACTTTGGAAAAATCCAGCTTCTTGCCTTTAGCCTCGGATTTTGAGTGGAATTTATTCCCCTTTCCTTTCCTTTCTTTGGTAGCCAAAGCACAATCCTCTTCATCATCATGCTTTGGCGAAGAGCCATCTCTGGTGTTCCACTTGAGCTCCTCCTACACTAGATCCGATCACAGTCGTTCCCAATCCGACAGTTTTTCCTGTCCATTAACAAAGTCTTGATAACTGTGCCAACTCTTAGGAAGTCCCAAGAGAGCCAAACTCACCAAATCATCATCAGCAACCGTGATTCCCACACTCCCCAATTCATCCTGACATTGGACAAACTTTGTGAGATACTTAGGAAGATCCGTCAAAGCCTTCCACATCGCAAATGGAGTGGCTTTCCCATGAAGGCTTGAGAAAATATGGTCTCATACACCTTCTGACATAATCCTTCTCGTCTTCACTACTTTCTTTTTCCAGACGTCAAGTAATGCTGCATCCGTCAAAGTGGGCTAAGGAACATCAATGTCGATGAATTCCTTCAAGCCATTATCTTCAAGCACCACCTCCATCCTATCCTTCCATGCAATTCAGTTCGAGCTTCCCTCGAGTGCATAATCTAGCCACAAACCATTGAAATCCATTTCGATGTTTACTCAACTGTCGTACCAAGAAATTCTTGTATCAAATTCAAATTGTTTCCACCAACAAACCCAGCTACTGCTTCAAAATTGCAATCTCATTGCTCTGATACCATGTAGAAATTTTAATACAATTATGTATTGCCTGGATTCTCCTGATCTAACAATTATATACCACTATTAAATACATAATCCTTCTACTTAAATATTTGTGGAAATTTAATCACCAATTGCAAACACATGAAGAAAGATCAATCACACATAACACAAATGTTTTTACCAGAAAAGCATAAAGCTAAAAACCACACTATCATATATTATGTATATATATCATGGATCATGAAACAATCTCATGCAAAACTCTAATCCAAGAGCTCTCAGTACAATATACAATCGTCTCACACTATCATACAAAAATTGGCATATTCATGCACCAATTTACTGCCTCCTGACAACCTGCCTCCACTGCGCAATCCCTGCTGATCACAATCCCTGAATGAATTCGATTTGTATTTCCTTTACTGCGCAATCCTCATTGACATATCCAATGTGTGTTTGGTTGTAAGTGTGCACCCACTAATGTCACAACTGATAGTCAAACTGTCCCTTTCACCTATCTCTCAACTGGGTCTCCACTGGATCTGACATGCATGCAGTTAATAGTAGTAAATCTTCAGTTGCATGTGAGATCACTCCATATGAATTAATTTAATATTTAATTCACTGATCTCTAACTAGTGTATCTTTAGTTACAACTAGTTACAACTAGCACAACTGAGTTAACTCACTTAACTGAGTTAAACTACTTTACAACTCACATAACTACACATCGAACTATGTTACAACTTTGTATCACTCAGTTACAACAAAGTCCACTTGCATGTCCCACCAACCAACCTTAGAACTCGTAAGTCCTTTATTCAACTGGTTTGCCACATCAGTTAACTGAAATCAAGTGCTTCAAGAGAATATATTATTATTTATTGTCTTATTATTATTAAGAAATAATAATAATCGACATGCATTCTATTTTTAGACATGTGATCTATAAATAGACTTCGCCCGTGCATCTAAAAATAGAAATTAATCTATAAATAGAATTTTCTCAACCATCTATAAATAGTCTCCCGCTATAAATAGAATTTTCTCAACATTCTAAAAATAGACAGACACCTAAAAATAGCCTGTGGGCCCCACCTAGTGTTGGTGCTTAATTTTCACAAGGATCATCATCTTGTTGAATCTCAACACCCATAAAGAAACTGTTAAAGCTTTGTGCCATATTTTTTTATTTTTTTCAATGGTTCGTTTGATAATCCTTATAAGATTTTTATTAGTTGATTATGCCAAACCATTTCCTCGCGGATAATAATTTGTGGAATACTTCAATTTAAATCCTCTCATTAAAGCGAATTCAGTCATAGTATTTCCAAAAAAATAAGAAGCACTGTAAAAAATAAGAGCTCTGGGAACACCAAACCTGGTAATGATAAGTTGATCAATGAATTCAATGATACTCTCAGAATTGACTAACTTCAATGGTATTGCCTCTACCCATTTCGTGAAATAATCTATTGCAGTCAAATATATTTATGTTTCTTGGAGGAGTGAGGAACGATCAAACCTATTATATCAAGTCCCCATTGCTCGAAAGGTTGTTCGATATTGACGGGTTGTAATGGCATAGATGGTTTCCTTTGTCTTCCTATTGCAATTTGGCAGATTTTGCACTTTCTGACGTACATATGTGCATTTTTAAATAAGGTCGGCTAGTAATATCCAACATGCAAAATCATGTGAGCAGTATTGTCTCTACTGTAATGTCCACCTATTGGACCATGATGAAGTTCTTGTAGAACGTTTTCTGCTTCATATTTCTCCAAACATATCAATAGCACAAAATCATAAATTTTTCTAAATAATACATCATTAACGAGCTGATACTGATTGTTTTTCAATATTAAAGCTTTCTTTTTCTTAAATTCAAGCTCAAGTGGAGCATAATCATTTTTTAATAAAAATATTAAATCAACGTATTGAGAATTAGTATCAACAGGAAATACCTTTGTGACTTGTTCAATGTTACCTACTACTTCGTCAATTAATGCATCATTCATTCCTATGACTAACCTAAAAAAACCTTGGCCTTTAAAATCATAGCGGGTTTGATCTCTAGATCATATTCTTGCAATGTTGTGACCCAATTAGCCCTTTTTGCTCCTAACTCATTTTGAATCAACAATTTTCTGACTGTTGAGAAAGGAACAATAACTTTAACATGAGTTTTCAAAAGAAAAGGTCTAAAATATTTAATAGCTTTGTAACAGGGTTAGCCAGGTACGTTATTAGGTGGTTTCTACCTTAATAGGGGATAGTATGCCCAAGGTACATACCTCAAGTGGTGGTGGCATGTGATAAATAGGTGAATGGAATAGGGAATGAGAGGGCAAATATTGGGCCACATATCGGGGTACAAGGGTAGCTAGAAGAAGGGAAGCCCACACCTGAGTATATAATGTATAGGAGGGAGAAATTGTGGTATATGAGGTGCCTCAACCTTGATTTGTCCACCCTTATTTATATTCCTTTTTCTTTTTATGATTTTTCTTTGTATAATTGCTCAGGGCTCAAAGGATAAGAGAATTATGTGTAATATATAGCAATGGATACCCCCTTTTTGGTGGGGTGGATCATTTCCCTCCAAGGGTTGGGACAATCATGGGTTCCTGAATGATAAAGGAGGCTCATCTAGGTCTTGTGGGACCAGGGTGATGGCCATGTGTATGGGGTAGATCTCATGCATTGGATTTTTCCCATTTGCTAAATATCTTTGTCCTGACCATCTTTTGCATCCTGTGGTACATGTTCTTATTGAATGTGGTAATTTATGCTTTTACTTTTTTTTTTTTAATGCATCAACCTTTGGGGCATTATTCCAAGCCTGGCCCAAGGTGTGGGAAAGGGGAAGGGGATGCTATCAATATGTGAACCCGGTGGAGAAATGTGGACCTAGGTGGGAAATATGATGAATGGGGTTATAATAAATGGAAGGATAGTGATATGTGGATGAGGGAGCAGGACCACGCAACCAAAATCGGGATTCCCCAAGTAGTACCACCCTCAAACCAAATGTTCAGTAAAGGATATCCCACAGGAATAAAATCCAAGGGTAACATCCAAAATAGGTCAAGGGGACATAGGCACAAACTGAGCCTACTCTTTCCGCTGAATCCCCCCATTAATCCATGCCCAGAAGTGTACATAATAAGTAAACCCAATACTCAAGTACTAAATGACAAGACATACCTTTGGGTTTGGTAGGCCCACCTTCAAATATACGATCTATACAGATGGGTGAGGGACCACATGGTTGGCTTAGGTGGTGAAGAATGGCACAACAAACTAGTTGATCACTGCAACAGGATGTTGATCGTCCACTTAGTGTAACAACCCTGGTAAAAAATCCATGTAGAGGTTAATGAAAGTTTTTAAAAAAATCCTTACAATACAGATGGGTGATGGACCACATGGTTGGCTCAGGTGGTTAAGAATGGCACAACAAGCTAGTTAATTGTTGCAAGGGGCTTCTGGTTGTCGACTGAGTATAACAACCCTGGTCAAAAATCCATGTAGAGGTTAATATTCATCAAAAAAATATCCTTACAATTTAAATGAAGTAAAATTTTATTAATAATTTTTAATATGAGGAGAAATTATAATTTCTATATGCCTATGTATGTATTTTCTGACATTATCATTACAATTTAAATGCAGTAAAATTTTAAAAATAAATTTTAATACAAGACTTTATAACCTCAAGCTGCCTATTGGGGGTATAGGTGAATTGAGGGATTTGAACCTCTAACCCCCTTGCACATACCACTCGATTTTCATGGAAAACTGAGATGCATAACGGGCCATTGAATAATTTCATATTAATTTAAAAAATATAAATAAACAAGTTATCATTTAAATGTACATATTGAATAATTTCATATTAACAGTCAATTTACTAATTTTAAAATATCTTATTTATGTTATTAGTGAAAGAATATCATAGTAAATTAAACTTATATTAAAAAATATCATTTTTTTTTATTTTTATATGAGAAAAATATGATAAATAAATTTTAAAATCAATGATAGCGTAAGTTTTCGAAGAATTAGTTATTTTTAGTCATTTTCAAAATAATGGGAAGGGATTTCTATCGGGGTGTTGGAGTGGTGTGGCCAACTCACCCCATGTAGTCACACATGTTGTGAGTCATCACAATCTAGCTAATTAATATGGTAACTCTCTTGTGACCTCCATGTCTTCTTATCCACCTCAAAATTTGTCTACAATTTTCTATCATATTTGTATTTTCCTCGAGTTGTAGGTGAGATTTTTCCCCATCAACATCTGGTTATTCGATGCTTCAATGAAGGAAGGCCCAAGCCTTCCTGGCTTGGACCTCCATAGCTCTCATCATTTTGTAGTTTGAACACATGGGGGCTTAACTTAATGAACATATAATATAACACATGCATTTTCAACATACTATAGAAAACCCCTTCTTGACAACTTCATTCACATACTAATTTCATGGAACCTACTAATCTTGCTATGGACATTAAGAAAAACATCTTCAGAAAGAAAAGATTAAAATTATGAAATAGAAGCCTCTAAATGTGTGAATGGAATTGATCACTCCAACTGAAATGCCTCACATGACTTGAAATCGTTGACAATAAACACATTATAGATAATAGATCATGTTACCCCTTAGCTTGTATGAGATTTCACAGATTGGAGTAGTTGTTGGATGAGCTTGGATGTATTGATGAGAGATATTTTCATGTTATTTTATGCCCTTGGAAATGGTATATGGATATGCTTATTGTGCTTGATTTGTTTGCTTTGATTATCATGATGTTGGTCATGATAATATACTTGTGTATGTGATATGTAACTAAGCGATTTGCACTCAAGGCTACACATTTCCAAAATTTGAAATCACCCAAGTTTCCAAGTGGTCTCTTCAATTAAATCGATTTTTTTTTATTTACTAGAACATTAGATCATGAGTTTGCATCATATCAAGCTACAACCACGCGTTTTGGGAAAAGAAGTGTTTTATTAATGCCATAAATTCAATGTTAGGAATTTGTTCATCAATTAATTATATTGTGAATGAGGAGAGGAATGATGGAGTGAATTTTTATGAATGCACATTTAAAATTAGAATGTATTTATTAAATTAACACAATAGAGTTGTTTATTTTTTGGCCATTAAATATAGGGTTCCTGCATTTCTTGAATAATCCTTGGCCTTGGCAATACAGGAAGTGAATAAAGTCAACTAGTCTTGACCAAATAGAGCTACTCATTCATCCTTATCGAAAAAAAAGCCTTGAACTTAGCTTGATAGAGAATGTTTTCTTTTAATTAATTCCACTAAAGTTTCCATGTTTATGAGATGGATAGGCCATATCCACATCATCTATAGATCAACATTAGAGTAAGCTTTCACATTGAAATAAGGAATAATCTGTGCTAGAGGATTGATGAAGGGAGGGTAATAATTGAAGGTTGAGTGTAACTTCTAGTAGGTTATTCTCTATGGGAATGCCACTTGTCATTATAATTTTCTATAGTTTTCATTTTTATATGGTGTTGGAGTGTGACTGCACATTCAATACATGCTAGAGCTTTTTCATTAGTCTATAAGTGAACTAGGAAAATCACAACATAAGAAACGATACTTAATCAAGCACCCATGCTTATGAATATGGCACAATCATTCGACTTAGCAACTTGGACTCCATTAAAAAAAAATTGGTAAATAAAGAAATATTTATCTTATTGAGAATTTACAAAGGAGTGCATCACATCATTGTAGAGACCAGACAATATTTCATCTAATTTAGTGTTCCTATACCATAGTTTTCATACACAACATTTGCCAAAAAAATAGCAAATTGCTTGTCTATTGCTTGTAATTTGTAAATACTACAAAAAAGTGTTATTAATTATAAATAAGTGTCGTTGTTCATGTCCATCATAATTCACCATGAATTCATGGTTATAACAAGATTCGTACATACACATTTCAATTACACACAGGGAGGTTTCTCTCTTTATTCCTCTCCAAAGACCCAAATAGGTTGTAATAAGTTCCCTTGCTTGAGAGATAGTGAGTGAATGATTGATTGAGTGATGAGAGTATAACCCATTACTTTATATTGATTTTATATTTGGGGCCCCAACCTTGGTTGTAGATAGTGGTATTGCATCTAAAGGGTCTAGAATTGTGCTTGAACACCTTATTTGGTGCAAATGTATTCATAAAGATTCACCAATTGATATTTCATCATAATATAGATCAATTTATATGTCATTTTATATACATGCACATAATCAATTTTCCTAAAATATGGGTTATCTTTGCGTTCCTTAGAACATTAAATGCCATAAATCATAGTGAGATGTGCTTGAGTGTGGGTTGAATAATTGCATTGTGGGAGAACTAATATGCATCTACAATGTATATCAAAAAATGAATGGTGCATTGTAGAATGCATTTGGTGTCATAAGAGAGGCATCATGTCACTATAATAGGGATCTAAATATAAATGGGTATAAAAAATGTTAATGAAAAAATGGATACCTACAATATCTAGTGAAAGTAAGGGTGTTTAAAATTGGGAATTTGTATTGGGTTCATATTGGTAAGGGGTTAAATAGAGTGATTTTTAGAGATATTTTCCAATATGTAGTCAAATTAAGGATATTGTTTAGTATGCAAGGAACGCACACGCTATGTTAGAGGTTCATTGAGTGAAGCCCCCATGGAGGAAATAGAGGCCAAACCTTTTTGTTACTGGTAAGCTACTTCCCTGCATAGAATATTTTTGGGAATGTAAAGGGGTAGGACATGGGGTTCTTCATAGCTACCCAAAACTCCGATATATGTAAATAAATCTTCACCGAACCAATTCCCAATATTATTGAGGCTTTCCATGGCTTCCAGGAACATTCTAGGAGGCTTGGTTTCAAATATAATTTCATAGATAGGGATGATGACCCGGTGGAAAATTTGATAAAAATCGTCAAAATATTTGGACTCCTAGAGCATATTATGATAAATATGAATTGGCAGAGGATTGGAGGGGTTCCATTTCCATCCCATAGCTGGGAAATCAAGATAAAATCACAAAAAATCCATAATGTAGTTTGAAATGTGGAATGGAGGTATTTTTTCTCAAACACACTGCGGGAGGTACGGAAAAATAGAATGTGCCTATCTAGGTTTTTGTGTAATATGGTGTTCCAATAAAAAATATAACACTCAGAAACCCCATG
This sequence comes from Pinus albicaulis, assembly GCA_034641835.2. Taxonomy (NCBI): domain Eukaryota; kingdom Viridiplantae; phylum Streptophyta; class Pinopsida; order Pinales; family Pinaceae; genus Pinus; species Pinus albicaulis. The sequence continues at coordinate 26,150 of JAXQQM020060737.1, forward strand.
AATTAAGGAAATACAAATATCAGGAAATTTAGACACATTGGGGTAGGCATGCAATCTTCAAAGCATGATAATAATCTCACTGAAAGGTGTAGTAAGTGAGTCAATTGAGTACTTACCATCCTCCTCTACTTTGTGTTTATTTGTGTCTTTTCTCCATTCTCTTATGGAATTACCTAGTTCTATGTGCTTCTTTATGAAATAATGCACATATTTCTTGTTGTAAATGCATTGTGGTAGTGGTAAATGGTACATCGAATGAAGGTCTATTGTTGAGAATGAGCCAATTCTGGTGCCTTTCTCATATGTATTCGTAAACTTGAAGGTTTTATGAAATGTGCAAGTAAAATTTTATGTATTTTAGGAAATTAATCAATTTACAAAAGCACATAAATTAATGGTTTTTAAACCAGTTTGTAACATAAAAATAGAGACAATAATATCATACACAGTATCACAAGCCAACAAAATGATGAAGGAGTTCACCCCTCCTGGGCTACATCTCCTGTTCCAGCCTCCAATGTTGGGCCTCTTTCATTAAGTGTTAAAATTTGTGATTACATGGATTCAAAATGCTCATAAGGAAAAAATAATGTCTCCAATGGCTCCAGAACAATAAAAAACCCCAAGTTGGGCTCTTGTTGGGTTCAATTTGGTCAAAAAATGAAGAAGTTATGCTCTAGAGAAGTTTTGTTGCTAATTTCTCTACAAAATGCACTCCCCTGCTACCTTCTGGAACTGCCAAGTGAAAATTTCTCCTAGAAACTACAAGATTCATGTTGAATTGGGTGTAATTTTTCAATCTGTTTAATTTCCCAATGACCCCTTCGGGCGGGAAAAACTTAGCCACATGCCCATACATCCGGCGTTGTGCCACAAACTCCACACCGACCCATTATTCCACATTGTGGTAAGGTTTATTTATGTTGGTTATCAAATTTTTGGGCCGGGGTTAAGCCTAATCCCTAGGCTCCTACCTGTAGTCTCGTGGGCATGGGGTGACCAGGGACCAGGGCTTAGCCTCAACCCTGTTCCCCGAACGTGAACCTTTGAAAGTTTAAATTAAACTTTGGGCCATATGATGTTAAGGACCACTTGTAGCGCTATGGTAGAGAATTGTGTCTTTCCACCAGTCTCGTATTCAATCCCCATGAAGGCTTCGGGCCATAAAATTTTTTTATTCAACCTGTTAGAGTCCCGTGATTTGGCCGATTGGCTAGCCAAATGACGATGTAACATCAAACCAAGCTTTGGAGCCCAAGGACCTAGCCTTCCTGGACTCAGAGAGGGCTCTCTCTATAAGTGTAAAAGATGTCGGTGTGTTTACTTGCGATGTTCTGATATTAGGCTAGTTATGAAGTATGTTTTTGGTTTTTTTGGTTTTTTAAGTTTGTGAGGGATGAAACTGATCAAATACATAAACTGGATAACAAGATGTAGATAAATTGGGCTATGGGGTCAATCAGGTCAAGGAAGCTAATGAGGCGATGATGAAAAGCTGTTGTAGGGCCGATTTGATTCACAATAGAAGGGATCTCTGGGCAAAATGGAGTAAATGAACAATAAGTTGGTGAAAGACAAGGGATTTCAAGTGAAAACTAGTTAATAGCAGACATAAACATGTAATAGCAAGCCATTAATCATGCTAGGAATAACTATAAGCTAATCAATACATAGAAATCAAACATTCCAGCGATACATAGAGGTATAAGACCCTCTAACTTCGGGAAAAGGCTATCAGATTTTGGGGAAAACACATGAGACAAACTAACAACTCATAAACTATGCCGGAATGCCTAAACATAGTCTCTAAGTCATTGGGCACTTGGACAAATAAGTTTTCATAGTTTTAGGCAAAGGGCTAGATCGGGACTAGGCCTCCTTGGTTCAACAAAATGATCAACAAATCAATCAAAGAGAAAGTTTTATGGACAGAACTATGGGCAGCTGATAGGTAGGTAGGGCAAACCATACATCCTACTCAACATACATGGAACTGATGAATAAAACTAAGCAACAACACCTTAAGTTACTAAAGAGCAGCTAAGAATTCTTTAGCATAACTAAGGGAGAAGAAAACATCAAGCTATGAAGATTCAGGGATTTTGAGGTGCCTCCATGGGCATGTCTCAAAATCAATCTTTACTGATCTATAGCAGCAAGAAAAATGAAATATGAGTGAAAACTAGAAGACAAAACACATTAAGAAGCACTATACCATTCTATCATGTCAAGGAATCCATCAACAAGCCTTCAACATTCCTCAAAAGCATCCAAGAGGCAGTCCAAAAATCATAACTCAAGTGTATTCTTCAAAGCTCATATGACCAATGCATTAATTCTTCTCTCAAGTTCAGCCTCCGATTTACAATGAGAAGTATGAGATAAATAGGCTAGAAGGAGGAAAACCTCATGGAGCAACTAGCTATCCCATTGGCCAAGTCAAAATATCTAAATTTGCCCTTGTGGCTTTGCAAAGCCCAAGGCACAAAAATATCTCATAAAATATCTAAAAATTGCTAAAACGGGAATTTAATTGACTTTGCATCATTTTCCAAGTGCAAAAATAGCTAAACGCACATTTGGAAAAAGCAGATTTTTGAGGTTCAAAAATTACAAAAATACTTCAAATTTATATCAGAAAAAGGTCCTCTGACTTGCTGGATGCAAATGGAAGGCTTCCTGATGTCGAAATGAGGCTCATGATGGCTCGTTGGAAATCTCTCTGTGTCTGCTTTCCAATGCAAGTGGAATCATCTCAATCTGATCTCTGAAAGTCTTTCAAAACTGTACCTGTGTGCAAAAACCCAGAAAATAGCAGGCTGCTGATAGGGCGGGCAGAATGTGCAAAATGAGGCTGTTTTTTGCCAATTTGAGGGGGCGAATGATTTTCAAATGCCCTGAAAATCGCTGGAGAGCTGCTCATGAAATTATGGAATCCATTGGTATCACCCTCCTCCCTTGACGACTCTTCAAACCGAAATGGCGCATTTATGAGTTTTTGGCAAAAACCCCAAAAATGCCAAAAAACAAAAAGTTTTCGAAACAGGCCCAAAATTGGCATGGATGACCCTCAAGGGTCCATGGAGACATGTTCCGAAGCTGAAGCTAAAATATCGAGGGCTGATGTGCGTTTTACTTCCTTCCGTGCTAGGCGCCTCTCCTTCAATTTCTTCAATTTTTCTTGTGCTACCTTCAATTTGCGCCGGGCGAATTGGTTTAGCTTCTGAAAGTGAAGTGTTCTCTTTCTCTGTAGCTCGAGATCCCTGTTTGCCTTCTCAAGCTTGGGCTCCAAATGCTGGTTAGCCCTCTCAAGCCAAGCTTCCTTGTTTTCCTCAATTTCCCGCTCAAAGAGGGTAGTGAGAGGAAAAGCTTCAAATTGAGCTTGCTCTTCAGCCTTCTGTTTCTCCAAGGCTCTCCTAAGCCCGATGGTTCTAGGCCTCTTCCGCCTAGGCTGGTCCTCCTCTTCTTCATCATCAAATTCGCCAATAAGCTCTTCAATTCTAACTTGCGCCTTTTCTGCCTCTTTTTTGTACTTGATGGCCCTTGCCTCATGGATGGCTGCATGAAATTTCATTTGTTTGTTCTCAACCTCCAAGAAATGATTGAAATTCCTTGCCCTTTGGAGATCTTCTTGTAACACCTCAATTTGCCATTCTTTGTGAATGAGGAGATTTTCAAGGATGCGTGCCTCATTGTCGCTGTCATCGCTTGGAATAGGGATGACAGCTGATTTACCTCCATGCTTGGCGCTTTCTCCAATTGTACTTTTGCCTTTGAAGGCCAATCTAGCGCTCTTTCTCCTTGACAAGCTAGGAGTTGTCTTTTTGGGCAATTTCCCTTTCTTAGGGACAGTTTTGGTCACCATTGAGGAGGCAGCTTCAGCTTGCTGTCCTTCCTCCACATCCTGTCCAGCTTGTGGCTCAAAAGATGTCTCAATTGCTTGCTCAACCTGCTGCTCTTCAAACTCTGTCCGCTGCTGTTCCTTTTCCTGTACTTGCTGCTGTACCTCAACCTCTGTCTGCTGCCCTTCTTCCTGAAATTGATGTTGTTCATCAACCTCTAGCTGCTGTTCAATGATATCCAACTGCTGCTGTCCTTCTAAATCTGGCTGCTGCTGCTCATCATCCTCCTTTTCTCCCTGTGGCTCACTGCCTTCTCCTTCTCCTGGTGTACTTGGCTGCCCAGTGATCATCTTGAGTTTTTTAGGGGTAGGCCTACTAGATAAAGGCACTGGGCGATGGACAGGCTGAGTCGGAGACACATGAGCAGGAGGAACAGTGGCGAAATCGGCATGGCTAATGAAGGACTCCCATGAAACCCCTTTCTTCTCCAGCTGGTGCAAGAAGATGATTTTGATCAAGGAATGATGAAAGAGAGAAGAGATTTGCCGAGGTGGAGCTTTCTTTTGGACAGAAGCTGCCATCTTCTCTATGCTCTTGGACAAAAAGTATGGAAGGTTTAATTGCTTGCTCCTGGTAAAATGCATCAACAAGCGAACATGATAAGCAAAGATTTGGCTAAACCTCCCTTCACAAGTGAAGTATCTCATTATGGCCTTCATTAGTGGCGCATAAATGTCAAGAAGATAGGAGAAAGGAAAAGTAGCAGTGATGGTCTCCCTATGTTCCGGCTTGATGAAAGGCTTATAGTCCTCCAAATCAAGATGTGCTTGTTTAAACCATTTTTCACCATGATACGGGATATTGGTAGCTTTGGATATATACCTTGGAGAAATTTTGAAATCAAGATCTGCAAGCTGGAAGTGTTTGTCCTTGAACCTTAAAGCACACAAATGTGTAAGTGGTGAGAAACTCTTGACTTCCTCTATCCTTTGAAAGAAATCAAGACAACCTACCTCATGGAAATTTAAAAGTACTGAGGGATGAGCATTGATGTCTTCTATGGAGATAGGCTCATATCTCTTATGTTGTCCGCCTTTGTGATCTCGCCTTGGAGGCATTCTGATTAAAAAACAGGCTTGAAAGAGTCACGCTGCCTTCAATATATGAAGAATGTTTTCCTGGATTGAGACAGGCCACTAAACTGCTTTGACAGTTATGGACCTTGTGATTCAACAAGGCTTTCCTTGAATAATCTCGTCTGCACTTATTAACCACAATCTTTCAAACTTGGTTACACTTTGACTCTGAATCCTTCTTAACAATGGCACTATGTGTAAGAACTGCTTTGTAGACTTCTTTGGGCACAGTCTTGAACAAATCCCCTTTGTGACCTTTGATTAGAGGCCTGCTTGCACTTATATTTTTGTTTTTTGAAACCAAACTTCGAAATTATAACCCTGCTTTTCATAGTTTTTAACTTGAATTTTGCCCCTGTTAACAAACTTCTATGGAGACCACACAGTGGGAAAAGAAGAGACTCTGTGGTTAGGTGAAAATAGCCCACTGTGTCAAGAGGAGAACTTTTCGCTTGTGACCCTTTGAGAAGTCAATCACTGCCTTTATAACTCTGCCCTTGCTGTTTACTTGATCATCAGTAAATGCTCAATCATCTACAAATGGTCAATCATAGCTGCAAACCCTCACACCTGGAAAACTCGCCCAACTCTTTAATGACAAGGTAGTGTAGTGACCAGGCAGACTTAGTTTAGGTAAAAAATAAATGCAAATAAAGGGTTTCAGAAACAAACTCTGCTTAAGAGTTTAAAAGGTCTACCAACAATTGCACTCGTTTCGTATTAACCTCAAACACTAACCATTCTTGCTTTTCAAATAAAAAAAAGGACCCTGCTTTCCTCCTTCAAGAATTCCTCTGCCAACAAATGTCGAGATTGATATAAGATAGTGTGGAGAAAACAGACTTAGCTTGCAGGTAGAAACTGCAGCATAAAGAAAATGTACCCCTTGGTTTGTGAGTTTGAGATAACCAACAAAATATCCGACCAGCAACTTTGATATTAACTACACCTTTATACCTATGCCTCCAACTTCTACAGCTTCACACCACGGAACACAGGGTTTTTAAACTTGAAATTTTAGATTTTTTGAGCAAAGGGGCAAAGTACCTCGTGAATTTTAAGGCGAAATCCTTTGGATGGAATTTGAAGTGCACCGGAACCTTTCAAAACAGGCGCGGCAACCCTTGGAGCAGAACCCGTCGCGTCGGAGAAAACGCCGGGTGGAGTTGTCGTGCTGTCGGGCGGGCACCTACAGGCTCGTCGCGCCCGCCTACAGGCTCGTCGCGCCCGCGTTGACACCCTGTGTATTTTGGAGCCTAGGCTCGTCGCGCCACCTGCCAGGCTCGTCGCGCCACCCTAAAAACTGTGCAGAAGACCTCAAACTGTTTGAAAAGCTGTCGTGATGCTTGGGAGCTGCGGCGATTTGATTTTTTGGATTTCACAAGTGGTTTATTATTCCTCCATTTCATTCTTATGACATGTTCAAAATGTCAAACGGTCACTTTGAATACATATATCTGCCCCTTTTCAAATGATGCAAAACAATATTTGTTATCAAGTTGCCTTTTAAACAATGGCAATCTTCCAGATCTGCTTTTGCTGTACTGTATATTCGTGCTTAAACTGTCCTTTAGGATGGTGACCATTGTGTCTGATTCAGGGAATATAAACAATGATAATTAATTAAAAACAAATTCCTTTCTGCCTAATCATAGGATCATATACCAGTTTGCCTTCTTATTTGAAAAGATAAACTTGTATAATATGAAAACAGGCTTTTTGGCACACAGTCTTTATTCTATTCTGCTCAGCATTTCAAATCCCTTTTGTCAGTAGCAACATTTCATGACTGGACCTATGTTCGCTGCCTCCTTCTCTTGGTGATTTGCTAGTGAAGAATGGCTATTTCATAATGCACTAAAATTTTGGAAAAGTTGCAAACACCTCTTCTCGAAAGGCGCCCCTTTTGAACTTTTGACATATGGTATGTCTTGCTGCCTGGCCCTTTCCTCAAGGAGAAAATCTTCTTTTGATATTAATGGCACACATATGCTCAAAATTGTCTCTTTTATCTATTCCTAAAGATTGCATACCTGTCATTTTTCCTTTTATGACTCAACCTTAGTCACTGTTTACTTCTCTAGTTGCATCTTTTCACCTTAGCCTTGTTTGTTTGCTCAAAGGGATTTTCCTTGATTTCTGGATAGGTGCTCATGAAATGTCTTTAACCCTTTTTAAGTCCACTGCTCCTTTGGCACTCAAGGCATAAAGTATGTTCAACTTTTTCTCCTTTCTGCTGGATGAGCTGTTGACAGGTAGCTTCTTTGAAGAGGAAGATCAATACATTAGTATCATAGACAGTAACACCTTCTTTATTTCAACTTCTTTGAGTCTTTTCTCTGCACTTTTGGACTTACCATTTTTCAACAGTCTGCAATGATTTTGGCTCTCTGCTTATGTATGGAGGAAGCTCTTTCATCGGGCAAATGTGGTGGTAAGTAAACCATCTGAACAACACCAATCTTAGCATCTTCATTTGCAAACCTCATCAGAAAGTTTTTTGAAGGGGAAAACCTAGCCATAGCACACTGCTCTAAGGTTGCCGAGATATTGTCACGGCTTGCTCATCTCGTGACCCGGTATATTGACCGAACTCTTCTTGTGATCATAAAGGCCGGTTGTTTTCTTTGAAGAACCAAGAACCTTCTCCTGCCTGTGTAATGGCATTGATTAACATCTGTTCTATTTGATGCTGCACCAAAACAGGCCTCTTATGATTTGGATGTTCACTGATGAAATGGCCTTCTAAAGTTTCAACCCTTTACCTGACTTGAAAGTTTCAGATGATCTCTTTTATTAGGCTAAACTTCTTTTCCTTTGAGCTTATCATACTTTCACTACAATCCTGTTATGGTCAGCAATTACATTCATGAAACGTGAAGATATTGTTTCATTGTTTCAGACAGGGCAAACCTGGACTTTTGCAACCTTCTGAGTCAACTCTGACCTGCGCCCTCTGCTTATGGATGAAGGAGGCGCCCTAACCCTCTGCTTGTAATGAAGGAGGTCCTGAGCCTTGACAAATTTACCATTTGCTGAGACAGTGGCAATCATTTTTCCTGTGATTTTCATACTGAAAAGAGCTGTAAGGTCCTGATTGAGAGCCCTTTGTTTTGCAGCTTCATCTCAGGCTTCATAATACACTTAGAAGCAACTGTTCCTCTAACTGTAAACTCAAACATTTACTCCATGAGATGAAACATATTTCTTGTTTTTGAAGAACCATAGAACACAGTGAAAAACCTACTAGTCAGCTTGAGAATGGGCTTTATGCAGTGCTGAGATCTAGGGGGTGTGAGTGGCGCGACTTAAGGCTGTTTGTCAACTTCATTTGCAAATTAAGGGATCAGTCATGGTAGGTCTGCTGCAGATGGGGACTTTTTGGCTTTTTGATGATTGCCAAAGGTGAAAAGTCCTAAACGCCACTTCCTAACATAGGGTAGACTTCTGAAATAGATGTGGATTTGCCTTTTAAGGCTGCTGGGCAGGTCAATAAGGCTGAAGTTAGATAGGATTGTTGACAAGGAGGTTGTGGTTTTGCTAGGGGTGGACTGAATAGGTAGAAAGGCGAAAAAAGTTTTGGGAGGGTTTCCTGGATGACATATTGACATAAGGAAATCAGTTTCTAGAAAACTCAAACAAGATATAGTCATCAACATGTGCATCGATGGCTGTCATGGTTCCATTTGGGAGTGGGCAAAATTTCTGTCAGGAGGTGTCCAGAATTCAGATTTTTGGATTATGAAGACCAGTGCCTTATCCATTGGCGCAAAATTTACCCTTCTCTTGATGTTATTTCTGAAAAGTGTCAGCATGTTTAACATCAATGATACCTCTACCTACCCTACTATCTTTCCTAACATTTTTTCTTCTGTTTGGCGCATTTGAACTAGCAGCCTTTAGACAATGTATATTTTTCTTTTTGCAAAATGAAACTATCTACTTCTACTCTTATATCTGCCGGGAGTTCAGATTAAGCTGATGAACTCCTTCATTTCTCTACCTAAAACTAGATCGACTGTCAAGATTAAGCAGTTTGACAGGATTTCATTCTCTAATCTACAACATGAAATTTAAAAATGACCAAATCAGGATTAGGCAGTTTGATTTGTCATGCATTTGCGGCATAAAAGACAAGCCGCACACAAATGTTATTCTGCAATAAAAGGAAACTAGAGAAGCGGGGCTAAGATGTACAATGTGTTTTTCATCCCTCGCTTCTCTCTTTGGTTCTGTTTTAAGCATGTGGAACTAGAATCTCTCCCTAATCTAAGCTCTGTGATAAGTCAATCTTACACAATGTTGACTATCTTGACACTCACTAACTTATCAGCAAATAAATTTAAACATGCTCAGCTATGATTAGGCTAGATAGTTGAACAAGACATTGAAGTACTAGTAGCGGCATTTAGACTTGCTCGCTTTCCGACAGACTATTTTTTGGAACATGGGGCCTTTGTTCTATCTTCACTTTCCCTCTTTTCTGCTTTTTACTGTTTTTGACTTTCCTATCTTTTATTGTTTTTGACTTTTCTATTTTTTCAATATTTCAAACAATGGTATGTACAATGACTGAAAGTGTTTCAAACTCAAAAATCTTGGAAATGACGGAATTTCAGCATCTTATCCTCGTAAGGGTCTCCTCTCACCCTTGGCCCACTTAACTCTTGAAAAGAAAAGTTTGGGAAATTTTCTCTCTCTAACATGACATAGGGATTCATGCAAGAATCTCTAAATAGCCCAGTATCCTCCCTCTGTACCTCTCTGAATATCTGATTTCCACTCCTTTCCTTACTGTATGCTTTCTTCAGGTAATGTATGTACTCTTGATAATTCTTGAAATAGATAGTGATATCATCAAGGTATGCAAAAATACAGAAGTTTAAAACTTGGAACATGGCTTTCATGAACAGTTTCCTGATATTGGGTGGTTTAGCAATTTTGACCTTGAAAACAGATTTACCTCCCGCAAACTGGAAAAAATCTTTAAGTTGTCTACTTTGTAAAGGAATTTGATGATTATGATTTGAAAGATGATCTTGCAAGAATACATCATTAGAAGCATTTTCAAATGGTGAATCGCGATCTTGAGTAGAAAAAACATGATTTTTGTTATATGGAAATGCAGTATCATTTCTAAAATCAAAGTAGATTCTGTGGCCATTATTTTTTTCCTTGATCATTTCAGTTTGTTTCAGTTTGCTGTGTTTGTTTCTGTTAAAGTTTTTCTTTGGGGAAAAGGTGGTGATACAATGTTTTCCCTTGTCTTTCCTGTAGAAACTAGTATTTTGTATGAGATTCCTGATTTTAGCCTTTCTAAGTTCTTCATGAAAAGACAAAATATGAGCCAATTTCAGTAGTTCAGGTATGCCGGGATTATAACTGTCACCTTGGCTCATCAAAAGTTTATTTGGAATTTTCTCAAGATTTTGAGCGACTGAGGTTATAGTCAAAGTTTTATTTGCAATAGGAGGGTCACATGATGGTAAATCTTTGAGGTATGGTAGAAACATTAAACTCCCTTTCTCCCGGGTTCCAAATAGGTTTATGATGTGAAGGTCTTCTAAAGCTTTTACCCGGAAGAAATTTCCATAAGTTACTGCTGGCATTTGATTAAAGCTAGAGCAATTTGCTTGATAGTACATGAGAGTTTGTGCTTCTTGTTCTAACTCTACTTGGGAGAGAGGGAACTTACTTTCTTCAAGGTACAGTTGTTCATGATCATGATAGTTTTGAGTGTCCAGCTCATCATAAGGTATCAAGGACAACAGATGTGGTGGATCTAAGTCTATATCAGCTTCTTCTGACTCTTCTTCCAAGTTTACATCAATATGCATAATGAAAGAGTTTAAGTCGGAGCGCAAAGAACACATTGGAATGTTATCGGGCCTATCTTGACTGCTAATCATGTATTTCATGTGTGATTCGCGGTAGAGTATCCTGGTCTGACCAAACACAGGAATGGTGGCATAAGACATGTCTAGTTGGATATTCCCTTGGAGTTTGGCTCCCCAAGATCTGGAGAGAAGCATCCCGTACTTGGGAGGAATATCTGCCACTACTATATCCATGATTAAATGTTTGGCGGGTATTTGGGCCAGACTAAAACAAAGGTCTTTGATCAAACCCAGGCATTGGACTCTGCTTCAGTCAAATGAGTACAAGTCTTTGTATGGTCTTGTGATTTCCAAACCTAATCTTTCCATTACTACCTTTGGCATAAGATTATGCGAGGCGCCAGAGTCTAGCATGGCATTGTGGAGGATTTGGTCGTGGATGTTTAGGCTAATGTAGAATGGAAGAGTAGCTCCCTCTTGGAACTTTCCCTCTACCTTTGGACCAAACAATACTTCAGGAATGTCATCAGTGAGATTAACAATGTTTGCATCATTTCCTAGATTTAAGACTTTTAGTACTTGGGATTTATAAGAGCTTTGGGCAATGAGTTCAGTAAGAGGCATGGTGATTTTGATCTTAGCGATTTCACCTTCAAAGCTAAAAGGCATTTGAAGTTTAGATATGTTTGTTTCAGATTTTTCAGCTAAGACCTTGTCTATGCTCTGAGTTTGTTGACCCTGTTTAGGGATTTTGTTTGCCATAGTTGTTTTGGTGACCTTGGTAGAAGTATCAGGAGTATATGAGATAGGACCAGTTTGGGTGACTTTAGATTGGCTTTGATCAATCTTTTCAACCTTGATTTTGTCACTGCTTGATGCTTTTTTGAGGATGGTATCTGGAGCTTTAGCAGTATCAGAGTTACCTCTCTTGACATTATCTTGGTTTCTTTTGCTCCTAAGGTCATATTGCCTGTGGGCTTCTTCAATAGCATTTTGAAATTCTATGGCAGGGTCATCAAGATCCTCATAATTGGTCTCATCTTGATCAGGCGAAAAGAAGGCTTTTTCTTCTTCGGTGAGGTACACCTCACCTTCATTGTCAGACCCTATGAGGTTTAAATGATGTTCATCAAGAGGTTCTGAGTCCCTATCATCTTCTTCTACATAGTTTTCATTGAAAGGTGGCCTGATCTGTTGGTCATTATCCCTTGGTCTGTTTTGGGGCTGTTCCCTCCTAAAGTTTTGGTTTCGGTTTCTGATTGGAGGGTTTGGCTGGTTGTCCCTAACAAGAGCTTTTTCATTGATCTTTTCCCACATTTTAGCCATGGATTTGACTAAGTCATCTATTCTGGGATCTAGGGAAGGTGATGAAGTAGAAACCTCATCTCTATATGTGACCTTTCTTTCTGACCTAGTTCTGGCTCTCTTTTCAGCTAAGTTGGCATATGCTTTTATAGCTATTTGTTGCATTTCTTCCAAGGTAGGGGGATCTTTATCCCTCAAATGATATGTCATGTCCGGATCAAAACCCTCAGGAAATTTTTCCAAAGCTAAACCAAGTGGAGGTTTGAAATGAGGTGGAAGGGAGTTATATACACTGTTGAACCTAGTACAGTAAGCTTGGACACTTTCCCCATTCTCCCGTTTTAGATTGTTATATTCTGACAGGATTTGAATGGGGTTTCTTCGAATTTCCCACCTATTTTTGAAGATTTGATGTAGTTCTGGGATATCATGGATACTGTTTGGAGCTAAGCTTTTGAACCATGCTTTGGGTTCACCACCAAGACTTTGGGCAAATATTCTCATTCGGACAGTCTCGTCTTGTACCTCTAAGTATTCATAAGCATCACTCATTCTACTTATATGCTGTTGAGGTGTGGTGGTATCTTCTCCAGTAAAGTGTGGGATCTTGTCTTGATATTTGTTTGGGAGAGGAGCTAAAGGTGGTGGTAACACCAAAGGCGCGTACCAGGCTGCCATGACTGGAGCTAATGGATGATGCGCAAGAGGAGGACTGGTAGGATGAAATGAAGTGGTTTGAACAGTGGTGGTTTGACCAGGTGTAGCGGATGAACTTGGACTAGTGATCTGGTTTTGAGCAGATCTGGGATGATAGGAGCCAAATTGATAAAGAAGTTGGAAATCAGGAGGAGTGGTGGGTGAAGCTTCTCTAATAAGACTCTATGGTGGGCTTAGGGGTTCAAGATCGTCAAAGTCTATCCTACTATATGATTTGCTTCTGGGAAGAGTTTGTGATGGCTCTGGTTCCAAAGGTGAATCTAGTAGGGTAGTGCGATGTTTAGGTACAGATCTTGTTCTACGGATGAATCTACCAGAAGCTAGGTGATCAGTTTCAGAAGCTTGCCACAGAATCTTCTCTGGGTCATCTACAATGATAGGGGGATTTGGGTCTGGATGGGATCTGGTATTGATTCTTCGTGAAGCCAGATTTTAGATCCAGGGTTCAGAGAGAATGGTATTGGTGAATGTTTTGGATGAGTGATTCTCCTACAGTTATACTAAGGCAAAGGATGGTCAGAAATAGAAGGGATGGATTAGTGGAGTCGCCAGGTGGAAATGGATTGTTTTTGTGAAGATAGCTATGGTCCACCACCAGTAACTAATCTGAGAATGTTTTTGGATTTTCTGAGTTTTCTGTGCAGCCTATGGTTATTTAAAGTATTCTAGGTTTGTTTCAACACTTTGTTAGGGTGATGGGAACAAAAAGAGTTTACTCTAAACAATGAATCTATGGACTGCTTGCTTGTTTATGGTACCTAAAGGACCAAAGAGTCTATAAGAGTTTGCTGGACTATTATGTACTCAATGTCTTACCATCTCCCGCTATGTTAGTGAGTGATGGGAAAGGTCTATCGGATGGAATTCTAAATTTAGCAAGGTGGTAAGGCTTACTAGAAGTTAGTGGAGTCGCCAGGTGGATTTTTAGTTGTTTTGAGGTATATTTGTATGGTCCACCACCAATACTATCAAAAACCAATCTAAGGGAGTTTTTTGAGGTTTTTCTCAGTTTTATGTAGTCCTGAGGTTTGGAAGAGTTTCCTATAACTGACTCATCATTTTGCTAGGATGGTGAGACAACCAGATTCTACTCTTCTAAGTTTGACTGAGATTTTGAGAGTTCCTAAGGGATACCTAGGATGTTTTGACTCAAGGTCCCACCGTGATCGCCATTATGTTAGAGTCCCGTGATTTGGCCGATTGGCTAGCCAAATGACGATGTAACATCAAACCAAGCTTTGGAGCCCAAGGACCTAGCCTTCCTGGACTCAGAGAGGGCTCTCTCTATAAGTGTAAAAGATGTCGGTGTGTTTACTTGCGATGTTCTGATATTAGGCTAGTTATGAAGTATGTTTTTGGTTTTTTGGTTTTTTTAAGTTTGTGAGGGATGAAACTGATCAAATACATAAACTGGATAACAAGATGTAGATAAATTGGGCTATGGGGTCAAACAGGTCAAGGAAGCTAATGAGGTGATGATGTAAAGCTGCTGTAGGGCCGATTTGATTCACAATAGAAGGGATCTCTGGGAAAAATGGATTAAATGAACAATAAGTTGGTGAAAGACAAGGGATTTCAAGTGCAAATTAGTTAATAGCAGACATAAACATGTAATAGCGAGCCATTAATCATGCTAGAAATAACTATAAGCTAATCAATACATAGAAATCAAACATTCAAGCCATACATAGAGGTATATGACCCTCTAACTTCGGGAAAAGGCTATCAGACTTTGGGGAAAACACATGAGACAAAATAACAACTCATGAACTATGCCGGAACGCCTAAACATAGTCTCTAAGTCATTGGGCACTTGGACAAATAAGTTTTCATAGTTTTAGGCAAAGGGCTAGATCTAAACTAGGCCTCCTTGGTTCAACAAAATGATCAACAAATCAGTCAAAGAGAAAGTTTTATGGACAGAACTATGGGCAGCTGATAGGTAGGTAGGGCAAACCATACATCCTACTCAACATACATGGAACTGATGAATAAAACTTAGCAACAACACCTTAGGTTACTAAAGAGCAACTAAGAATTCTTTAGCATAACTAAGGGAGAAGAAAACATCAAGCTATGAAGATTCAGGGATTTTGAGGTGCCTCCATGGGCATGTCTCAAAATCAATCTTTATTGATCTATAGCAGCAAGAAAAATGAAATATGAGTGAAAACTAGAAGACAAAACAACATTAAGAAGCACTATACCATTCTACCATGTCAAGGAATCCATCAACAAGCCTTCAACATTCCTCAAAAGCATCCAAGAGGCAATCCAAACATCATAACTCACGTGTATTCTTCAAAGCTCATATGACCAATGCATTAATTCTTCTCTCAAGTTCAGCCTCTGATTTACAATGAGAAGTATGGGATAAATAGGCTAGAAGGAGGGAAACCTCATGGAGCAACTAGCTATCCCATTGGCCAAGTCAAAATATCTAAATTTGCCCTTGTGGCTTTGCAAAGCCCAAGGCACAAAATATCTAATAAAATATCTAAAAAATTGCTAAAAACGGAAATTATATTGACTTTACATGATTTTCCCATGATAAAAATAGCCTAACGTACATTTGGGAAAAGCAGATTTTTGGAGTTCAAAAATTGCAAAAATACTTCATATTTATGCCTGAAAAAGGTCCTCTGACTTGCTGGATGCAAATGGAAGGCTTCCTGATGTCTAAATGAGGCTCATGATGGCTCGTTGGAAATCTCTCTGTGTCTGCTTTCCAATGCAAGTGGAATCATCTCAATCTGATCTCTGAAAGTCCCTCAAAACTGTACCTGTGTGCAAAAACCCAGAAAATAGCAGGCTGCTGATAGGGCGGGCAGAATGTGCAAAATGAGGCTGTTTTTTGCCAATTTGAGGGGGCGAATGATTTTCAAATGCCTTGAAAATCGCTGGAGAGCTGCTCATGAAATTATGGAATCCATTGGTATCACCCTCCTCCCTTGACGACTCTTCAAACTGAAATGGCGCATTTATGAGTTTTTGGCAAAAACCCCAAAAATGCCAAAAAACAAAAAGTTTTCTAAACAGGCCCAAAATTGGCATGGATGACCCTCAAGGGTCCATGGAGACATGTTCCGAAGCTGAAGCTAAAATATCGAGGGCTGATGTGCGTTTTGCTTCCTTCCGTGCTAGGCGCCTCTCCTTCAATTTCTTCAATTTTTCTTGTGCTACCTTCAATTTGCGCCGGGCGAATTGGTTTAGCTTCGGAAAGTGAAGTGTTCTCTTTCTCTGTAGCTCGAGATCCCTGTTTGCCTTCTCAAGCTTGGTCTCCAAATGCTGGTTAGCCCTCTCAAGCCAAGCTTCCTTGTTTTCCTCAATTTCCCGCTCAAAGAGGGTAGTGAGAGGAAAGGCTTCGAATTGAGCTTGTTCTTCAGCCTTCTGCTTCTCCAAAGCTCTCCTAAGCCCGATGGTTCTAGGCCTCTTTCGCCTAGGCTGCTCCTCCTCTTCCTCATCATCAAATTCGCCAATAAGCTCTTCAATTCTCACTTGCGCCCTTTCCGCCTCCTTTTTGTACTTGATGGCCCTTGCCTCATGAATGGCTGCATGAAATTTCATTTGTTTGTTCTCAACCTCCAAGAATTGATTGAAATTCCTTGCCCTTTGGAGATCTTCTTGTAAAACCTCAATTTTCCCTTCTTTGTGAATGAGGAGGTTTTCAAGGATACGTGCCTCATTGTCGCTGTCATTGCTTGGGATAGGGATGACAGCTGATTTACCTCCATGCTTGGCGCTTTCTCCAACTGTACTTTTGCCTTTGAAGGCCAATCTAGCGCTCTTTCTCCTTGGTAAGCTAGGAGTTGTTCTTTTGGGCAATTTCCCCTTCTTAGGGACAGTTTTGGTCACCATTGAGGCGGCAACTTCAGCTTGCTGTCCTTCCTCAACATCCTGTCCAGCTTATGGCTCAAAAGATGTCTCAATTGCTTGCTCAACCTGTTGCTCTTCAAACTCTGTCCACTGCTATTCCTTTTCCTGTACTTGCTGCTGTACCTCAACCTCTGTCTGCTGCCTTTCTTCCTGAAATTGATGCTGTTCATCAACCTCCAGCTGCTGCTCTTCTTCCTAAAATTGATGCTGTTCATCAACCTTCAGCTGCTGCTGTCCAATGATATCCAACCGCTGCTGTCCCTCAAAATCTGGCTGCTGCTCATCAACCTCCTTTTCTCCCTGTGGCTCACTGCCCTCTCCTCCTCCTTGTGTACTTGGCTGCCCAGTGATCATCTTGAGTTTTTTAGGGTTAGGCCTACTAGATAAAGGCATTGGGCGACGGATAGGCTGAGTCGGGGACACATGAGCAGGAGGAACAGTGGCGAAATCAGCATGGCTAATGAAGGACTCCCATGAAACCCCTTTCTTCTCCAGCTGGTGCAAGAAGATGATTTTGATCAAGGAATGATGAAAGAGAGAAGAGATTTGCCGAGGTGGAGCTTTCTTTTGGACAGCAGCTGCCATCTTCTCTATGCTCTTGGACAAAAAGTATGAAAGGTTTAATTGCTTGCTCCTGGTAAAATGCATCAACAAGCGAACATGATAAGCAAAGATTTGGCTAAACCTCCCTTCACAAGTGAAGTATCTCATTATGGCCTTCATTAGTGGCGCATAAATGTCAAGAAGATAGGAGAAAGGAAAAGTAGCAGTGATGGTCTCCCTATGTTCCGGCTTGATGAAAGGCTTATAGTCCTCCAAATCAAGATGTGCTTGTTTAAACCATTTTTCACCATGATACGGGATCTTGGTAGCTTTGGATATATACCTTGGAGAAATTTTGAAATCAAGATCTGCAAGCTGGAAGTGTTTGTCCTTGAACCTTAAAGCACACACATGTGTAAGTGGTGAGAAACTCTTGACTTCCTCTATCCTTTGACAGAAATCAAGACAACCTACCTCATGGAAATTTAAAAGTACTGAGGGATGAGCATTGATGTCTTCTATGGAGATAGGCTCATATCTCTTATGTTGTCCGCCTTTGTGATCTCGCCTTGGAGGCATTCTGATTAAAAAAAGGCTTGAAAGAGTCACACTGCCTTCAATATATGAAGAATGTTTTCCTGGATTGAGACAAGCCACCAAACTGCTTTGACAGTTATGGACCTTGTGATTCAACAAGGCTTCCTTGAATAAACTCTTCTGCACTTATTAACCACAATCTTTCAAACTTGGTTACACTTTAGCTCTGAATCTTTCTCAACAATAGCACTATGGGTAAGAACTGTTTTGTAGATTCTTTGGGCACAGTCTTGATCAAATCCCCTTTGTGACCTTTGCTTAGAGGCCTGCTTGCACTTATATTTTTGTTTTTTTTTTTGAAACAACCTTCAAAATTATAACCCTGCTTTTTAGGTTATTTACCTCAAAACATGCCCCTGTCAGCAGACTTCTGTGGAGACCACACAGTGGGAAAAGAAAAGACCCTGTGGTTAGGTGAAAATAGCCCACTATGTCAAGAGAAGAACCTTTCACTTGTGACCCTTTGAGAAGTCAATCACTGCCTTTATAACTCTGCCCTTGCTGTTTACTTGATCACCAGTAAATGCCCAATCATCTACAAATGCCCAATCATCAACAAATGGTCAACAACTAAACCCTGCTTTCACCTTTGGAAACTCACCAAAACAACTCTTAATGACAAGGTAGTGTAGTGACTAGGGTGACTTAATAGTAGGCAATGCAATAAGGCTGTGGAATGAAACCTCTCATGGAGTGAGTTTTCAAAAGGTTCACCAAATAATTGCACTTTCAGTATTAACCTCAAACACTAACCATTCTGTTTTTCAGAAAAAAGGCCCTGTTCCTCCCTCAGAATTCCTCTATCAACAAAGCTTCAGATTGATATAGTATAGTGCATGGAGAAAACAGACTTAGTTTATGGTAGAAATCAACGCAGACAGGGTTTAAGAAAATGTACCCTTGGTTTGTGAGTTTGAGAGATAACCAACAAAATATCTGCACCTCTGTTGTTTACAACTTTGATATTAACTACACCTTTATACCTATGCCTCCAACTTCTACAGCTTCACACCACGGAACACAGGGTTTTTAAACTTGAAATTTTAGATTTTTCGAGCAAAGGGGCAAAGTACCTCGTGAATTTTAAGGCGAAATCCTTAGGATGGAATTTGAAGTGCACCGGAACCTTTCAAAACAGGCGCGGCAACCCTTGGAGCAGAACCCGTCGTGCCGGAGAAAACGCCGGGTGGAGTTGTCGTGCTGTCGGGCGGGCACCTACAGGCTCGTCGCGCCCGCCTACAGGCTCGTCGCGCCCGCGTTGACACCCTGTGTATTTTGGAGCCCAGGCTCGTCGCGCCACCTGCCAGGCTCGTCGCGCCACCCTAAAAACTGTGCAGAAGACCTCAAACTGTTTGAAAAGCTGTCGTGATGCTTGGGAGCTGCGGCGATTTGCTTTTTTGGATTTCACAAGTGGTGTATTATTCCTCCATTTCATTCTTATGACATGTTCAAAATGTCAAACGGTCACTTTGAATACATATATCTGCCCCTTTTCAAATGATGCAAAACAGTATTTGTATCAAGTTTCCTTTTAAACAATGGCAATCTTCCAGATCTGCTTTTGCTGTACTGTATATTCGTGCTTAAACTGTCCTTTAGGATGGTGACCATTGTGTCTGCTTCAGGGAATATAAACAATGATAATTAATTAAAAACAAATTCCTTTCTGCCTAATCATTGGATCATATACCAGTTTGCCTTCTTATTTGAAAAGATA
Source organism: Pinus albicaulis (assembly GCA_034641835.2). NCBI lineage: Eukaryota > Viridiplantae > Streptophyta > Pinopsida > Pinales > Pinaceae > Pinus > Pinus albicaulis. The sequence continues at coordinate 45,720 of JAXQQM020060737.1, forward strand.
AACTTGTAAAATATGAAAACAAGCTTTTTGGCACACAGTCTTTATTCTATTCTGCTCAGCATTTCAAATCCCTTTTGTCAGTAGCAACATTTCATGACTGGACCTATGTTCGCTGCCTCCTTCTCTTGGTGATTTGCTAGTGAAGAATGGCTATTTCATAATGCACTAAAATGTTGGAAAAGTTGCAAACACCTCTTCTTGAAAGGCGCCCCTTTTGAACTTTTGACATATGGTATGTCTTGCTGCCTGGCCCTTTCCTCAAGGAGAAAATCTTCTTTTGATATTAATGGCACACATATGCTCAAAATTGTCTCTTTTATCTATTCCTAGCATTGCATACCTGTCATTTTGCCTTTTATGACTCAAACTTAGTCACTGTTTACTTCTCTAGTTGCATCTTTTCACCTTAGCCTTGTTTGTTTGCTCAGAGGGATTTTCCTTGATTTCTGGATAGGTGCTCATGAAATGTCTTTAACCCTTTTTAAGTCCACTGCTCCTTTGGCACTCAAGGCATAAAGTATGTTCAACTTTTTCTCCTTTCTGCTGGATGAGCTGTTGACAGGTAGCTTCTTTGAAGAGGGAGATCACTACATTAGTATCATAGACAGTAACACCTTCTTTATTTCAACTTCTTTGAGTCTTTTCTCTGCACTTTTGGACTTACCATTTTTCAACAGTCTGCAATGATTTTGGCTCTCTGCTTATGTATGGAGGAAGCTCTTTCATCGGACAAATGTGGTGGTAAGTAAACCATCTGAACAACACCAATCTTAGCATCTTCATTTGCAAACCTCACTGTGTTTTTGAAGGAAACCTAGCCATAGTGACACTGTTCTAAGGTTGCTGAGATATTTGTCACTTGGCTTGTTCATCTCGTGACCTGGTATATTGACCAGAACTCTTTGTGATCATAAAGGTCAGTGTTTTCTTGAAGAACCAAGAACCTTCTCCTGCCTGTGTAATGGCATTGATTAACATCTGTTCTATTTGATGCTGCACCAAAACAGGGCTCTTATGATTTGGATGTTCACTGATGAAATGGCCTTCTAAAGTTTCAACCATTTACCTGACTTGAAAGTTTCAGATGATCTCTTTTATTAGGCTAAACTTCTTTTCCTTTGAGCTTATCATACTTTCACTACAATCCTGTTATGGTCAGCAATTACATTCATGGAACCTGAAGATATTGTTTCATTGTTTCAGACAGGGCAAACCTGGACTTTTGCAACCTTCTGAGTCAACTCTGACCTGCGCCCTCTGCTTATGGATGAAGGAGGCGCCCTAACCCTCTGCTTGTAATGAAGGAGGTCCTGAGCCTTGACAAATTTACCATTTGCTGAGACAATGGCAATCCTTTTTCCTGTGATTTTCATACTGAAAAGAGCTGTAAGGTCCTGATTGAGAGCCCTTTGTTTTGCAGCTTCATCTCAGGCTCATAATACACTTAGAAGCAGCTGTTCCTCTACCTGTAAACTCAAACATTTACTCCATGAGATGAAACATATTTCTTGTTTTTGAAGAACCATAGAACACAGTGAAAAACCTACTAGTCAGCTTGAGAATGGGCTTTATGCAGTGCTGAGATCTAGGGGGTGTGAGTGGCTCGACTTAAGGCTGTTTGTCAACTTCATTTGCAAATTAAGGGATCAGTCATGGTAGGTCTGCTGCAGATGGGGACTTTTTTGGCTTTTTGATGATTGCCAAAGGTGAAATGTCCTAAACGCCACTTCCTAACATAGGGTAGACTTCTGAAACAGAGGTGGATTTGCCCTTTAAGGCTGATGGGCAGGTCAATAAGGCTGAAGCTAGATAGGATTGTGATATGAGGTTTTTTGATGTTGCCAGGGGTGGAATGAATAGGTAGGAAGGC
>JAXQQM020057846.1:0-10558 GCA_034641835.2 Pinus albicaulis
AAATAGCCTTGTTAGTGTCAGCCTTTCCAGTCTCTCCTCCCATGATCAAACATGCTCTTACAAAGTTATTTTAAGGTGTCAAGCTAAAATTTTGTCATTTCAGTGAAGTCTTCAAGTAAAATTTGGTCACTAGGTATTAGGTCTAGGGTTTGCTTTCACTCCTTTCAAATTTGTTCAAATGTCGGTCCATGTCACCATTCAGTTGAGTGTACCATCATTCATAGGGTTTTCATCATCATGTCGTGTCTAAATCTAGCCATTTCACACTCCTGTTCATGCTTCCATTTGGAGTTCAGTGTTATCCATTTCTCCTAGGGGTTTCTGGAGGTAATTCTCTGGATGGGCAAATCATCGAAAAACTTGCATCCCGATGTTCATACACTCTCCCCTATCCTTAATGTACTTTATTAAACACTTCCCATCACTGAGATCCCCCAAATTCTTCATTTTTGCACAAACCCTAGTTTCTTGCTACAACTTGGCAATTTTCTAGGCTAGGCCTGTGTTTTTCCATTTTGGACCCCTTCCCCTCACTCAATCTCTGAAATTCCACTTTCCCCCGCTTCCTAACATCCCTCCCTACCTCCCAGAATTTTCTTAAGAATTTAGAAGCCCCTTATCCCCTTCATTTCGATTAATTTCGACAAATCCCTTGTTCCACACATCGGGATAGGTTTCACTCAAATGATGTTTCTGAGCAATAAAAGATGAATTTGGGAAAAATGAGGGAGGATTTTGTCCAAAATATGCGAAGTAAGAAACAACTCCTTCAATTTTACACAGGTGTCATGGTTTTAGAGAAACAAAATACTGCTGCCCTCAAGAGGATTGATGCAACCCGATGGAGAAAGGGGAGCAGATGACGGATTTTTGACAGGGTAAATGAAATCCAAATTGCATAATTCCACTTGTGTTGGAAAGTAGACTCCAAGAGCTTTCCAACGAGCTATCACACGCCTGATTTGGACACCGGGAAGGCCTCCAAAATCCTCCTGCAAAATGCACTATGTGATAAAGTGCGTGCGACCCACTTGAGGGGTGCGACCCACTTGAGTGTTTCAGCCAGTGTAAAATTGAACGGGTGAGACCCACTTGGGGGGTGCGACCCACTTAAATCAGAACCCAGAAAATTCATTTTTTGCGCCCAGATTCGATTCTAATCGGCTCCAAAAGCTTCCAAACAGGTTTTAATCATTGCTCATTCGATTTTTAATATGGTTGTGATGTCATTGATGTTGGGGAAACAAGCCATCCTTGGAGAAAATATATGAACCTTTCATTCACATGCAAGTTAATTCTGTAAGGGTTTTGAGATTGTATGGGCAGTTTTATGAAAAATTTGAAAACCTTCGAATGGTGGATATGTTCACACCCTAGCACGTTGTATAGATGATCCTCACGCCCTCAGTTATCATCTTATTACTGCTGTTCATACCCTTTCATATTTTTGCATAGTATTATGTCGACTAGTCTATAGCCCTCATTACCATAATATCACCATTGCTATTGTTATCATTCTATTACCACTGTGATAGTAATTTGTGTCACTAGGGTTATTGTCGTGTTCTCCCTTTTCTCCAGTTCATAAACACAGTCCTATACTTGTTTGTTTCTTTGACAAATTTTGCCCATCATTACCAAAAGCTTGCCCCATACTTTGTAGTTGGCACTCATTTTTGAAACTCACTTATGGTCAAAACAGTGATAGTTTTCATGCCACTAAAACAGAGCCATCTTCATTGAAATTTTATTTTCCTGTGATACTTTGGCAGTGGGTGATATCTATTGGGTGTTGAACATACATTATAACTTTGCTTTCACTGCATCTATATCAGTATACATATTGCAAATATCTTGTTCAAAGCCATGTCAGAGACAGAGTCAGAGTATGAGCAGGAGTCGGACAGTGACTCAATCGTTGAGGTTGATGCACTGAGATGGAGCATAGTAGTGCACCAGTAGTGGTAACATATCAGAGAAGCCACAGATCTTTGTTTCAACATCACGACGAGTACTATCTCCCACCCGGGGTGGAAGGGGTCTCGTTGACTTCATCAGCAACGTGAGTACTATCTCCACATGGCGTGGAAGGGGTCTCGCCTTCTTCATCAGCGTAGGTACATTCACAGGATCATGATAGAGACAAAGACATGCTTCATCACATGAAAGGCCATTATTGGGCTCGCATGCATGTCTGCAAAGCGAGAATGAAGATCATGAAGAGGAGGTTGCGCGAAGCACTAAAAAGGCGGAAAAAGCCTGATCCACTCCGGATTTTGGCCGAGGCTTCGTTGGCTGGGCAAGATACATGATGGAGGGTCTTCACTCCGAATTTGAGCAAATTCGGAGAAATTTTTGTCATTTTGAAATTTTTGGTCTCAAAAACAGGTTTTTCAGTTAAGCAGGTCTCGCACTCATATGCTCACTTTTTTTTGGGACACTTGCTGAAGGAAATCTTTGCATTTTTGGATTTTTCATGATAATTTATGCATCCTCAGGCATTTCCAAAGCATTTCATCAGATTCTGGATGGTCAAAAAGCTAAAAAACACCATAAAAACCACCTTGCTGCCACCTTTTGCACCAGCAGGAAGTACTTCTGGGAGAAAGAAGTTTTGCAGGGTCAAATGAACTTCAAATTGGAAAATTCCACTTGGGTTGGATAGCCAACATCCAGGGCTTTCCAACGCGCTATCATGAGCTCAATTTGGATGCTGGGAAGTCCTTCAAAATCTGGTTGAAAGTCATGCGACCCACTTGTTTCAGGCATGCGACCCACTTAAATTTTTGGCTGAATTTTCAACTTCCAGCTCAGATTTTCGGCCAGTTTGGACCAGTTTTGCTTGGGGATGAAATTTTTGAGTTATTATGATGTAAATTTATGTTTGGAATGTAACTTTGGTTCATTTTTACCTATTCTACAAGATTCACTCTTAAAAAAGTGAAAATCATGTAAATGAATCAGTTTCCACTCTTTTAGAGGCAAGTTGTTAGCTGCCTAGATTTTAGTTCCTTGATTAGAATTTGGTTGAAACTGACCCCTGAAGGAGGAATTCGACCCCTAGAGGTGTGGGAAGGGGTTAGGATGATCTATATGATGTAATTTCTCAATCATTTTCAGAGGTTGGAGAGGTTGGACTCGTGGGAGACTTTTGGCACCATTGTACATATTTTTCATATTTTGGCTAAGGAAAGATCAGAGGTTTTGCGGCACTTGTTGGGATCCTTGTGGTGTTTTGTTCTTGATGGTGTTTTCTCTTTGTTTACTGTAAGTTCTTCATGTTTAATGTATGCCATTCCTTTCATATGCTTCTGAACTAAATTGAATGAGTAGATGAGGTTGAATCCATTATTTACCGTGCTCTGCCTTTGAATTCATTTAGTTCTATATGTTTTCGACTGTTTGGAGAGGATCCAAGTTCTTCTTTGCCCTCTTCAGCTCCTCGTCGGTCTAATCTGTCCGTATATCCAATCAAAAGCATCAAGACAATCACCTACCTCGCCCCAACTCGAAATCTGCAAAGGTCTGACCTTATCCCCGGACCCAAAATTTGTTTTTCCCATTTCTCCAACGAAAACCCAAAAATCAAAATCAAACATACCTATCTCTTTACTAGCCTAAAATCAGTTCCCATTCCAGAGTCATCTCGCACCCTATTGCTCATTTTATCGAGATTGACGGAGAGAGCCCTCTCCTGTCCTCGTAGGGCTAGCTACGAGGCTGAGCGTGGTTTGATGTAGCCTTGAGCTTTACCTCATTTCAGCCTGAGGTAGATTTGAGCGCTAACATAGTGGCGACCATACTGGGGAAGAAAATGGTTTGCTTGTTACTGTCATTTGCTATAGACGGAGTCTGAAGTCACGCCAGGTAGCCTTCGAACTGCACATTGCTCTGTGAGTGCATAGTAGATAAAAGCTGCTTCAGTCGATCTCCGGTTTAGCTTGTGAATGTGTCCCTTGATTTGCGAATTCCCCCAGTACGTGTATCAAGTTCAGATCTGATGGTTGATGGTGGACAACGATCAGACATAAGAAGGTTGAAATCATTCACCTGGTGACTCCAATTCAAAGTCTGGAGGACTAACTCTTTCTCTGCGAAAATGGAAGGATCTTACACAAAGTTCAGGTATCTAAAGTGGAATGGTATTCAAGATCTAATCTGCTTTCTTGTAAATTACTTCTTTGCTGGTCTTGAAGCTGTCCTGAAAGTTTTTCAAAATTTGTTGTATGAGAAAGGTGATCAAAATCTTCACTCGACCCATTCAAAAAGTGTAAATGTTGAGTTTCCCTTTGATCCTGGTCTCCTTACTTTTCCCACATATTATGATGACTTTCTTCAGAGTGATGAGCCAGAAAACAAAACTAATCCCACAGCTCTTGTACATGCCCCTACACCTTGTAAAATTCCAGATCGGTACAAACCTCTTGTTTTACCTTCTGTTCTTCATGCTTTTCCTGCAAATTATGATCTATATCTACCAAGATTTGATGGTGAATGTAACAATGTCAACGTTGAGCAACATGTGCAGAATTTTGAGACTTTTCTAGATCTTTTTGAAGTTGATGATGAAGATGTTAGTATTAGGCTTTTTGCTCTTTCTTTGCAAGGCCAAGTGAAGAGTTGGTTTAAAGCCCTGCCTGATGCGAGCATTTCAGATTTCCAGCAGTTTGTCAAAGTTTTCCTTGACAGGTGGATGATCGGACAGAACTTTTTGTTGATTATAGAGGAGTATAACCAGTTGAAAAGAATGCCAGGTGAGACAGTACAACAATTTTCTGCTAGATTTAACCAAGTTTATTATTCGATGCCATTTGATATAAGACCTTCTCCTAGATCTGCTCTCTTGCACTACCCGGGTGCCTTTGATCCGGAAATGGAGTTTCAGCTGAGAGAAAAGAATATTGCAACACTTCACGAGATGCAGAACAAGGCAGTGAATGTAGAGGCTCATTTGCTGATCTTGAGGGCAAGGTTGAAGGAAGAAGAGATGAAAAACATGGATTCGGAGAAATCGACATCTCTAGAGGTAAATCTTGACATGTTGGTAAACGCAGTAGAAGAGATGGTGCGGAAAATGACTACAAAAAATGAAAATGACATTCAAGAACAAGCGGCTGACCCAAAACATTTTGTTTCTGATCCCAGTAGTCATAGTGATTGTTTTATAGATCATTGTGAAGAAGAGAGAGTTGTTGATATGATGTGTATGTTTGATGATGTGTTTTATACTGATAAATTGCCTCAGTTTTATCAGTATGATGATGATTATGTTCTCCAAACATAAGCTAATATTGCAGAAAAATCAGTAGCTAGTTTGTGCGAGGAGGAAGTTCACTTTCAGCAGCTCGAGTACAGTGATCAACCGATGCATATCAGCTATGGCAATGATGAGGAAAGTGCAGAAAATTTTGATGTAAGTGAAGGATCTTTGCCTTTTTGTTTTGATTCGATTCAGTTCATTAGAGATAACTTCCATGCAATCAGAAATCAAACGTCAACAAGTCTTGATCTGGATCGTCTTGAGGGCAACGAAAACTTCTCATATTCAGACTTGCAGCCCCTAAAAGTCATTGATTGTCAAGTTGCAGCTGAAGACTTGGAAGTAGGCACACATGATTTAATGATACAAGGTGACTCCGTACCATTTTGTTTTGAATCATTTCAGTTTTTGAGAAAAAAATTGCATAGTAAATCTTCAAATGAGCAGCCCATAGGAAATCAACAATCTCTCAGTGTTAATGTTGAGGATGAGACAGATAACGAGATTTTTGAGCAGCTTGTAGCATCAGATTTGCAGCCATCCAATGCAATTGAAGGTTAGATTACAGATGAAGTTGTGGAAGATGAAATACATGATTTGATGATGCAGGAAAATTCTATACCCTTTTGTTTCGAGGCATTTAAGTTTATAAGGCAGAATATTCGTAATATATCTCAAGGAAAAGAGGAATAGCCAGTAGGATGTCATACAGTTTCAAGAGATACAGTGCAACAGTCTTCTCAAGTTTTTGATGATCCTATTGCTCGTGTGTTGGATGATGTTTGTTATAAAAATTCTGCTCCATTAGCTAACCATGTGCCCGAAAAGAATGTTGATGATAATCTTATTCAAAGGTCACCTTCATTGTCTTGTTTAACAGATTGTTCATTGCATAGCACATGTCAAGATTTCTATTCATATGAGGAGATTGATGAAGGAGACTTTTGTTCTGTCTGGAATCAGCAACAGAGTTTGGTTTTTCATGAATTTCAGGATCCTTTTGACAGCTTGCTGCAATCACCAAAGAAAAGCACCGCAGATGTGAGGAAAAGTTTAAGATCAAGGTATGGAGATTATTTGGACCAGAGCTATGTTTATGAAGATCCATTCGCAGTATTCTTGCAGTCATCCAGTCAATTTATGCTTTGCAAGTTTATCAGCAGTCCACTTGGTTCAAATTTTCCATGGGAGTTGCCTTTCAGTAGTTATTTCTCGTTGTTCATAAGCAAGCATTTGGGAAGAAATCAAACAGCAGCCAGCATGCTTACATGGTTGCATTGGCTGTTCCATTACACTTGATCGGGTGGTGTAAAGCACAATTAGAGTAGGTTGTATTGAATAATATCTACTTTGAGCATATTTAAGGTTTGTCGGTTGTGTTTAAGTATCGAGTTAGTTTTTAGTTGAGTGAGATTCAATTTGTGTCGTCAAGTCATCAGTTTTCAGTCATGCATTTCAGTTTGAGTTTTTTATTCCATTGCCCAATGGATAAGGCACTGGTCTTCTCTCCCAAAGATCTATCGTTCTTGGCACCTCCAAGGAGCTACCATCCCCATTGGAGCCAATGTTAGAGTCAGCCTTTGCAGCTTTCCTTCAGTGATCAAACATGCTCTTACAAAGTGATTTTAAGGTGTCAAGGTCAAATTTTGTCATTTCAAAGAGTCTTCAAGCAAAATTTGGTCACTAGGCATTAGGTCTAGGGTTTGTTTTCACTCCTTTCAAAGTTGTCCAAATGTCGGTCCATGTCACCATTCAGCTGAGTGTACCATCATTCAGAGGGTTTTCATCATCATGTCAAGTTCCATTGGGTCATTTTACACCTTGTTCATGCTTCAATTGTGCCTAGGTAAGGTTCATTTCCCTCTCCTAGGGTTTTGAAGGTAATTTCTCTTGGATGGTCAAATCATCAGCAAAACTTGTATCTTGATGTTCATACACCTTCCCCTATCCTTAATGTACCTTATTAAACACTTCCCATCACCGAGATCCCCCAAATTCCTCATTTTTGCACAAACCCTAGTTTCTTGCTACAACTTGGCAATTTTCTAGGCTAGGCCTGTGTTTTGCCCTTTTGGACCCCTTCCCCTCACTCAATCTCTGAAATTCCACTTTCCCCTGCTTCCTAACATCCCTCCCTACTTCCCAAAATTTTCCCAAGAATTTAGAAGCCCCTTATCCCCTTCATTTCGCTTCATTTCGACAAAATTCCTTGTTTCACACATCGGGATAAGTTTCACTCAAAAGATGTTTCAGAGCAATAAAAGATGAATTTGAACCGAGAGGTTTTTAACTAACTCATCCTGCATGAAGAAAAAACCCTTTTCTCTTACACGTGTCATGGTTTTAGAGAAATATCAAAAATACAAATGCCTCAAGAGAATTGATGCACCTCAATGGGAGTAGTGTTGGGAGATTTGATTTTTGACAGGGTAAATTAAATCGAAATTGCATAATTCCATTTTTGTTGGAAATTAGACTCCAAGAGCTTTCCAACGAGCTATCACACGCCTGATTTGGACACCGGGAAGGCCTCCCAAATCCTTCTGCAAAATGCACTATGTGATAAAGTGCGTGCGACCCACTTGAGGGGTGCGACCCACCTGAGCGTTTCAGCCTGTGTAAAATTGAACGGGTGCGACCCACTTGAGGGGTGCGACCCACTTAAACAAAAAAGCCCAGAAAATTGTGTTTTGCGCCCAGTTTTGATTCTAATCGGCTCCAAAAGCTTCCAAACAGGTTTTAATCATTGCTCATTAGATGTGTAATATGGTTGTGATGTCATTGATGTTGGGGAAACAATCCATGCTTGGAGAGAAATATATGAATCCTTCATTCACATGCAAGTTAATTCTGTAAGGGTTTTGAAATTGTATGGGCAGTTTTATGAAAAATTTGAAAACCTTTGAATGGTAGATATGTTCACACCCTGGCACGTTGTATAGATGATCCTCACGCCCTCAGTTATCATCTTGTCACTGTTGTTCATGCTCTTTCATATTTTTCACAGTCTTATGTCGACTAGTCTATAGCCCTCATTACCATAATATCACCATTGTTGTTGTTATCATTCTATTACCACTATGATAGTAATTTGTGTCACTATGGTCATGGTCTTCTCCTTTTTCTCCAGTTCATAAACACAGTCCTCTACTTGTTTGCTTCTTTGACAAACTTTGCCCATCATTACCAAAAGCTTGCCCCATACTTTGCAGTTGGCACTCATTTGTGAAACTCACTTATGGTCAAAACAGTGATAATTTTCATGCCACTAAAACAGAGCCATCTTCATTGTAATTTTGTTTTCCTGTGATAACTTTGGCAGTGGGTGATATCTATTGGGTGTTGAACATACATTATAACTTTGCTTTCACTACATCTATATCAGTATCCATATTGCAAATATCTTGTTCAAAGCCATGTCAGAGACAGAGTCAAAGTATGAGCAGGAGTCGGACAGTGACTCAATCGTTGAGGTTGATGCACTGAGATGGAGCATATTAGTGCACCAGTAGTGGTAACATATCATAGAAGCCACAGAGCTTTGTTTCAACATCACGACGAGTACTATCTCCACCCTGGGTGGAAGGGGTCTCGTTGACTTTTACCGCCGTAGGTAAATTCATGGCAGGATCACATAGAGACAAAGACCTTCTTTGTCACATGAAAGGCCATTATTGGGCTCGCATGCATGTCTGCAAAGCGAGAATGAAGATTCTGAAGAGGAGGTTGAGCGAAGCACTAAAACGACGGAAAAGGCCTGATCCCCTCTGGATTTTGGCCAATGCTTCATTGGATGTGCAAGATACATGATGGAGGGTCTTCACTCCAAATTTGAGCAAATTCGGAGAAATTTTTGTCATTTTGAAATTTTGGTCTCAAAAACAGGTTTTTCAGTTAAGCGGGTCTCGCACTCATACGCTCACTTTTTTTTGGGACACTTGCTGAAGGAAATCTTTGCATTTTTGGATTTTTCATGATAATTTATGCATCCTCAGGCATTTCCGAAGCATTTCATCAGATTCTGGATGGTCAAAAAGCTCAAAAGCACCATGAAAACCACCTTGCTGCCACCTTTTGCACCAGCAGGACGTACTTCTGGGAGAATGAAGTTTTGTAGTGTCAAATGAGCTCCAAATTGGGAAATTCCACTTGGGTTGGATAGCCAACATCCAGAGCTTTCCAACGAACTATCATGAGCTCAATTTGGATTCCGGGAAGTACTTCAAAATCAGGCTGAAAGGCATGCGACCCACTTGGCTCAGGCATGCGACCCACTTAAATTTTTGGCTGAAATTTCAACTTCCAGCTCAGATTTTCGGCCAGTTTGGACCAGTTTTGCTTGTGGATGAAATTTTTGGATTTTCATGATGAAAATTTATGTTTGGCATGTAACTTTGGCTTATTTTTATCTATTCTAGAAGATTCACTCTTAAAAAGGTGAAAATCATGTAAATGAATCAGTTTCCACTCTTTTAGAGGCAAGTTGTTAGCTGCCTAGATTGTAGTTCCTTGATTAGAATTTGGTTGAAACCGACTCCCTAAGGAGGAATTCGACCCCTAGAGGGGTGGGGAAGGTGTTAGGATGATCTATATTTGATGTACTCCTCAATCATTTTCGCAGGTTGGAGAGGTTGGACTCTTGGGAAACTTTTGGCAACACATTGTAAATATTTTTCATATTTCGCAAAGGAAAGATCGCAGGTTTGCGGCACTTGTTGGGATCCTTGTGGTGTTTTGTTCTTGATGGTGTTTTCTCTCTCATTGTAAGTTATTCATGTTTAATGTATGCCATTCCTTTCATATGCTTCTAACTAACTGACCAGTGAAGTGAGGTCAATCCCAAAATCCATCGTTTACCGTGCTCTGCCTTTGAATTCATTTAGTTCTATATGTTTTCGACTGTTTGAAGAGGATCCAAGTTCTTCTTTGCCCTCTTCATCTCCTCGTCGGTCTGATCTGTCCGTATATCCAATCAAAAGCATTAAGACTATTTCCTACCTCGCCCCAACTCGAAATCTGCAAATATCTGACCTTATCCCCGAACCCAAAATTGTTTTTTCCCATTTCTCCAACGAAAACCCAAAAAATCAAAATCAAACATTCCTATCTCTTTACTAGCCTAAAATCAGTATTCATTGTTCATTATAAGTCATCTCAGCCCTTTTGAAAACATTTGCCGAGATAGACCCGGAGAGAGCCCTCTCCTGTCCTCGTAGGGCTAGCTACGAGGCTGAGCGTGGTTTGATGTAGCCTTGAGTTTTACCTTATTTCAGCCTGCAGATTTGAGCGCTAACATAG
>JAXQQM020072529.1:0-25707 GCA_034641835.2 Pinus albicaulis
TGTCCCTAAGGCCTCTTTTGCGACATCGTAGCGAAAGACTAACTCTTCATCGGTAAATGAGCAAGGGGTGATGTGGCGGTCTAATGATGCTTTCACCCTTTTCTTATGGGCCTCATCGTGTTGCAGCGATTGTCGTCGACTTTCGTCAACTAGCTCTAGTTGTACTAGGCATTGTTCTAGAGGCTGGGTGTCATCAAGGAGTTCAATTGCGGCGTTCAAGTTTGGAATCTTGCAGAAATCTATGCAAAATACTAAGGTACCTTGGTCTTTTGTGATAGGAATAAAGTGGAAATCATGGGACGATGAGGCGGTTGGAATCCTATCCTGGCCGTGCGATGATACAAGTCGTATGTGTTGAATTGTGTCACTGGCATGTGGTGGGGGAAGGATCTCGGTAATGGAGTATTGTTTGAGCATAAAGTCAGGTCTCCCGCCAGGATATTCAATTTCTGGTAGGTGGAATTTGTTTTTATCACAGAGCTGCCTGAATGCTTTAAGCAATGGGAATACATCTGGCACGTGATCTTGACTAGTGAAAACGGTGCACGGTACCACAATGCTAACAGAGTAGATAGTGTGAGATTCTACGCTACTCGTTGTCCATGATGTGGACACTTGGTAAGGGTTGGTCATAGAAGAGGTTGTCTTCTGCTTCCATTTCTACGTCGTTGGTTTAGAATTGTCTTCCTTATTGTTGGATGGTAGACTTAATGCCGCTTGAGCCGCTCTCAACTTGGAGAGACGCTCACACTTAAACGTATGATGAAAGTGTGAGAAAATTTGGCAATAAGTGTGTGTGATCTTCTCTTGATTGGAGAGAATTTTCTGAGGAAGAGAAGAGATTATGTGGAAACTGTTTGCTAGGGGCTTAAGTTCTCTACATTGGTTGACTCAGTGATCATTTAGATCACCTAGGCTGCATGTTATCCTAGGCTTTGCTTGGGGTACACGTGGTTGGTGTGCAGTCTTAGGCTGTCTATTGCGCCATTGCGGGGGTAGGGATGTTGAGCCAGTGACGTATATTTTGTGCCATTCTTGGAGCTTGTTTTTCCTCGCTTATATGATATGAATTATGTCGATGGTGTGATCCAGTTTCAGGGCATACGTACAGTGTTGTTCATAATGATTTCCTTGGCAGATAAGGTGAAATATCCTTGATATGGGGGTTCCATCATGCTTGGTTTGAGGCCAGGCGGGGAACCAACATCGCAGCACTGCTAAGTCGGGGTAATGAACAACCGCATGAGTGGTTGCTTTGCATAACGTGCATGTGGGTTTGTTTTGTAGAGAGTTGTTTGGGGTAACTAGGGGTCCCTTATTTGGTTTCTCTTCGACTGTCAGAAACATGATGGATCTGCTCACCTCATCATCTTAGGTCATTGAGCTTCCTGTGGATTCCGCGTCCATGTCATCTTCTTGGGAAAGGTTAAATATGGCTGAGCGGAGGCTAGCAAGGGCTATCCGGAAGTGAGGTATGTAGTGACAATCCTCCAAAAGGTGATTGTCGACGCATAAGATGGTACGTGGCTCGTCATTGATAGACTGGATGGAGGGATCCTCTTGATAGGATCGCTCGATCGCATGTAAGGCATCCCTATATCATGGTATTTCTGGACAATGGTGGGCATAGTACCCATAGGTGTCACAGAGAGTGCATGCGTGATTGGTACGCAGCGGTTTGCCTTTATTTTTGGCGGCAAGTTCCTTTTTACGAGAACGTTGCGTCGAGGTATCTGCTTCGGAGTCGAGGAGTGGTTTTAACTCGTCTAACTCTGGAAAAATGTGGGTAGGGTTTCCTATGAAATCACATATAGTGCAAGCTGATGACTCCCTTTTCATGGTGGGGGTCGCCGTTTTCTTTCCCCTTTTTGTGGTTTTCTTAGCCTTGATAACCATTTTCGCAATGGGAACTTCCCTTGCAGGGGCGGTTTCGACCGTTTCTTGGGTGGGTTAGGGCTCCTCAGGACTGAGGGGCTTTAACCTTATGGAAGTAACGTTGGTGGCTCCTGTTCCAAAAGGGGCGACCAAGTACCAAACTGGGAACGTCAATGATATGCTAGGTAACACCAATGTTGCAAAAACCTATTGGGAGACGAAGCCAACTAGGGGGTAGAGGAAAGGGGTTTGGGAGGCGATGTAGGCTAGGGAGGCTACCGTGGCCAATGCCTCGGTGTTGTTACTACTTGAGTATGTGTCCTGACTAAACTCGGTGCTTTATGTGGATAGCATGCACACTAGGGCCCCTGTGGCATCATGTGATACCTCAGGAATAACTGGAGGATCTCCTAGGAATGACCCTAGGAGAGATGACAGTTTGAATAGGATAGGGTTGTATTCTTGGTACCGTGAAATACCATCTACGGCTATATCTACGTAGGGTAGAATTACATCTGTGTTGGTTAGGGGGCACTTTTCACTATGCGTTAGATATTCTACCGTAATGATTCGATCCTCGTGGGGGAACATCATGATGCGAAAGATGGAGGATGCTATGGCAAACATGGCGTACATGTAACTCCGCCCAAGGAGTATGTTGTAATCCAATTGAGCATCCAAGACTTTGATGTCTATGTAGACCATCTTTCTAGCTAAGAAAACTAGTACATTTTGGTAGAGGCCGAAGGGAGTCGAGGGACGACCATCATATGCTTTGAGTGTGATGATGGAAGGTTTGAGTTCAGGGGATCCTAACTTCTTCCACACATTCTTTGACATAATGCATGTGGATGCACCCTTGTCTATGACACATCAATGAATAGTGATATTCTATATTGATACTGGTATCTGGAAGGCGACCATGGAAGGAAGCTTAGGGGTGGCTTTGTCTAAGTCAAAAGCCATCATGCGCATATCGGCAGGGTCGATGGTGCCTAACATGGAAAGTAGGGCTTTTCTTTGCTTTGGGCATGACTGCAGTACTTCTAACGTAGACATAGCAATGGGTGATTGAGCTAAATCATCTACGATGCCATAATTATGTGCCTCTTTGGAGTAGTTACCCGCTCGCCTATTAGTTCCTTTTTCCATATTTGTCAATGGTTCTATGGGAGCCTTTGAAATGGTCAAAGGTGTAGTCAGCACACTAGTACTAGCCCCTGACATATTGGTGTCTGGTGGGGTGTCATAACTATGATTCCAAGTCTGGAATAACATTTCTTCCCCATTCATGTAGATCTCATGGTTGTTTTTCCCGGAATCGTCTGGGTTTTTCTACTGAGTGTTAACCGTCCCTTGATGGGGGAAAGGTTCTTACATCACCGCAATTTGCTGGGAAGACCCTCCTTGTCCTCGGTTACTCTGTAGCTTTTTAACCTAAGGAAGTTAGGGACAATAGTGAGTATGGTGCCCGTACTCACCACATATTGAACAAGAATGGTTTGTTCGTAGAGGTGGCCTTTTGCATTGCCTTTGGGCATTTCTTGGCTCCTGGTTTTGATTCCGGTTGGAGTTACCTCCAGCCTGGAATAGCAATGGGCGTTGTTGGTTACTGCCCCTCTGTCCAGGGTTCCCTTTAGTCTTTCCTTTTGTCTTTTACTTAACCATGTTAGGAGGGTAGTTCTCCTGATCATACTAGTGTGGTTGATTTTCGAACGGCTACACAAATTTCACCTATGCATTGTTTTGCGTAGGTGGGTTATGTGCTTGGGACTGAGCATAATGTTGTCCCATGTTTGCACCTGGCCGTTGGGGGTAGCTCTTCCATTAGTGTTTCTTCCTGTGTACTAGGTCCCCTCAGTCGGAGGATAAGGTCCTCCTTGGTGATACGCTTGAGCCCTATTAGTCAAATTTCGTTGCGGCATATGATGACTTTGAAATCTGGGTTGAGACATGTTCTGGGTAGAATTATGTGTGTAACCAGGATTTTGAATGCTGCTGCCTAGGTACCCTTGGGTCATTGACCCAATTAGTCCATCTGCAGAGTTCGACGTGCCTGGTAATTCTTGATAAGTTTGTAGGTGCAGGGCGTTAGGTAGGATATTGTAGATGTATCCTAACTATGTATAGATTAGTTCAAGTTGTTGGGCTTTACTGATTGCATCCTCTTCGAAATTTGGCTTGCATTGTGCCACATCCTTTGAAATCTCTATCGTCAATTTTTTCAATAATAAATCTAAGAGGACCCGATCGTCGAGTTTAGCTTTGCATAAACTGTGATGTTGCCTCCATTCATGGAGATGGTCTGAGATATGGCTGGAGGAGGATTGTCTGAAATGAGTTAGTAATTCCATTCCTGAATCATGGTGAATGGGCAACTAAAATTATGTGAGGAATGTTGTAGCGAGGGAACTAAAGGTTCCATGTGAAGCAGGCAGTTGCTCCATGTACCATTTCATGGCTACTCTCGTAAGAGTGCATTGAAATAGCCTCAACCGAATAGTATCGTCAATGATGCTATTCGATGAGCACCACAGGTGAAAGGTCATTACATGATTACCTAGGTCTTTCGCTTGCTTGCCTTCGAACTTTGGTATATCTGAAGGGAGCTTCGTGGGCATGGGAGGCCAATTGGGGTCGTGTGCGATGGGGTCATTTGTGAGCTTGGTTAAATTGGGTAGATTTAACGCAGCTAAGAATGGTGAATGGGAGGTTGACACCATGGCAACGTGTGAAGACACGAAGTTCTGGTTAGAACGAGGGTTAGTCTGTGACGTACCCTGTTGTGAATTCAGTTGGCTTCCCACATGGGATGCGCTCCTCTACACCCTAGGGGATGAGGGGGGAGTGGTGTGCGGTGTGGAGTTGGGATACCGACTAGAGTCCCCAACAAATTTTGCTCCAAGAAAGGATGAACCAACGATGGTGGCAATGTTTCGTCTTTGATGCCCAAATGGTGAAAGACCTGGAACCCCTCCTGGTAATGGGGGGAGGTCCAAAAGACGCTTGGATCGAAGAGGTTATGTTGGGACCATTTGGGTGTTCACCAGGTTAGGTTTTGGAAAAATTTGAGGGGATCGAGTCTATGATCACGACAATTTTATGGCCACATACATAAAACAAAGCAAAAATGAAATAAATTTTCCCTTTAACTTAATCTATGTGATCAATCATGCAAAAAAATGGTTTTGTTTGTTTGCACATGATACTCAAAATCCTAGAAGACCTATTGCTCATCACACAGTCAAAATAAACTGGACCTTGAGAATATTTCTTGTGAGTGCTAGCACAATGTCCCGTAAGAGCTGGCAATGCCCCAGTCAGCCAAAGAGAATCCACCAAGGTAAGGGTAGAGGGTCTGGCACTTGCCTGCACCGTCACCTATAGGGTAAATGATGCCCTAGCTTTTGGCCACTAAGAACCACCATCCCACATGAGTGTTAGAGTCTTGGGCTTCTTGGTAGTCAGCTAATAGTACCGACTATTAGCCAGGTCAGGTAGCCCCAACTGATACCGCACGCACTGCGCCTAAGCCTAACCCCCTCTAAATCGGGTCTCTGTCGTGCTGGGGTTTTCTTTTCCATGGGCTGATAGGTGGATTTTAAATCTCCCTAAATACACAATTTCTATGTTTCAATATTAAGTGTGATCAAGGCGGCTTATTGGATGCCTACCCCCTTGATCCTAACTTAACCTATAAATTATTTTGTGGCCCCTGTGGGGAGAATTTAGTGAGTTGTTTTAAGTTAGTTTTAGGTGGCTTTCTTTGCTTAGTGGGTGAGTGTGTGTGAGCGTATGGTGAACAATATCATAGTTTAAACATATGGATATTGATGATCCTTTACAAAATTCCCCTAGTTAAACTATGTGACGTTGTTCCTTGCTCAAATGGAAAACATTTGTGGATAATGGGCTACTTCCAAATCTTCCTAGTTAATCTATGTGACTAACTTAAGGGAGATGGCGAATCACAAATTTAGAGCATTCATATGCTTTCCTAGGATCACCCGAGGGTGCAAAGGCAACAAATATTACTTGCTCTAATTGGTGATTCAATCTTAGTCCCGCAATTGCCTAAATGAAAAAATTGAATTAAGCTAAACAATTTCTACACTAGCTTATGCATGTGTGGTCTTGGGCGACTTACTAGGACTAATTAAACTAAGTGTGCATACCAGAATTTGCAAAGACATAAATTGTTCAGAAAGCAATGGTTAATTCGCCCCCTACTTAAACTATGTGAAGACTTTTTGTAAAAAACCAACTTAAATGAAAACTAACCCTATGCCTACAGAAAGCAGCAAAAAGTGAGTTTTCAGAAGCTGTGGGGTATCAACACAAGTGCTGGTAGATACATTAGGGACTTCCCAACACATTAAAAGTAGAAAAATGCAAAGTGTAGGGAGAAAAATCTTAGTTTTCTATTTTCACGAAAAATTCTCTGATAGATGCACTTCCCTGTGCACAGGTCAGTCCTGAATGCGTGCAATGCGCCTCTGTGAGGAAAAACTGCATGCAAAAATCCTACAAGTAAAAGAAAAAATTAGGAGTTGCCTTCTTCAATATTTCACTCCAGTGAATCTAGGGACTGTAAGATGGATCAGAGGATTGTCAGCTCCACTCCAACATAGACAAAGGGTCTGATGCAAAAGATGACACAACCACATAAACTTGGAATACGTTAGTGGAATCGCCAATCCTGTGGTGGTGGATTTGTCACACGGGTGTATGAAATCGCACCAGCTTAAAGAGTGTGGTATACTCTTTAAACTATTGGTAACAGGCAAAAAGTGGGGGAGCTCAAAAGCGAAAATTTAGTGGAAACAGTATGCTAAAGTATGCTCTGGTTAAACTAAAACTAAAACAAAAATATATAGAAGCTATAAAGAGAGTCAAAATGATAATAATGCAAACGATGGCTCGATGGCCTCTTCTTATTAAATGTTTGATATGGAGAAGAAATTTTACCCACTTTCCAAACGGTCCCTAGGCAATGGCTCTAGGTCCTTACGCAAGTATGTTGCCTTCCAAGCTATGCCTCTGATGCAGTCTCCCTCTCTCTCACTGTTGTGGTGGACTAGGATTTTGGGTGGCCAACGATCGAGTCCTCTTTAGCTCCAGCTCCAGGTCACACACTGCTGGTGTTTCTTGGGCAACTTTGGCCAGCATAACAATGTGATCACCCTTTCTTCATCTCTTGGTGGCTTTATATAGGTGAGTTTCAAATCCTCCTTCCCTCCCTTGGTACATGATGGATAGTTACCCAAGGGAGAGATATGACTCTATTATGTGCTCCAAATATTCCTTTGTGTGCTCACATAGTGTCTAATGAGGCACTGGTGGCTATCCTTATGCAGCCTCATATACGGAGTAACTATCCTTTGCTTTGGTGTGGTCCCGAAAAGTTAATTTTTTCCATTTCCAGGAATGTGTGCTTATCAGGAAAGAAGGCACACAGAAGGAACTCTTCTCGAAGGATTAAGTGCGCATTATAGCATTTAAGACTAGTTCAAATCTGATTTTCTCAAAACCTTAGAGATTTAAATACTTCTTGATTCCATAATGTGTTCCTACCCTGTAAATCATTAGGCTTGACATTAATTGATGTCGTCTTCTGTTGTACGATTTTCCAGTGTTAATAGATACTATAGATGAATAGTTGAGCATATATTGAAGAGTTTTATTGTGAAAGAGATAGATCAAGGAGGAAATTTGTTGAGAGAGCTTAATTCCATGCCCTCATCCCGTCCAAATCCCTTGATGAGTATCTGAGACGCGCTTCAGCTGAACCCTGCTGGAGGAGACTGCGACGTCAAAGCATTGGTTGTACCTCTTCCTTCTATCAATATATACATGAATAGCGTTTAGGTTCCAATTTTGTGTTATATTTGTTTGATTTAACGCAACATGTTTATCCCTCTTTGACTGGTTAGTGATTACGAATGAAATTATTATGTTGTATGCTTCTCTTGTTTACTGTGTTATGTGCATGTATCTGAGCATGACTGCTGATGGATCGTGACTTGCCAAGGCAAGAGCGAGAGGTCACCACTACTACAATTGCAACAACAACACTGGATCCCAGGTAGGTCGATCTACTGTGTCCTCTTTCATTATGTCGCTAGGAACCTACATTCTAGCATGTCTCTTTGTTTCTAGACCCACCCTAGGGCTAGAGGGACCGTCTATGTCCGCAGAGAGTATTTACCTGCATAACAGTCGTGCATAAGAACCATGACTCGTGATGTCTTCTCATTAGTCATAGGTGTCGAGACCGCTGCAACTATGAGAGTAGTTGTACCAATGAGGGTGCAAACCCAATCTATCTACACCCTGTCAATCGCGTCTAGTTCCACCACATCGACTATGGAATCTTATTCATGTTTTTCGACCAGCTCCTTTAGGACCGAACCACCTCCTCATGGCTTTACGCAAACTCAATCCCCCTTAGGATCCTTTTTTTACTCAAATGAGGATATTCTAGAGACCATGACGGAACCAGATTATCTGTGGGATGAAATGCATCACCGCTCACTTTTCTTCCTGAAAATACATTCAGCCCTAACGACTCGGGAAAGTAAGAGATATACACAATAAAATCAAACTATTTCCTTTGATTTGGGAAATTCGATTGGTATCCCATTCCGGTGCCCGATGCGTTCGAAGAAGGGAACATGTCTAACATTTCTCCAACCATTAAGGTGAATATCTCTTGAAATCCTAAGAAAGTCGAAGAAATCTTGTTGGGGGCAACATGTTCCCCAGACGAAGTAACCTCCTACACCCGCTTTTTGCAAGAGTATAGAGACATCTTCGCATGGGACTATTTGGAATTTCCAAGGTTTATTCCAGCTATAGTAGAGCACCATATTGACACCTAGCCTGATGTACCATCGATATGCCAGAAGAAATGACAAATGCACCCATCCAAAGTAGAAGAAATTAAACGAGAAATCGATAAGATTCACAAAGACAGGTTTATCTACCCCATAGCTTACACATCATGGGTTTCCAACCCTATTCCCGTCATGAAAAAAGAGGGCATTATTTTCATTTCTACCGATTTTTGAGATTTGAACAAATCTTGTCCAAAGGACAACTACCCTACCCCATTCATCGACCAATTCATCGACGCTTGCATGGGACACGAGGCCCTCTCTTTCATGGATGGCTTCTCTAGGTATAACGAAATCTAAATTTGGCATACTGACCGATACAATACTGCGTTCACCACCCCTTGGGGCACGTTCGCATATCAGTTTATGACATTCCGTCTTAAAAATGTGGAGCCACTTTTCAGCGGGCCATGAAATATATCTTTCATGACCTGGCCCACCTTATCTGTGCCTACTTGGATGACCTCACTGTTCGATCCAAGCAGCGATCTGATCATCTCGAGGATATGCGGCTAGTATTCCAAAGATGTCGGAAATACAACCTATGCTTGAATCCCCTCAAGTGTGTCTTTTGCATCACTACAGGTCGAATTTTAGGTTTTATTGTGTCCCAACAAGGAATTATAGTGGACCCCCTCAAGGTCCAAGCCATCAAAGAGGTACCACCACCTCGAACCCTGAAGTAACTCCAAAGCTTGCAGGGAAAAGCCAATTTTTTGAGAGGCTTCATCCTTGATTATGCCACTTGCACTCAGGGATTCCTACACCTCCTCCGTCAATATCTCCCATTCAAATGGGACGATCAAGCCCAAAAAAATTTCAAGGTGCTGAAAGACGCATCATCTTTAGCACCATTGCTCAGCCCACAAAACTACGACAAGGATTACACCCTATATCTGTCAGCATCTGAAACTGCTTTGGGAGGGGTTTTAATCTAATAGGGCCCCAATGGTAAGGAACACATAATTTATTACATCAGTAAAAAATTTATTTATCCCCACATTAACATATGAGCCCAAAGAGAAAACTTCCCTAACATTAATACACGCAGTCCAAAAACTTCAGCACTACATTATCTTAAGGACTACAACAGTCATCACAGATATCAACCACATGAGATACCTGTTGACCCGCCATTTGATGAATCATAAATACGATGGATGGATAGTTATACTACAAGAGTTCGACTTATATTTTAGCTCCCCCAACAGCAATAAATCTTTAATTTTAGTTGATTTCATCACTTACCTCCCAAGTCATACCAAAGGATTACTAGTCAACAACTCACTACCAGACGAACATCTCTTCCTAGTGATGACTAACAACCCTTGGTATAAATATATTTTCTTATTCCTACGAACCCAAAAGTTCAAACCAAAGCTCACATGTGACGACCATAGGAAAATATGCCACTAGGCCCCCCAATACCTCCTCATGGGAGATGTCTTTTATCAAACTGGCATCGACACAATTCTACGTCGATGCCTCACTCACAACCAATATGAGCAAGCCCTTAATGATTGTCATAGTGAAGCTTGCGGTGGCCACCTCTCTGGAATGGCTACCGCACAAAAATTTCTACAGGAAGGATATTTTTGGCCCACCTTATTCCGCAACTACATCTCAATAGTCAAAATGTGCAAGTGATGTCAACGCTTCACTCACAAGGCAAGAGAATCTCTCATTCCCCTGCACTCGGTAATTTTAGTTGGTCCCTTATGAAAATGGGGGATCGACTTCATGACTTGCAATCCCACGTCATCTGGAAACCACAAATACATTATTTTCGTCATCGACTATTTCACCAAATGGGCAGAGGCCATGCCCACATATGACAACACGGTAGAAACCACTGCATAATTTATGTTCAGCCACGTCATTGCCCAGTTTTTTGTACCAAAAGAGTTAGTCTCTGACCATGGAAAACATTTCGAAAATGAAATTTTCTAGGAACTATCTCACCACCTAGGATTCACACATGAATTCACTTCACCATACTACCCCCAGTCTAATGGATAGGTAGAAGCTGCGAACAAAGTGCTCAAAATGATGTTATAGCGTATGGTGAATAACCATAAGAAAAATTGGAACCACATGGTTTTCTCCGCCCTGTGGGCATATTGTATGGCAGTGAAAAACTCAACAAGGTTCACACCCTTCCAATTGTTGTAGGGGTTGAATTCGTGATTCCCATAGAACGCGAAATCCCCAACTTACACGCCGCCATCGAACTCCTCGATGATACCCAACCTCTAGAGCAATGCTTGGTGCAACTAGAACTCATCGACAAAAATCAATGACAGTCACTCTAACAAAACGAGGCCCATAAAAAACGATTAAAAGCATCGCTCGATCGCTACATCTCCCCTCGCTCATTTATCGATGGAGAGTTAGTCCTCCGCTACGATATTGTGAAAGAAGACCTAGGGCCTGGGAAGTTTGAAACGTTGTGGAAAGTTCCCTACGTCATAAAGAATTTCCTCCTAAAGGGGGTATATATCTTGTTAGAACCTGACAGAACATGCCTAAGAAACCCCATCAATGGGCTCTACCTCAAGGAATTTTACCCATAAGGGTCAGGAGGCCTCAACCCTAGAGATAACATGCATGTAACAAACTCTGTTTTTTTATCACAAACGTCACATACTTGTTCTAAAAAGTTCTCTGGTGTCATATATGGATCGTCTCCCCAACCATTATTTTGGATTTTCTGATGGAGCATCACGATGGTCTCAAAATATAGTAGTAGCCGCCTGGGTCATCTACTATCCTGACCGATTTCCATTCTTCACCAACAAAATATGTATCAGATCAGATACAAATAATTAGGCAAAATATGACATTGTCATCGGGCTCATGGGAGATGCCTTCAACAAAGGCATCGACCACCTACATATCTACCTTGGACATAAAGCTGGTTTCGGCAGCTTAAACCAAGAATTTAAAGTACGAGATTCCCAACTGTTTAGAAAATAGTTGTGTGCAAAAATATTAAGTCGTAAATTTGATCATATTACATTCACACATGTACCAAGAAATCAAAACTAGACAGTAGATCACATAGCTAATAACATCCTAGAATGGAATGCATCTCATATAAACCATCATACATAAAACCAAAAACATAAAAAATATAGATCTCCATCAATGATACACAACATCCATCAAATCATACAACCATAGAAACATCATCAAGAGCCTCAAAAAATACATATCTCGCATATATACTAAAAATATGTGTGAGTCCAACACATAAGTCATGTCTCTCGACCCACAAGTCAACCAAAAACTATGAGCACATGTCATCAAAAATAAGGTAAGAATCCTCACAATGGGTTCGCTCCCTGAATACAAATTATCTCTAGGGATGAGCCCCACCAGGTGGACCATCTGGACCCACGGCTATACCAGGTGTCAGAACTGGGGAGGCAGCCAAAACAAAAAGCGCCACACGCCGCAATGTCGGACGATACCCCCTCTCCTGATCCATCAGTGCCTCGAGCTAGGTATCTTCCAAATCATTTAAAAAACCCCAGATCAGCATAGCTTGGGTCAACCTCTCCACTCGACCCCAAGCATCAGCTAAGACAGTGGATCAAGCCTCAGACGCAGCTAGTTGCTCCGCCATCTCCGCCACTCATGCCTCTGTTGTCTCAGCACGAGCAATAACATCAAAATAATCAGCAATAGCCGAGATGCTACCCTCCCTCGAGGAGCCAGAACCATCACCCGGCCCTCGATCTTTAGGTTGTCCAACACCACCACCCTTCCCCCCACCCCGGGGATGAGCACCTCCACCTGGAACCCTTCGAAGGGGTTGGTGTCCCACCAAGCGAGCAGTAGCGCATATAATTTCTCCCACATATGCAAGAGAAAAAAATATAGTGTTACAGTCACCACAATACACATATAAATATGCACATCATAAAATACTCAAAAAATGCAAAAAAAACATTAAAAAAAAATCATACCTATAGGTCCCCACGCATAACCAGCAGGAAGACCCATATCCGGATCTCCCCGAAAATCCATCCCAGAGTATAGGAACTCTATGAACATCTATGGGTTTGCCTCGAACCATGCCTCGGTGGTCGCATCCCAGTAGCGACCTACCTCCCCCCCCCCCCCTTCCGCCTCGGGGCATCATCGACGCCCATCTCCTCATCTGAGGGTCCCAGCAATGCCCAATAGGAACAAGCACGATGGGTCACAGCAGTACCACCCTCTCAAACATGATGCTACAAAGGATGCTAGCATAGGTGAATAATTTTGAAGATCCTCCCCATACCTTCCACAACTGCAACACCATTCCATCATAAATATGGCATGCTCAATCATAAAAATGGACGGCCCGAAGCCAGCGCAGAACACCAATCTGGGTTCCATACGCCCTCTATGGTGATGATGACCCCATGAACCGTAAAATCATAGCTAAGGCACATCGCTCAACTACATCGATCACTGATGCAATGAGGATGCATCCTAGCGAAAGCGACACCTCGCCACAATGATGATCCGACCAACACCGGAGAGCCACCCTCCCAGGGGAAGTGGGTGTGGAAGTGCCTCACACTGAGGCAGTAAGTCGGTCAAAAAATAGATATCTGTCTCTAGATGGATATGGATGTCCTTCCCACGCAGGACCATCACCTTGCGCCTCCTGTTCCAGCTACGGAACAAGAAGCGCAGCAGGCAATCCTGCGATCTCAGGAGGTCATTCTCTAGAAACTTGAGAAGACATGATCGTACTCAAAAACCTCTCGTGCATTGGCATCCTGGGGCATATCCATGTGAAAATCGTGCCATTCACGCCTTCTCCACAACATCCTATCACCAAAAACAATCCCATTGGTGACATCAAATTAAAAATTTTCAAAAAAAAAAAAAAATCTTGAACTTTTCGCCGCGCTCTCTATATTTCATACAAAGTTGCGTTGATCTCACATCTATCTCAAAGACAATTGTGCAAGATCACGTGCAAAGTCTGAGAAAGAGGCGAAATATCTGCGAAAGGGCCATTTTTCCCACGGAAGTCTTTGTGCCTGTACCTTGATCACCCATGCGAACAAGGCCAAAAAGAAGTAAGAGTCCGTACAAACCTAATTTGTATGGACCCCCAACTAGAAAAGACTGAAAAATTTAAATTTTGGACGTTCAGGGGCCTATCTAGCACTGACGGCGTGAATCCCTGGTACACAGGCAAATCGCAATAGCAAGAAAGGCTCAGCAACAAGAGCTAAGCTATGATCTCAAAACTCTCGAATGACAAAAATGAACTAAAGTGAACCATATTGACCTATATATCATCATTTTAAAATTATTTTATGGACCATAGCAAGAGCTCAGAACGCCCAATTGTGAAACCAAAAGCAACACAGTGATCAACACCTCATAATGCCCAAAGGATGATTCACACAATCACACCTCCAAAAAAATCATTTTTTCAATTACGACAAGTGTTACACCATTTTTTGGTCATCTAACCTACTATCATTAGATGGACCCAAGTACACCATGTAAGACCAATTTTACCCTAAGTAAAATTGCCTTCACTATGTAAAATAACTTAATAAAACACATTTATTAGGTTGTTTATGGTCTTAAACAGAAACCCCAAAAGGAATAATTAATTAAACCATAATTTAATTATTATTCCCGGTCATGTTTAACCCAAAAACAAAGAAATTAATGAGATAAACCCATAGTTATCTTATTATTTTCTAGGAATAATTATTTAAATAATATTCCTTGTTAAATATGACCAAATCAACCACCATTAATCAAATAAATCATTATTTATTTGATTATATCCCAACCACCTCCTTAAAAAGATAAATAAATCATTTATTTATTTATTCTTCACTAATCAAGGGATTTTGACCCAAGTCAAAGTCCCTTTCCCTCCAACAAATAATAATAAAATATTCCATAGAGGGGGATCTAGATTTGGTTAACATTATTTTAATCAGGCACCAAGATCTAGAATGACCCAATATTTTGTTATAAATAGGAGGGTTTTTCCTACCATTCTTCACCTTTGTTGCCTATTAGATCACTCTGGATCTATACACTTGGTCACATTTTTCCACTATTTGCTGTGTGAGCTCCCTTTGAGTTCTATTCTTTGTGTGGGTTTTCTAGACCAACAAGAGAGAGAGATTCTAGATCTGAAGTGCTGAGGACTTCCAAGAACCCATCCCATTGAGGAGAATTGGATACTCCTTCTTGTTTTCCTCCCAGGTGCCCTTAATACAAAAAATTCTTTCAAAAAATTGTTCTTGTCTTGTCTATTGGTATATGGAGCAAACCCTTCTTTTTACTGCTTAATGTCTTTCTATGCATAGATCTTGTTTTTTGCAGCACTTGTCTTGATCAACTAACTACAGATCTGAAGATATTGGCAGCCACATTTGATGTTAGGGCTATAAGTTATGCGTAGCTAAAGTGGTCTCTTTTCGTACACTTCGACAAAGGATTCATACTAACAATTGGTGACTCCACACGGGTTTTCAATTACGACCGCTGCCATTTTTCATATTCCTGCATATCCAGCTACTTTAGACCCTAGGGTTTCTTTTCAGATTTTTTTTTTCCTATTTTCATGTTGTTTTTCACCTATAAAACCCTAAAACATTAAAATTTTTAACTTCCACGTGTTTCTGGCCCTATTGCGCAGGTAACAGACATCAGCCGCAACTGAGATGGCAAATTTTCCGGAAATCTGCTGCTGGGACACCCAGAGCTTCAGGTCGCACTTTTCAGCCCAAAAACTACGACCTGGACCTCCAGGTTGCACTTTTCAGCCCATTTTCTGTGACCTGCACAGAAAACGGGTCAGAACCTGCGACCTGCCAATTTTTCTGCTATTTTTCTGCAATTTTTATGGGTTTTTCTGAAGCTTCTGTCAGGGTTTTCCAGCCTCTGTCTCAGCCCGTTTCGACCTGTTTCTGATATTTTTTGCTCATCTAAGTGGGAACATAGCCCCCTCGGGCTTCAGTACCCTCCACTTTTGGTGGAAGAGTTTTTTATCTGTTTCAGGTATCTGTTTTTTCAGAGTTTCGGCCCTCCCTTTTCCAGATCTGATCCCTCCTTTTCAGATCCCTTTTAATCAGCTCTTCTCCCTTTCAAATCACCTCCTGAAGATTTGTTTGGATCTACATTTAGGGCCTCCTCCTTGCCCCTTCTGCTTTTTGCTGATTTCCTCCTTTTTTCTAGCCACCTTGCCTCTGCCTCTTGGCTGTGATCTGCACCTCTTTTCAGCAGATTTCTCCTTTAGATCCCTGTCCCTTTCGACCCTAGATCTATTGGCCTCTTTTTAGTGTGTTTAGACTAGTTTTGAGAGCCCCGCCTTTTTGGGTTAGATCGATGCATTGATTAGCTGTTAATTTTTCTGTTATTTCAGCATTATATTCTGTTCTCTGCAGCATTATTTTCAGTTACGCAGCACACTTTTTCTCTTGCTCTCAAAACAAAAAGGGTTTAAAAATTAAAATTAACGCACGCCACACACTCACCCTAAGCGAAGAAGAGCTTGGTTTACACCACCAGGCAAAGACTTTAAAATCAATTTACACTACACCTTTCTGCCCTTGTTTCGACATTGTAATCACTTGATTCTGCACCTCCCTGCCTTTGACGGTCATTCTTCTTCCCCTCGTGTCGTGTTTGTGTTGTCACCATTGCGACCCCAAAGCGCGCATCCCGAAGACTTCTTGGCCTTCACCCTCAGTTTCTGGTCAGTCGACCTACTCCTTCCCGCCGTCGTCAAGTTAGTCCTCCTCTGAGTCCGCACTCCGACTCCTCTTCTGATTCATTGGGTTCTCCTTTTACTTCTGGTTCTCCCCCTGTCACCTTCACTATGTCTGGTCCAGGGCCTAACGCTAGTGGTAACCCCGGCCCTAATGCCGGGACTACTACTAGCGGAACCACCACAGGAACTACCTCGGCTGCACCTTTGCTCCCTTACATGGCAGGCCTCAGCCTCCCCGATTTCAATCAGTTGATCAATGACCCTACCTGCCATGATGTTGGTTGGCCTACTATGCCAACCAAGCTCCCCTCCGACATCCCTAAGTTCGAAGGCCTTGCTGGAGAAGATCCAACCAACCATGTCCGATATTTCCACATGTGGTGTTCCTCCAATTCCATTACCGATGATTACATCTGTCTTTGGTTGTTCCAATGCACGCTTACCGGAAAAGCTTCTAAATGGTATGTTGACCAAGCCACCTCTTCCCATACCACCTTTGCGACCATTTCCCAAGTCTTTTTATCTTATTTCCAGCTCCCTCTCCAATACGATACTGGTACATAGCTCTTGACTTCTTTCAAGCAAACCTCCTTGACCCACCTTTCTACTCATTTCCAGGAATGGCGGAGAAGACGGAGCTTATGTCGAGCTCCCCCCTTCGAAGATCGGGTTTATATGGACTGGTTCCTTCACACTCTCTTACCTCCCATTGGCAAAGATGTCGCCTCCCATTTCCCTCAAACCGAAGAAGCTGCCCTCCAAGTAGCCTTGAAATATGACCTGATCTACGCTCAGTCTGGTTATGTTTATACCGTCCTTCCTGACCTCCCCAAGCCCGGTGGTGCTAACGCCCCGGGGGCATCTCATTCCACCGACGATATCGTTGGAGCCCTCTCTCATCCGTATGCTCAACCTCCTATGGGCTATGGTCTCCCTCCGGGAGGGGCCAGCACCTCTAGCACTTTTCCCCCTCCAGGTAGCATGTATCTAGGATACGGCATGCCTCATCCTTTTTCCCAACCTCCTTCTTACCTCAATGTTGCCTAACCTAACCATTATCATTATCCACAGCCTAGTGCGCCAGCTCCTCCAGCATATGCGGTTCCACCTCCCTTGCCTCCTCCACCCCCGCAACAGCACCTACAGCCCCCTCCAGGGCAAGTCTTTGCACAGCAGGGCGCGACTAATCCCCCTTCTTCTCAAAGAAGGCGGAGAGGCAATCCAAATCAATCTGCCCCTGGTACTCGTGGACCCAATCCTCAAGGTATTGACCCTAACACTGCTAACCAGCAACAGGGCACTCAGCCCAAGCCGGACAGGCCTCTTCGCACAAATAAGCCTTGTTCGTGTTGCGGTGTTTACGGTCATTACACCCACGATTATCCCCTCTTACCAGAGATGCAGCAGATGTGGGAGTCTCAAGCCACATTGCGAGGACAACATGCCTCCCCTCATGCTCCCCCTAATGTGACCACTACTCAACCAGCTGTGTTTACTGATCCTTTCCCTTAGCAAGGATTCGTGGCTGCCCAACCACCTGACGGACAGGTCACCACTCAACCCTCCCCTTCTGGTTCCTCCGATTACCAGATCCTCAGGATGAAATCTGATCCATCCCCAACCGTCGACCTTCACCTTCAAACTCGGTCTCCCCAGTACCCCAAGCCTTCCGCTCATTCTGCCCCCGAGTCCCCTTCTTCAGGTTCTACAGAGCCTCTTTCGACATCCAATGGTCCTTACATATCCCTCAACCCAAAGTTGAGGTTCATACCAAGATTCCTAAGGGACCATTACGTCAAAATGCTACTTCTGGTCGAGCTGCTCATTCGTATAGCATAGTAGATGATTTGGCGCAATCTCCTGCTGCCATTTCCACATTGGAACTCCTCCAGTCGTGCCCTTCTCAAAAGAATGCTCTGCTATCTGCCGTGGGCGCTTTAGATCCTGCTGATGGCCAAATGATTGTTTTCGACGCCCATCAATCAGAACATCCTTGTCTTCCTGCTTCCGTCACCTTCCAAATCCCAGTCAAAATCCGGAATGCCAACGTTTCTCGGTGTATAATTGATGAAGGGGCATCCAACTGTGTGATGTCCTCTTCAGTTTGGAAGCAACTCGGATCTCCTGAGTTGGCCCCTTCCACGATCACCCTTCGAGTGTGGGACGGCCACGCCTCCCAACCCATTGGCCTTTTTCGTAATTGTCCTATCACCCTTGCAGGTAAGACTGTTTGCGTTGACGTCGAAGTCATCAACGCCCCTCTAGACTACAACATTCTATTGGGGTGAAGCTACACCTATGCCATGTCTGTTGTCCCATCCGCGGTTTTTCGCAAGATGTCTTTTCCTCACAATGGAAAGATAGTCACCATCGACCAGTTGACTTATCATGAGCCACCGTCTCAGACCTCCCCGAAGACGACCATCCTTCTGTAGCCAATAAGCAAACCGTCGATTCCTTGACTAGTGTCTCTCTCGGCATCTACAAAGACTCCTCCCTACTTGGAACTTTCCTTGGTCTCCCTCCTCCTCATATCTCTGACCCCAGCTTATCGAATGTTTGCATGATGCAATCGTCTCGGGTTGCCCTTAAGCAACCCGCTTCGGCTAGTCAGCAACCTCAGACTCAACCTCGCCCACCGCAACCCGCTCCTAGTCATTCGTCTCAGCCAGCTGGCCCTCCTCCTTCTGGCCCTTCTCCTACAGCTGGTATCCCTGAACCCCTCTATCCTCCTGGGTCGGTCCCCCCAGGCCTCAACCATCCCGGAGCCGTCCCTTCTGGTCATTATCCCACTGGCCAGATACCTTTTTTGGATCCCCCTCCCGGAGTCTATATGGTCCCTGTCATGGCCACCCTCTCCCTCCCTAACCTGACCCTGGGCATACCCGTCTGGTACCTTGACTCTCTGGCCGCTACCCCACTTGGTCACCCCAAACCCTATCTTGCTTTGACACCGGTTCAACCGGTCCCCCTCACTTCCTCCGTTGCCACCATGCCCCCTGCACCTCCCCAGGACCCTACCCCTATGGTGACAGCTCCAGGAAAGAAAGGAAAAGCTCGCAAGGGGGCAACCAATCAGGACCAAGCCGCCCCGACGAACCCTACCCCTCCTCGACCGCCAAATCACGCTATCCAGTGCGCTTTGTGCGATATTGTCGGAAACGCCACCCATACGTGTTCTGAATTTTCGCACCTCAAGATCCTGGTCAACGAGACGTTTCCCGAATCTAATATCCCTGAAGTCTACGTTACTATCCCGGATTCTATCTCGAAACTCAAAACCTTGCGCACAAATCACCCTTGTGCTTTGTGTGATTTCCATGGCCATTACACCCACCTCTGTCCCCGCCTTGATGAGTATCGTTCCTCCTTAGAAACGTACCGCCAATTCAAGGCTCTGCATGACAAGCTCCCTTCCCACTTGTTTTCAAGTTCTACTTCGGTAGGACCAGAGGATCTTCCTATTCCCATTCACATTCCTCCTCCTGTGGTCAACACGACGGAGCCTTCCACCACCATCTTCTACCTATCGTCCTCCTCGAGATGATTCACCTAACCTCCTACCTGCAGACACTCTCCGCGCCACCCCAGTAGCCCTTGGCTCTACTGACGTTGCGCATATGAGCCCTTCTCCACAAGAGGACCAGTCGGGCATTACTACATCATCGGGTGATCCTCCTTCCTCCAGTCTTCCAATCTTCCAGTCCGATGAAGACATTATGGAAGCCATGACCAACCCTGACTTTCCGTGGGATGATATGCACCATCATACTTCCTCCCACAGCAGTCCCATGACCAATATGTTGTGGAAACTAAAGACTTCATTCCTAATGCAGTCGATTGGTTCAAAAATCCCATCCCTGCACCTGATGCTTTCGAAGAAGGAAACATGGCCAATATCTCTCCTACCATTAAAATTTACATTTCGGTCAAACCGGGAATCGAAGAATATATCACCTTGGGTGCCCAATGCACCCCGGAAGAAATTGAAGCTTACACTAAGCTTTTCAAAGAATTCCGCGATATTTTCGCCTGGTCCTACTCCAAAATGCCCGGACTCGATCCCACCATTGTCGAACATCATATCGACACATGACCCGACGCCAACCCAGTCCGTCAAAAGTTGAGACCCATTAATCCTTCCAGACGTGATGCTATCAAAGCTGAAATCGATAAGCTCAAGTAGGTGGGTTTCATTTATCCCATTGAATATACCACTTGGGTGTCCAACCCAGTTCCCGTCCTCAAGAAACAAGGCACCATCCGTGTCTACACGGACTTTCGCGACTTGAACAAAGCTTGTCCCAAAGACAACTTTCCCACACCATTTATTGACCAAATCATTGATGAGTGTGCGGGGCATGAGGTTCTATCCTTTATGGATGGTTTCTCCGGATACAACCAAATCGTTATTTGTCCTGCTGATCAACTTAAAACCGCGTTCATCAGTCTGTGGAGAACTTTCGCTTACCGGGTCATGCCATTCGGCCTTAAAAACGTCGGCGCCACTTTTCAACGGGCCATGTCTTATTGTTTCCATCACTTAGCTCATATTATCCTTGCTTATTTGGACGACCTCACTGCGCGTTCTAAGCATCGGGCGCAGCACCTTCACGATCTGCGTACCATCTTTCTTCGATTTCGCAAGTATAATATCCACCTTAATCCATTGAAATGCATCTTCTACGTTCCCGCCGGCCATCTCCTCAGCTTCATAGTGTC
The DNA here is from genome assembly GCA_034641835.2 of Pinus albicaulis. Lineage (NCBI taxonomy): Eukaryota > Viridiplantae > Streptophyta > Pinopsida > Pinales > Pinaceae > Pinus > Pinus albicaulis. The sequence continues at coordinate 21,244 of JAXQQM020072529.1, forward strand.
TAAGGACGGTATCACTCTTGACCCTTTGAAATTTCAAGCCATTCTTGAACTTCCCATTCCGCGTACCTTACGCCAGCTACAAAGTCTCCAAGGCAAAGCTAATTTTCTTCGACGGTTCGTTCCTGACTATGCCACCACCGCACATGGGTTCCTTAGACTCCTCCGATCTAACATCCCATTTGTATGGGATACCTATGCTCATGAGTCTTTCAATGCCCTCAAGCAGGCTCTCACATCCGCTCCCTTGATCTGCCCTCCCGACTTTGATAGGGACTTTATCCTGTACATCTCCACTTCCACCTATTCGGTCGCTAGAGTTCTTATCCAGGAAGATGACAATGATATCGAGCATGTGATCTACTACGTCAGTAAGAACCTCGTAGGACCCCCTGTTTCCTACTCACACGAAGAAAAACTAGCGTTGGCTGTCATGTTCTCGGTCCAAAAACTTTGTCATTACATCCTCATGCGTTCCACCAAGGTTGTGACTAATTCCAACCCCATGGCTTTCCTATTGAGTCGTCGCATCCTCACTGGGAAGTACGCCCGTTGGGTCGTCATCCTTCAAGAATTCGACCTCGAATTTGTCACACCAAAAAGTAAGAAAGGTTTAGCCCTCGCTGACCTCATTTCTGAATTACCTACTGGAACGCAGGATCCCCCAGTTAATGATGATTTTCCTAATGAGCACTTATTCGCCATTACTTCAGACGATCCTTGGTATGGCGATATCCTCACTTACTTGCAAACCCAAAAGTTTTCCCTTCACCTTGATCGTGACGCTCGACGACGTATCCAACACCAGGCCCCCCGCTACCTTCTTATCGGTGACGACCTCTATCGCTGCGGTATAGATACTGTCCTTCGTCATTGTCTCACACACGCTGAAGCTGAACAGGTCCTCAATGCCTACCATAGTGGCGCTTGCAGTGGCCACCTCTCCGGCCTTGCTACTGCTCAGAAATTCATGCGCGTTGGGTATTTTTGGCCTTCCCTCTTCAGTGATTGCATTGAGGCAGTCAAAAACTGCTCCAACTGCCAACATTTCGCCCCTAAGGCGCGAGCTCCCCCAGCTTCCCTCCATCCTGTCGTCACAACTGGTCCCTTTTGTAAATGGGCCATTGACTTTATGGAGTGTCGCCCACCATCCGCTGGTAACCATAAATATATCATTATTGCGGTTGACTATTTCACAAAATGGGCCGAGGCTATGCCGACATTTAACAACACGGCAGCTACCGCAGCCCTCTTTTTCTTTAATCACGTTATCGCTCGATTCGGAGTTCCGAAACAACTGGTCTCTGACCACGGCCGACATTTTGAAGATGAGATATGGCGTGAGATATCCTCACTATTAGGCTTTAAGCACCAATATTCCTCCTCCTATTACCCCCGAGGTAATGGCCAAGTTGAAGCAGTCAATAAAATTCTCAAGACCATGCTTCAACGAACGGTGAATAAGCACAAAACCAACTGGCATCTTATGCTCTTCCCTACTTTTTGGGCCTATCGAACTTATGTTAAAACCACCACCGAGTTTACTCCTTTCCACCTCGTTTTTGGAGAGGAGGCAGTCTTACCAATCGAGTGTGAAATCCCTTCCATGCATCTGGCCGTTGAACTTCTCCCTGACACCCAACCTCTAGAACAACGACTTATCATGCTTGAGCGCGCTTCCGAAGACCGTCGTGTTGCATTGCAAACCATGGAAGCGGCCAAGAAACGCACCAAAGCTCAGTATGACAGAAAAGTCCAGCCTCGTACTTTTCACGAAGGCGACCTTGTTCTAGTATATGACCAGGCCCATGATGTCCTTGGTCATGGGAAGTTCAACTTATTATGGCTCAGCCCTTACATCATCAGTAAGGATCTCGGTAAGGGGGCATACCTCTTAGAGGACTTCGAAGGCAATCCCCTTCCTAATCCTCGCAATGCACTCTATCTTAAGAAATATTACCCTTAGCATTTCCCTTCTAAAATGCATGTTTTATTTTCTTTTAGATAGCCAGCATATTTTTCATTTTCGTACTTTGACACTTCACCAGGACACATTTTGTCCCTGAAGGGTCACTTCACCTCCCCCCAAAATCGAATTTCCTCACTTACAACACTTGTACTTGGGGCACCACTTTGCCTCCATACTTGTCTTTGTTCGTGTCGATTTTCGTCATGAGATATCATTTTGTACTCATGCTTTTCGGGTCCCCCATGGGCTCTTTTCTGTGTGGAAACACCATCGAGTCGCCCTTGTTTAGAGCATCCAAGTTGAGTCATCATCGCATTCATGGAGTCTATCCCGAGTCCCTTTGTACCCCGCTATAGTCCTCCATCCTTCATTACTTGATCCCTCTCTTGTGTTGCACATTATGGCTTTCAGTCCCACTGTCCCCTATCCCTCATGATATTGTGTCAGTCGCTGCCATGTCATTCATGCCCTTTATGCTCTAACAAGGGAAGTCGTCCATTCGCTACTCAGTCCCCTCCATTTCGTCATCATCATTGGTATCATCCTGTCAGTCGCTCGACTATTTTCTCTCATGCCTTAGTTGAGGATCTCTCATTGCCTCACCTATGGCGGACCTCCTTCTGTCGACATTAGCTCATCCATTCCAGAAGACCGGTATAGAGGGCGGTGTACCTTGGTTCTAGCTTCCACTCTTGTTCGGTGCCTCGGATCAGGCAAAGGGCTCTCTCATTACCCTTTGACTTGATTGTTTCTCAGCCCCAGCTCCTTTCAGCATGATCGAGATCTGTATACTTGATGGTTCAGTGATGCAGCAGCAGCTCTTGGTGATTCCCGGGTGTGTGTGAGATGTCTCAGCCCTCATGAGGGGGTGGCCTTGAAGGTAGCCCCCCACATGCCCGGATGACCTCTTCATTACAGCCTTTGATGCAACTCCATATATTTGATGATGTCGTCCTTAGCCGCTTGCAGCGCCTCTTTGATTTGCATGTATCAATCAGATTTTGCGAGCCCTTCCCCATTTTCAGGGGGCATTTGGGTTGTACTTGTATCTCATGTACTCAGATATTATTGTATAAGTCCTGGTTGTTATCCCAGGCACAGCATGTATGTGGGATCCCTCATTGTATTTCTATCTGGCTCATGTTTATGCCGGTTGTACTTTATGGTTCGGTCCCTTGTTTACTAGACACACTATTCTTTTGTACTTTGTCTCGGCGGGCATAGGTATGCCTCCCCCGCCGCCTTTAGCACAGGTACCCTCTCATAAAAAGAGACTTGTTGCACCTGTAAGTCTCGTCTCCTCAGGGTCTAGTTCTTCAGCACATTAGTCTACCTTACATCTCTCTCTCCGACTTCCCTTTTGATGTCTGGTGATTGAGTTCTTACAACGTACTTCGGTCATATGATTTGCTCCTAACACTCGCACGCTGGGGGGAAAGCTGTTACACCATTTTTTGGTCATCTAACCTACTATCATTAGATGGACCCAAGTACACCATGTAAGACCAATTTTACCCTAAGTAAAATTGCTTTCACTATGTAAAATAACTTAATAAAACACATTTATTAGGTTGTTTATGGTCTAAACAGAAAACCCCAAAAGGAAATATTAAACAAACCTATATTTGTTTGATTTTCCTGGTCATGTTTAACCCAAAACAAAGAAATTAATTAGATAAATCTTTATTTATCTTATTATTTTCTAGGAATAATTATTTAAACCTTATTTAAATAATATTCCTTGTTAAATATGACTAAATCACCCATAAATAATTAAATAAATCATAATTTATTTGATTATCTTTCAACCACCTCCTTAAAATGATAAATAAATCATTTATTTATTTATTATTCACAAATAAAGGGATTTGACCCAAGTCAAATACTTTTTCCCTCCAACAAATATAATAAATATTCCATAAAAGGTGGATCTAGATTTGGTTAATGTTATTTTAATCATGCACCAAGATCTAGAATGACCCAATATTTTGTTATAAATAGGAGGGTTTTTCCTACCATTCTTCACCTTTAGTTGCCTATTAGATCACTCTAGATCTAAACTCTTGGTCTGACTTTGAGACATTATCATTGTCATATTTTCCATTATTTTTTGTGTGAGCTCCCTTTGAGTTCTATCTTTGTCTGGGTTTTCTACACCAACAGGAGAGAGAAATGCTAGATCTGAAGTGTTGAGGACTTCCAAGAACCCATCCCATTGAGGAGAATTGGAAACACCTTCTTGTTTTCCTCCCAGGTGCCCTTAATATAAAAAATTCTTTCAAAAATTGTTCTTGTCTTGTCTATTGGATGTATGGAGAAAAACCTCATTTTTTACTGCTTAATGTCTCTATATGCATAGATCTGGTTTTTGCAGCACTTGTCTTGATCAACTAACTTCAGATCTGAAGATATTGGCAGCCACATTTGATGTTAGGGCTATAAGTTATGCGTAGCTAAAGTGGTCTTTTTTCATACACTTCGACAAAGGATTCATACTA
>JAXQQM020092592.1:0-101496 GCA_034641835.2 Pinus albicaulis
AAAAATTTTATACCAAATAAAACAAATTAAGGACAATCAAAGTGTTGAAATTAACTTAATCATGATATTAAAATCAATCCATTCTTAAAAATAACCATGAAAAATAATACTCCCTGTCAGATAACTCATGAAATGTGCTTCGCAATTCTGTTCTGTAAAGCATACAAGAACCATGTGATGAGTTTATGCCATCTTGATGCTATCGAAAGAGAATTGAATCCTCCAATTGATTTTTAAAATTTGTTTCCAAGTATGCCATTTTTTTTATTTTGAGACCTGCATGAATTTTGTGAAAAAAAAAAATTTAATTTTTTTTATTTTGCACTTGTACCAACTCTTGCACTTTCAATCAGTTTCTGTAATTTTCATGATTCTCTCAATTTGCAGATCACCAAAGTTTTTTTTTGTACCAATATCCTTCACATGCCAATATTTGCCCTTTAAATCCTTCCAAACAATCACAAAACACATAACAATTTTTTTTTATTTTTTATTTATTTTTTTAATGATAACAAACATAATATCATATCTAGTATAAAATAACATAAGAAATATAAAATACATAGCAATCATAACAATTATATACAACAATATAACAAATAATATGAAATTATAACTATTAATTAATGGAATTATAATAACATATTAATATATTAATATAATTAATACAATTAATATATTAATACAATTTTTATAACAAACATTAATTAATAATTAAATAACATAACAAACAAACATATATAACAAATCATAATTACAATTATATACAACAAAACAAATAATAACAAACTACAACTATAAAAATTAATACGATTATATCAACATATAATATATTAATATAATTAATATATTAATACATTAATATATTAATACAAATATAACAAACATTAAATAAAAATTAAATAACCTAACAAACATTAAATAACAAACATATACATCAACTTATAATATAACAAATTACAATTAACAAATATTAAATATATACAACGAACAACAAAAAAACATATTAATATATTAATACAATTAATATATCAATATATTATATATAACAACAAACATTATAACTAACAACAAACATTAATAAATTATAACTAAATATATAATGAAAACAAATCAAAATAATAAATACAAAACAAAATAAATCTAAAAATACAACACGCACAATAAAAAAACGGGATTTGTGCTTGGAAGGCGGAACGATCGACCGTGAAAGAAGAAGGACATGAAGATGCTTTGCTTGTGAATTCTGGATGCCCGGATTGACCAAGGCCTGCATTTTCTTAAGGTATGCAGGGACACCAACGAGCTATGACTGTTCACTTTCTCCTTTGAGTAATTTGTATGGTGGCCCGCGTCTGCAGTATTGCTCCAATAGAAATTGTGAGTAAGTGAACCATGATAATGTAAAACTTGTACTCAACCGATGCAGACCTTGGGAGTGATACAGCAAGAGGAGCCTCCATTTACAGCCAGGAACTCCGGCTTTTCCTCATCTTCGTCTTCTGAAGCCTGTTTGTGCTTGTCCTTGTCATGTGATGGCCTCGTCATACACGTAGCCCACGGAGACTAAAGAAGGTTGGCCATTATGGCAGACAATAATGAAGCAAGACAGTTACAACAGGATGCTAGACAGGATGCCTGTGATAGTATTGCGCCCAGGGTAGAGACAGTCATCAAACAATTTCCTCTAGCAGCACAACCTGAAGTGATGCGAGCGGCAGAAAAGGATGATCACTATGCATCTTATGTTTATGATGCCTGCCACGATGCTTTTCGCCATGTATTTGGCACAAGACTTGCTGTCGCTTACCAGAATGAGATGAAATTGGCAGGACAAATGCTTTATTATTTGCTGACAACAGGATCAGGACTACAAACACTGGGAGAAGAATATTGTGATCTGACCCAGGTTGCACGTTCATCTGGTGTTCCTCCGACGCAGACATTATTTTCTGAGCCGTAAATGTACCATAATATACAGGGATGGAATTTAGTTCGCAGCCCTGATAGATAGATTTTCCATTGCCAAACACGAAGTCCACAACACCTTGAATGAAACAGTTTTCAAAGTAATGCCTCCCGCTGTCGTCTAACAGGGTGTCTTGAAAGCCCGTGATTCTGCAATTGTAAAACGCAAAACGATCTCCCGAAACTTTCAACGCCACAGCTTGGTCTTGTCCATTCAAGTCACCATGACCAAATGAATTCTCGATTGTGATACTTTTGGCTACGAAATCCGAAGCAACCACGTTGAGGATTGCGCAGTAATATGTCCCACCGCTATTTTGCGCGTTATCATTATAAGTGAGCACGGTGGTCTGGGCGTCTGCGCCAATCAGAGTTATGAATGACTTACCTTCAGGAATCTGCACCTTCTCCCTATAAATTCCGGGATTGACTTGGATGGTAACAGGTTGCTGGTTCCTTGCTGGAATTGAATTGATGGCGGCCTGGATCGTACTGAAACCACCTTGACCTGGCGTCTTAGATACTACAATCACATTTCCTCCGCTAGCTGCTAGCTTAGGGATCCGCTCAAATTTAGGGATCCCCTCCGGTTTTTGAGTCGACCTCTCCTCAAATCCCGTGAAATCGTTCTCCCAATCACAGTAGGCCGGTTCTATAATAAACAGTTGCAGTGCTGCAAGAAATAAAACGAGAAATCCTCTAAAATTCGCCATGGATGGCATTCGAAAGAAAAAAAATAAGATTCACGAATGAATGGATTCTCAGCACTTTCGAGACAAGGAAAACCCGAGTGAGAGCCCCGAACAGTAGCCCCAGTGAATTCTATGTTTTTTTTTTTTTTTTTTTTTTTAATAATAATATATATATGATATATACATATTATTATTATTTTGTGGGAATTTTTTTTTAATTTTTATTTTTTTAAACTAAAATTAAAAGAAAACTATTTTTTTTTATCACAAAATTCTTTATTGTCATATCGCAGATTAATTTTCTAGCAAGAGTATTTTTATTTGAACAAAATCAACAGATTTTCTAATCTTCCTGATCGCACGAAGCGCAGGAAGAGAGCATACTCATCGCTTGATTTGTTTTTATTTATGCAGGGGAGTGTTTTTGAAATGACGAAATTTAAAACTAGCTAAACATTAAAACATCAGAAAATTCAAACTTAAACTCTTTTGTGAAGATCCTGCTGTCACCAGGGTTCACAAATTATTTTGTCTAAAGAAAAATGCTAGTACTAAATTAAATTTCTAATGCCTAATCCCTTAGCAACATCCCCGGCAACGGCGCCAAAATGTTGGGCAATTTATTTGAACAAATTGCTGCATTAAATTATCGACCAGGGAAACTCGTGAGCTTGTGATGGTGCCAACAATATATATGCAAGAGTAGGCAACTAACTCTATGTCTAACTAAATTATTTATGATTCAATATAATATGCAAGGGAAGAGGCTCCTAACTAAGGAGGTCCTGGTTGTCCTTCCCTACAGTATCATAGAGAAATCATTCATAAAACCAGAAACTTGAAATAAAGACAAGAGAATGAACTTTAATTGTTGTTCAGATTCAAAGAGAGAGAAAGACTAACTTAGTCTTTTGATTTTCCTCTCATGTGCTAATCCAAACTAAACTAAGATTCATTCATAAGCATAAGAAATGAAATGACTTGAAACATAAAAGCAAAAGAATGAATTTCAATTATCATGCAAATCAAATAGAGAGAGAGCCTAACTTAGACCCTTGGATATCATCTCACATGTTGATAAGATTCTAATTTAAAACTTATTCATCAATCACACACAAATCCTTAAACATCTAAGCAATGAAATGAAACAAAATCTAATATGAAATAAAATGTTTCTCCCATCCTTTTAGAGTGAGCTCAATTCTCTTAAGAACAAGACAAATTATTCCATATACTACACTAAGGAAACTTATATCTAAAACTACATAAATTCCATAAATTCATATTCTACATTAACATAATTTACATCTAAAACTACATAATGGAAATATATGAAAAATGAAGCTTTATTCTATTCCATCATTAATTGGATACAATGCTCTAAGAGTCCTCCCCTTGGAATGGAGGAGGTACTCCTATTTATACAATGAGATGAGATAACAAACTCATAATGATGATCCACTAATCTCTCTTTTAGTTCCATACATTTCTCAACCATCTAGACACACCTCCATGATCTTTTCCATGAGGTTTATCTTCTTAAATTCGAATTTGATCATCCAAGGCCACATAAAGGTGTCTTGGAAGCTTCCTTTGTGCCTACACATGTCAACAAACTCATGCTAATTGTTAGGTATAAGTATAAACATATTATTTTCTAAGTTTTAGCCATAAATTCACTTTAAAATGTTAAGAATTAATAAACTTTGGAAAAACATAGTTATGACTCAATAATGAGGTGAATGTAATGATATGAAGGTAGAATGGAGGTGACATGAAGGTAAAATATGAAGATATTGATGGATAATGGAGTGAAAATAAGGACTATTTTGAGGCCCAACATACCCCCAAACTGAAGGTATTGCATGTCCTCATGCAATCTATTACATTACTTTTTTTGTACTTGAGCTTTGGCTTAAACTCTGCATGAATTTACTTAACTTTTGCAAAGCGTTATTTTGATGAACTACAACTTGGTTGGTTCTTGTGTTTCAACCATATTTTGTTTGTTGCGTTCATTGTATGATCTTTGCATAATGATAATGTGCTTTTTATGGCAGAGTATTTTTGTTGGAATGCATCATGGTTGGTTCTTGTGTAACAACCATGATTCTATTGGCATCCAATTAACTTTTAAATACTTTAGACAAAGCCATTTGTATGCTCATGTAATATAAATATATTTTGAAGGTAAGTGGGTTTAGAATATGATATATAACTGTGGATATGAATGTGACAAAGCATGTATGTAAATGTATCCTTCCCATTAAACGGATGGCTTTGGCAATGAAAGGAAAGGAAGTGAAGTTTTTTCCAAAAATTATTATTCTAACATTTCAAGGAATTTAATGGTTAAAAGTTAGAAAATAGCATACCTTAATTTACCCTTCCAAAAATAGGTGAGAGTCGTGCATGTGTGACTGCAAACTGTTGTGAAAATGGTGGATGAAAGATGGATCTGTATTGTCGTATCAGCTGCTGGATCTGCTGCTACTAGATGAAAAATCTGAGGAGTCTGCTGAACATGGCTGAAAGTTGTATCTGCTGCTGGATGATGAATCTGATGAGTTTGCTGAATATGGCTGAAAATCTATAAGGCTTGGAAGGTATACAAAATATAGAAGTTACATTTTCCTCCCAGCCTTATTTATTGACTTGTCCCCAAGTGAAATACAATGAATACCATGAATGGAAATACAATGAATGGAAATTGGCTTCATCTGCTGCAAAATATGGGTCTTCAAGTCTTCAACGCTCGATGGCACAAATCTTGCTATGTGATTAAATGTGTCGATGTCGAACATAGCAAGAATTTGTTGACTTAGTGGCCGTTAATGAATGCCCCTAGCCAACACAAGAGCTCCCACCATTGATTCCAATGGGAGTCAGGATGCCTAACACATCTTTGTAGGTACGAATAAATTTGTCGTGGTCGAGTCACCTACAAGATCCAACGAACAAGGGATATTAATGTACTCCCATTGTTCATTGGAAATAGTACTTTCCATTAAGGCATGCAAGCCTCTAGGTGTTTTTCAATGATACTTAGACTCTAGGAATTTGACTCAAGCAGGGTTTTATTGGCTGAAATGAAGGGGAATCGTGATGAGAAGAAAAATGGCAATATGCTTGTAAAGATGTAAGGAAATGCATGATGTATGAACAAGAACTCTTGCTGTGAAAAATGGATATGGAAATGTCATGCGTTATGGATGTACAATTGATGGAATTCAAAATCTTTTCAGAAAGGGAGGTGGAAGGTAATGGTTGTGGAGATGGATTTGTCTTGAGAATTTTTCATGAATTTAGTCTTTGGAAGACTAATTGTCGTCACAATGTAGTCTCCGTAATGATCGCTTTGTCGTCCTGTAACCTGTAAAAAAAACTTGGCAGAAAGAAAACATAAGTTTGTTCAAGAAGGATTGCGCATTTCCTTCATGATTCTTACGCAAAAATTTCATACCAAATAAAACAGATTTAAGAAAAATCAAAGTGTTGAAAGTAACTCAATTCATGAGATCATTTTCAATCCATTCTTAAAAATAACCATGTAAAATAATACTCCCTGTCAGATAACTCATGAAATGTGCTTCGCAAAAAGATTGGCATTGGAAAGCTCTATTGTGTCCTGCAGATTAGTATGTCACATAAAAGCATTCAACATAAAATATTATGAGTTTAATGCCAACTTGAAGTTATCGAAACAAGATAATCATTATCTATAGAATCCTCCAAATGTTTGATAAATTGATCTTCGAAATTTGTTTCCAAGTGTTCCATTATTTATTTTCAAACCTGCGTGAATTTTGTGAAAAGTGTGTTTATTTTTTATTTTTTATTTTTCCCTTGTACCAACTGTTGCGGTTTCATCCAGTTCCATTATTCTCTCAATATGCATATCACCAAAGTTTTTTTTTTTATGCCAATGTCCTTCACTTTATAAAATGCCAATATTCGCCCCTCAAATCCTTCAAAACAATCACAAAACACATAACAAATTTTTTTTTTATTTATTATTTATTTTTTAATGATAACAAACATAATATCATATCTAGTATAAAATAACATAAGAAATATAAAATACATAGCAATCATAACAATTATATACAACAATATAACAAATAATATGAAATTATAACTATTAATTAATGGAATTATAATAACATATTAATATATTAATATAATTAATACAATTAATATATTAATATATTAATACAATTTTTATAACAAACATTAATTAATAATTAAATAAATACAAGAAATTAATTAATGCAATTATAATAATATATTAATTAATATAATTAATATATTACTACAATTTTTATAACAAACATTAATTAATAACATAACAAACATATACAAGAAATTACAATTAAAATTATAACAGTAACAAATTACAATTACATAACAAACATTAACAAATTATAACTAAAAATATATAACTAAATCCTAACAAATTAATACTAAATATATAACAAAAATAAATACAAAACAAATTTAAACTAAAAAAAAATGCAAAACAAACAAACATAACGCACAAAAAGGCAAAATATATGAAGTAACGAGATTTGGCATATGGAGGGTGCTAGACTTGGCAACCATTTTCGCTGGAGAACCTAACCACCCCCATCATCTCTTCCTGGCGGGACATTCACCCTCACGTTTTCTTCCTTGGGCGGCATATTCTCAGTTTCATTTTTAATAGTCCTCTTGGGACGCGACAGCCTCTCAGAAAAACGGTGCTGCCCCACAGAAATTCTCCTCAGCGGCCAAGAGCAAAAACCCGGACTTCAAAGAAAACTGGAAATGCCCGCACTGGAATTCGATGCTCCAATCTCTGGAACTGAAGAGAAGGGAAAGAGCAGTTTTCTTCTACAACCAGAAGTGGAGCACGATGGCATTTTGGATCTGGAACCGAACTAAATGTCAACGGAGGTAAGAGGCAATTCAGATGCAGAGAAATGAGAAATTGAATCATGGTTGCTAACTGTTTGCTAAAAATCGGAATTGGTTTTATTTTCCTTCTGCAAAATTGGGATTTGAAATCTCTTAACCCGATTTTTAAAAAAAAATAGCGAGTACAACTGTGTAGCCATCGCTTACATCCTGAAGCTTACGTTGTCAGCGCACGTTTGGTTCAATATTTGTTCAATTTCCTTTGAAAAATTCACGCCCTTCTTCACTCTAAGTCTGGGTTGACGTCCATACATTTAAATGGTGCCAAATGCGTTGCTGAGACATGGTGAAACACGTTTGACTTGAAGACTTGGACAGCAGGAATCAGGTACCAAGCTGATCGATTGAATTGTTGCTCGAATCGCGTGTGAGGAGGGCTTTATTCTCATTATCACTGATCTGGTTCAGCTTCGTGACCTCGGATTTAAGCTAGAGATCCGATCGGTTTCGACTGCGGGTGAAGCAAATGCGGCAGCCATTTTCGGTCGTATCCAAAGATCCCCTTGGCGGACAGATCAGAATGTGCGTTTGGCTGTTTTGGACTGCTCATTTCACGTGCTCGGCCGCGGTGATATTTGGAAGGAGCAGTGAATTTCTATGGATGAGATCTATTCTCAATCCATTCGGCTGTTGCATCGAATAAAAATTGCCTACATAGCCCCTGCATTCTATCAAGGGAAGGAAAATTATTAAAGAGAATAATAACGAAGGAATGAGCACGGGAAGCTGGCGTTTGCTTGTTTTGTTTTGTTTGTTTTTTATTTTTATTTTTAAATTGAATGCTTTTTTTTTTTTTTTTTTTTTATTTATTTATTTATTTATTGTGAAAAGAAAAATTAAAAAAAATGAAATGTAACCTATAAAAAAAAATGCTATTTTTTTATTTTTTTTTTTAAAAAAAGATTTTTTAATAATAATAATATATATGATATATATTATTATTATGTGGAATTTTTTTTTTTTTTTTTTTAATTTTTTTAACAAAAATTTAAAAAAACTAAGTTTTATTTAAAATGTTTTTTTAATAATAATAATATAATATATATGATATATATATATTATTATTATGTGGAAAATTTTTTATTTTTATTTTTTAAACTAAAATTAAAAGAAAACTAATTTTTTTTTATCACAAAATTCTTTATTGTCCTATCGCAGATAAATTTTCTAGCAAGAGTATTTTTATTTGAACAAAATCATCAGATTTTCTGATCTTCCTGATCGCACGAAGCGCAGGAAGAGAGCATACTCATCGCTTGATTTGTTTTTATTTATGCAGGGGGGGTGTTTTTGAAATGACGAAATTTAAAACTAGCTAAACATTAAAACATCAGAAAATTCAAACTTAAACTCCTTTGTGAAGATCCTGTTGTCACCAGGGTTCACAAATTATTTTGTCTAAAGAAAAATGCTAGTACTAAATTAAATTTCTAATGCCTAATCCCTTAGCACCATCCCCGGCAACGGCGCCAAAATGTTGGGCAATTTATTTGAACAAATTGCTGCATTAAATTATCGACCAAGGAAACTCATGAGCTTGTGATGGTGCCAGCAATATATATGCAGGAGTAGGCAACTAACTCTATGTCTAACTAAATTGTTTATGATTCAATATAATATGCAAGGGAAGAGGCTCCTAACTTAGGAGGTCCTGGTTGTCCTTCCCTACGGTATCATAGAGAAATCATTCATAAAACCAGAAACTTGAAATAAAGACAAGGCTATTCAAAAGCTGAAAGTAATATATTCTATAACTCTAACTCAATTAGTTTAAAAAGAGGAATAATATTGAAATGGTTCTTGACTCAAGAAATCCACTTTCACCTAAATTACCACTTAATGAATCAGAGATTAAAACCAAGAACTTAAGATGGATAAATTATTAATGAAAGAAGCTCTTAACTTAAGAGACATGTAAAGTATTCCATTATAATTCATTCATCTTAATATCAAAAATCTCAACAAGAAACTACTTGCACACAAACAAAAGAAACCAATTTTAATTCGACAAGAGAATGAACTTTAATTGTTGTTCAAATTCAAAGAGAGAGAAAGACTAACTTAGTCTTTTGATTGTCCTCTCATGTACTAATCCAAACTAAACTAAGATTCATTCATAAGCATAAGAAATGAAATGACTTGAAACATAAAAGCAAAAGAATGAATTTCAATTATCATAGAAATCAAATAGAGAGAGAGCCTAACTTAGACCCTTGGATATCCTCTCACATGTTGATAAGATTCTAATTTAAAACTCATTCATCAATCACAAACAAATCCTTAAACATCTAAGCAATGAAATGAAACAAAATCTAATATGAAATAAAATGTTTCTCTCATCCTTTTATAGTGAGCTCAATTCTCTTAAGAACAAGACAAATTATTCCATATACTACATTAAGGAAACTTATATCTAAAACTACATAAATTCCATAAATTCATATTCTACATTAACATAATTTACATCTAAAACTACATAATGGAAATATATGAAAAATGAAGCTTTATTCTATTCCATCATCAATTGGATACAATGCTCTAAGAGTCCTCCCCTTGGAATGGAGGAGGTACTCCTATTTATACAATGAGAGGGGTAACAAACTCATAATGATCATCCACTAATATCTCTAACCATCTAGACACATAACCCTATCCTCCATGATTTCCTCCATGATCTTTTCCATGAGGTTTATCTTCTTAACTTCGAATTTGATCATCCAAGGCCACATAAAGGTGTCTTGGAAGCTTCCTTTGAGCCTACACATGTCAACAAACTCATACTAATTGTTAGGCATAAGTATAAGCATATTATTTTCTAAGTTTTAGCCATAAATTCACTTTAAAATGTTAAGAATTAATAAACTTTGGAAAAACATAGTTATGACCCAATAATGAAGTGAATGTAATGATATGGAGGTGGAATGGAGGTGACAGGAAGGTAAAATGTGAAGATATTGATGAATAATGGAGTGAAAATAGGGACTATTTTGGTAACACGGTGGATGAGTGCGGATTTTTCGAGTATAAACCTAACATGGATGACACTTTGTGACCGATTCAATACAGTCTTTGAAAATTAAAGGCCAAAAGTATCCTACACGCAAGAATTTTTGGGCTCTAGCAATCCCAGATAAATGACCACCACAAGCTCCATTGTGGCAATCATTCAGCACAACCTCGGCTTCTTCAAGAGTTAAGCAGCATCTAAGGATCGAATCAACCCCACGATGATATAAAGTGTCACCAATAATCAAATAAATATTGGCTAAGTGACGTAACTTCCGATGCTCATGTTTCGAAAAAGCTGAGTGAAACTTCGTAGTTTGGAGATAAACTATGAGATCCCCATACCAGGGATCCTGTGAAGAAATGAGAAAAATATGTTCATCCATAAATGACTCTTCATAAACAATATCTTCTCCACAGGGAAACTCTTAATTCAACTCCGCAAATACTAACGATTTCTTGGACTTGGCAGATAAAAATTCAAGATCAAATTCCAGAAAAATAACAATCCATCGATTTATTTTCCCCCAATCACTCGCCTACTGAGAACAAATTGAAATGGATTGATTTCTGCCAAAACATATGTTTTGCGAAGGAGAATGTAATGTCTGAGCTGCTGAACATCATGGACAACTGCTAAAGCAAGTTTCTCTATCGAAGAATATCGGAGTTCAGGACCTACCAAGCCTCGACTAAGGTAGTATATAACATGCTCAGAAAGAGCATCATCTTCCTAAACCAGAACCATACCAATGGTAGATTCTGCTGAAACGAGATACAAGAAGATATCCCTTCTATAATTAGGTGGACTCAGTAAAGGAGCAAAGGTCAATGATTTTTTCAAAGCATCAAATGAGCATTGAGAAAATTAATCCTAAAAGATTGGAATTAATTTCTTTAATAATCTCATAAATCCATTTGTAATCTCGGCATAATTGACGATGAATCTCCGTAGGGAATTAGCTTTTCCTTGCAGACTTTGAAGTTGACGAATTGAAGACGGGGGATGAAACTGAAGTATTGCCTCAACCTTGAAGGGACCTACCAAAATCCCTTCTGTAGATACGATGAATCCCAAAAACCGAGCAAATGTGACAACTAAAACACACTTATTACGGTTCAAACAAATTTTTTAATACTGACATCGTTCAAAAACTTGACGAACGTGAGAAGGATGATCAATTCTTTTACGAGAACGAGTAGCTAAATCATCTAAATATGCATCGATAATATGTTTGATGTCATGGAAGGTGTAATACATGGCCCGCTGAAAGGTAGCCCCAAAAGGTTTAAGGCCAAAATGCATCTTCTTGTAAGAAAAGGTACCCTAGGGACAAATAAACGCATTCTTATGCTAATCTTCAGGAAAAATAGTGATTTGATTATATCCTGAGAAACCGTCCATGAAGGAGAAAATATCATTCCCCGCACACTCATCAATGATCTGATCTATAAATGGTGTGGGGTACTTATATTTACGACATGCTTTATTTAGGTCCCTGAAATCAATGAAAACTCGAATCGTTCCTTTTTTCTTTTCCACAGGAACTAGATTTGAAATCCACTCGGTTAATGGAACGGGGTAAATGAAACCCGCCTTAAGCAACTTCTCCACCTCAGCTTTGATAACTGATGCCTTCCTGGGATTGACCAGATGAAATTTCTGTTTGATAGGCTTATAATTTTCATATGTATTGATCTCATGTTCGAAAATAGATGGTTCTATACCAGGAATTTCCTCATAATACGAAGCAAACACATCTCGAAATTCTTGAAAGAGATCGGTGTAACTCTGAATTTTTTTAGGGGAACACTCGGCTCCAATGAAGACATTGTTTATAATTTTGGGATCTCTGGATATGTTCACCCAGGTAGTAGCATAAATAAAAACCATGTTCCCTTCATCAAATACCTATGTTGGTGCTAAAGGGTTTAGGACTGGGTGAATAGGACTAGAAGACTGAAGGCTAGGAAAACTTGATTCAACTTCTCACAAGTATGGTAGAAAGTAAGACTGATGATGAAAATCATCCCACAGTCTCTCTACACCAGTGATTTCTTCGAGGATGGCCTCTTCAGATGGAATAGTGGTATCAAGGCCACAATCCTGAGCAAAAGATGAACTAAGAGTTTAGGCCGGAGCCACATCTCCATCCAATTTCTCCGGCGAAAGAGAAAATGGAATGGAATACTCAGAGTCAACAATAGATCTGTAAGAAATCTCAGCTGTAGACATAGGAAATTCCATTCCACCCACTATACATTCCTCTAATGTGGAGGTAGGATAAGGTAAGGTCCAAGGGTCAAACAAATAATGAGTTGTGAATAACTCCCTTCGAATAGGAACCCTGGAGGATGAAATAACATTTATATGAACCGAAGGAGATTAATATCAAAAGTACCCATCAGGGATGTATACATTCCAACCCCCAGATTCTCAAACAGTTGCTTGGTATCCTTAACCAAAGGAATGGTTGAGTCAAAAGATGCATTCGGATCTACAGGAGAACAATCCAGTTGATCAACTATGACAATTCTCCCTTCGTGAGGGAAACATACAATACAAAATAATGAGGATGCAATAGCATCCATCTCATACATCCAGTTTTTCCCCAACAAAAGGTTATAGTCTAAGCTTGCATCGACTATCTCAACTTCGATATTGACAGTTTTTCCCCCAACACAGTTGGGTAAAGCTAGAACAATACCATGCAGCCTATGAGAATGACCTTCAAATGCAGTCAGAAGAGTGGCTAAAGGGAAAACTAAGGGGGATCAATATCCTTCTAGCCTATAAGAGACATTACACATGTGGAATTTCCCTCATCAACAACTGTTCAAAAAATATTAAATTTTTGATCTGTTGACCTAATAAGGAAATCCATATGATGAAGAAGTCTCTTTTTAAAATTTGACATGTCAAATGTAATCATTAGAAAATTCTTCGGATCAACAGCCCCAATGGCAATGAACAATGCACTCCTTTGTGCAAGACACTACTAGAGTACCTCTAATGCAGAAATGGCACAAGGACTTTAAGCTATATCTTCTATAATCAAGTAGTTCTAGGAAGCCTTGGCATTAGGATTCACCATTGTATGCTTTGTAGACCCTTTTAGCATCTGAGGTATAGGCTCAACTGCAGGCCTCTAAATATGGAGTGGCTCAGCACTATTAGGAACACCCTTAGCTTTCGAAGACTCAACTTCACCATAATCATGAGATCTTGTAGCAACATTTACATGAGCACTCATCATGTATATGTTTGATGTATTTTCCCCTTCCTGGTTGCCCCCAAAGGGACCCCAGTATTAGCATTCATGCGAGAAAGTAATTGTTTCCCTTGGGGAAAATGGTTTGTCACCATAGCCTAGGAACTAGAAGAACCCTATTGAGCTAACAAGTGTTTCTTATCTTGAATTTTATGGCAGAGGTGCGTAGGATGGTCCCCAGTGCACAAATTGCATGGAAACTTAACTTTATTTTTATTATCCTTCTTACCCTCTCCAACATGATTCTTGGATTTTTTTGCATTCCCCTTCCCATCCTTGTCCTTTTTCTTTTTATTCCATCGCTTCTTCTTCCCATAGGATTTTTTATTTCCTTTGTGGTTAGAAGTTAGAAAAACATTAATTGCCAAGGGTTGAGAAGGATTTGACATTAACAGAAGGAGTAGATTGTATAGATAACTGATGAAATTAATTTAGGAGGTTATCCATACCACTATCGAATGAACCGATGAGCCAGTCACCATGAGGACCAGGTTTAGCTTTGTCTAAATCTAGCTTGGAGTGGGGAGCATCTAGCAAAATTTTATTAAGAACTCTAGACTGAAAATAAATCAATTCTAGATATTGAGCCCTAAAAATAGCCTGCTCTTCAAAAAATACCCTTGAAAGGGATACATTATTTGAAATTTCTGGCTATAAATATTTCAAATACCATTCAAGAAGGAATTCATTCAGGATTTGGGCTTTCATGAGCCTCTTGCTTCTTCGTCATTCCTGAATATGATCAGAAATGTGAGTTTCCTTGTCTTGTTGAAAATTGGCCAGGAGGTCAATCCCGTTGTCATAACAGACATGTAACAAATGGTTCAATAAAATGGTAGCCAACACTCCAGAAGTAGAAAAAATGCCCATAGTTAGCTCTATGTACCATTTTCCCACATTTTTGGTTAGGGTTTGTTGAAATAATCTCAACCTAGTCGAGTCATCGACGAGGGATTTTGATGAACACCATAAACGGAAAGTGGTGACATGATCTGCCGGATCCTCAACAGTATTTCCTTCAAACTTTGGAATATCTAAGGATAGTTTGGTGGGGACTGGAGGCCAACCTAGACTATATCGAATAGGATTGTTAGTCAATTTCAATAGACCTGGAAATTTTAATGTTGCCAGAAATGGTAAGCGGGGAGGAGCCTCGGAATTCCATCCCCCATAGGAAGGATTCCCTGCATTGTGAAACGAATAACCTAGATTTTTTGAGGGACTAGGTTTCCAGATTTTTTTCGTAGAAAATTCTGGGCCATAAGAAAATCCTCGCAACCCAACATTCGGACAAGGATGCCCTCCCAACATAGAGTTACTAGACACAGGAACACTCCCTCAAACAGATGTATTAAATGAAGAAAAACCCCTTGGTAAGGGTTCCAAGCATTTCCAAATGGAGAAAGAGCTTTAGAAGTACTCAATGAAGGGAAAGGAACATTCCCTTGCTGACCAGCAAAAAATTAACTCCCTACTCCCAATGCTGTAAAAGAAAGGTTCCACCCTGAAAAAACATTAGAGCCTTGACCTTCAGAAAAAGGATTAAACCTTAATTCTGAAAGGTGAAGGGCATGGATCCTAAGAAAGGGTTTGAATGAGAGATATGCCTAATTCCAAAGATGAAACCTTCAAAAGAATTTGATCCACTAGCCATAAAAGGTATGGATGCAGAAACTGCTCAAGCAACAAAAAAGGAGAAAGAAGGAATTCCACTAGTCGGCATTCCAAAAGAAAAGGGACTAGATTGAGAAGCATGTTCCTAGGTGTTTCCAGAGCCAAGCATAGTAGCCCTAGAAGTATTTGTCGATATGGAAATAGTTCCTCCTCCCTCAACTAAAAGAGGAGCCTGAACACTTGCAGTGCTTATAGCCGAAACTATGTTCCCAATCATGGCCATCGAAAGAAAGGGATATGATGAGAAAGGACTAGCCAGTCTCTGAGACTCATGCCTGATGTAAAATAGAACATCAGGAAAGCTATCAGGAAGAGGAGATGGAAGAGACTCAATAGAATAAGGGACTTCCTCTACTTCAACTTCTTCTACTGGAAATAAAAATCTAGAGACGAGTGGAGCACTCCTCTCTAAACTGACACTAACACCACGACCACCCACATAAACAAAAAACACAGATGGAGGATCACTCTCCATTGCGTTCGAAACCACCAGGTGAAAATTACCCACCGAATTACTCCTACGCCTTCTTGAAGAAGGCTCAACACTAGTAGGAGAAAGCCTGCAAAGCCTCCTCGATCGACAAGGCAATCGGTCAGTGACTTTAAGAGATTAATTTTAGACTCAAAAAATATAAGAAGCTAAGAAATATAGGAGCAAAGAGCACACTCTAAAAAGTTCCTAAATATATAGAAATACAAACAAATCTTAGTTATTTTTGCTCTGGGTGATGAGGACGAGACACCAAAATACAAGAAAGCAAAATAATAGGACCTTCGGAAAATACTCTGGGGTAATTACCCCCAAGCCTACTAGCAAAGGTAAGAGAAATAGTTACGTTGGCCTCCTAACAATAGCCTTTCCTGGTGCAAGTCCCTAAGCTTCACAAGGGCACCCTCCAAAATTACTGATGGAAGTGATGCAATGTCTATCTCAGGTACCATAGGTATTTCCCCCCGCAATCACCTGGGTGGTCCTTAGGAGAGGAAACTAAGGGCACCAATCCATATCGGTAGCTGAGTGGAACACTCTTAGGTCAAGATTTAGCAAATAGGAGAGGGGGTATCTCTCTTCTCTGCCTACACTATCCCTCGTGCTTGACTCTTTTTCGGAGAGCTTTCCTAGTCCACTTAATGATATTGGATTTCGTTCTTTAATAAAATTTATATGTTTAACAATTTGAGTGGACTTGGAGAATTAACTCTCCACTCACCTATTCCAAGGCCCTACAACCTAGCTAGTTGGTGTATTATTAATTAGAATGATACAAAAAATTCTAGTTGCTTTTAATTATAGCGCTTTATTTTAAATTGGTTGTTACTTAAGTCAGAGGTATACGAAAGTGAAACTAATGGTGTTTGTTGACGCAAAAAAAATCAATGAAAACCTTACTACATGCAAATGCAATGATTTCCTTTCGGTGAAAAGAGATCTCTATATGGGTTCTACGAAAATAATTAAGCAAAATTTTGTTTTTCTTTTCAGTTGCTCACACTTCACACAATCCAAAAAACTATGAAAAATACTAAAATTCTTCAATGCACTTAATGCAAACTATCAATGACATGCAAATTCTAAGATTTCTAACTTTGAAGAAGAAAAAAGAGTCTCTATAAAGAAATTTTTTTGATCACTTTTGACAGAAAAAAAATTTCTCGTTCCAAAAAGAACTCCTATAAAAAAACAAATACCAAAAGGTACTTCATGCAAAAGAGAGAAACCAAGAAAAGAATTCCTTCAAAACCAAGCCAAAGAACCAATGACTAGAAACCAACAAAAAGCTTCAAAAGATATGAAGAAACTGTAAAAATGAACTCAATTCAAAAGCTACGGAAAACAAGAAATGTTTTTTGGGCTTTTCACTTATAATGAAAGGAAAAATATTTCAAGAAGATAAGCATAAAACTACCCAAGAACCAGAATCAAGAAAAATGAGTCTCCACAAGGCTTCAAAGTGCTCAAGCCAACTATTCTACTTTCGTAGTGGGACCCAAATGAGTAATAAGAAGCAAAGAATTCAAACAACTAATTCAATACAGTAGCACAATCTTTCAACGAACAAAACTCAAAAAAACAAAAAGGGTTTCTTCAAGATTTGCTACAAATCTATTCCAAGAAATCAAGAAAACCAAGATAGTCTAAAAGGGAAAAAACCAAAAGCGAAGTAATTCATAAGGCAAAGAAGAGAAAAAAAGCAGAGGCTCACTATTCTGAATGGTAATAATAGACAAGAACTATAGGAAGAGATCTTGGTGCTACAACCGCAATTGAAAATGCACAAAATATGAAATTTTACCAAATGGCTAGGTTTTCACAAGAATAAGAGAGAGATGGATATGTAACCACAATAAACACAATAAAAACAGCATAAAGACACCACATGAATGGTTTAGCACAGACAGAAAATACAACAGAGGCTTAAAACTCAAATTTTCAATTTTTTCCAGGCATACACGATTTTGCAGTATGCAACAAGCATGTATACATGACTGTAACCAAGGAAACTCACATATATGCGCGTCCCTTTAGAAAATACAGGAGGTATACGTGATTTTGCAAAGACTAAGTTGCATATGAAAACAAAAATAAAGAAAAAAAAGAAAAATTCAAGCCTGATCAAGAGACCAGGTCTTCTGTCTGATTGAAAAAAGACTTACTAGACTGTAAAAAGTTATAAACCTGTCAGAGAACCTACAAGACATATAATACAACCCGAACTAGGAATTACACAAATGTAATCCCCAGTGGAATCACCAATTTTTTCATGGGAAATTTTACCCTAAGGTCTCGAGTTGATAAACCTTCACAGATCAGGGGAATTATCACAAGAAAGACTCAATTAACCAATTTCTATGCTCTAAAATAGAATCTAAGGGTTGCAGAACTTACCCATTAATCCTTCGGTTGTAGTAGATCACGTGGGGTTCAAACCCCCTGCAACACCTTGTGCTCCAGAACTGCGAACCAGCAGAGGAAAATCACAAAAACCTAGTTGTACAACATATATAAGTTCTAGATGTTAGAAAAAATCATGCATAATCTCATAAAAAAAAAAATGAACTATTTAAGATCATTACACATGTATAAGAGATAAATGACACTTAAAAATTAGGAATAAGATGGCACTTATTTTATTAATGACATGTACAATAAACAAATGTGGAGAGATCACCTGAAATCTACCATGGCCTCGAGCATACCTTCCTCTGGATTTGTCCAACCCTAGGCTTGCAAAACTTCTTCCAATAATAGTGCACTATGGATGTCAAATAGGATGAGTGAACATCTCAAGGAAACAAGGGTTTCCTGAAAATATGGGAAGTGAAGGAGGCACATCAAAATATCAAACTTGGATAGGGCTATAACAGAGTATAATATATATAATTCTCTCTCTTTGTCCCTTAGGCCATTCCCTTGAGGGGTTTTTATACTCCCTCAAATTAGTTTTTTCAGTTGGGGAACAATTAGGCCATGTGCTGGGATAGTTAAGTTACATGAAAAACCGTAAACCCTGCCTCAAAAGTAGGGAAATTATATATTTTTTAATATTTTAAATAGCATACACAGTTCTCTATGTATGGACTCGCGTGTATACGTAGAAAATTCTGGGCAGAGTCATGTATGGGTTTTGAGAAATATGACCAAGTCTGAATGGATGGGTTTCCCTAGGCCAATGAATAAGTCATCAAGTATATGATGGTGATAAATGATGCTATAACGCACATCAAACAATCTTTTGATTTCTGAAGAAGATATTGTTACTGGAACTTGTTCTTCAACCTGCCATCCTTTATTTCATATTACTTGCAATGAATTAACTCATAACGAAGACATGCCCTACTCTTGAAGTTCACAATCTAATCATAAGGATATTGAATGGAGAGAACATGGTAAATATGAACATTATTAAGAATAAAAAATTGAAGTCATTGAGTATCCATTACATTCCTTACAATTTTCGGTCTTGCATGAGGATAATTCTTTAATTCAGGTTATTCATGAAATTTCTCCGATTTGTGCATTCTTAAACATGTAGTTAGAATAATATTATGACTTCAATAATTTGTTCCTTGAAGAGGAATAATAAGATCAAATGAGTGATTTAGATGGTCTCCATCTCGATAATAGTGATATTGCAGTGACTGGTAGTAGTTGTCCACATAAAATTTCCAATTTGACTCAACTCTTAAAATGCGATATTTTAGATTTCAAAAATTTTTGGACTTGTGAGGGATTTCAGGCACTTCAACTCTTTTTTATAGTTATGTCAGTTTCTCCTAATGCTAATGAGCCCCCCACACTAGATTAGAACTAGATTTTATCTCAATTGTTTTTTCTCTTCATTGTTTCATTGTATGTAAACACATCATTGAAAGATTTTTGGTATTTCTAAGAAATTTTTCCTAACTTTCAATATATGATTTATGATCAGATAAAAAAAATTTCTCTGGTTAATTTATATCTATGTAAACCTCTTGCATTGAACTTGGGATTGGGAAGTATATATTTCGTGGATACACAAATCTATAAATATTATCATTTTTATTATCATGATAAAGATAATCATTGACCGAAATATTCACATTTGTCAAATATCTCTCATAATGATCAGCTCCTATTCTTCCTTGTGAATATTGTGATGCTAATCATTTTTGTTTTAGAACAAGATATCCTCTTGAGTGTTGGTGAATGGCTAAGTTATTTGGTGAATCAACTTACTTATCTCAATATTAATTTTCAAATATGATATTGATCCATTGGACCCTGGCCGGTTTCCTATATTTTATATTCTATCATTCATTTTCAATTCTTATAATTCTTGTGTTGTTAATCTGGTGTGTAATTAGATACAAAGTAAACCAAACGATGATCGAGCATATTATGCTATAATTTTTCCATCTCATACTAACATTGGGTCTAACATATGTCATGTAACTAATAATTTCCCCACTTTTGTAACTAACAATTTTTGTTTTACACCATTTGATCTTGTTGAGCCAACTGATATTTATAGTTTATCATCTTACTATTTAGGTACTTATCAAGAATTTTAGGAACTTCAACCTTTGCTAATGGTTACATCAAGTTCTCGTGAACATGAAAAGTCTTCTGAACATGATCATATCAATTTTCCCTCCCAAGATTCTCATTATAATTTGAGTAGGATAATTTAACTTTCATTTCTTGGATTTCAAGACGATTGTTTCAAATTCCATGATCAAATCTATGATTGTTTGGAAACATCTTACTTAGCAAGATCTACCAATAATAATAAGATTCAACCTTTATTTATTCTTGCTAAGAATGAAAATAAAGACAAATTTACATTCACAAGAATCTTTCGAGGTTTGTATTATTGTTGTTCTAAGAAAAAATGTATGATTGCAAGTTATTTATTTATGGCACAAAGGAAAGACCTTCAATTTTTTGTGCAATTTATTCAAGTGGTTATTTTTTATTTTTTTCATATTATTTTATATGTTTTTTAATCACTCATATATTTGTAATTTCAGGTTGGGAGCCACTTCAGTGGCTATATTGAAAGTTTCACTTTACATAGCCCTGACCTTCTAGCCGATTAGGTTAGGACTAGGTTTAGCTGAATTCTAATTTATTCTTAATTTCACCTTGAATTTTCCCTTCATTTAATATTTTATCAGTGTTCTCTTGTTTTTTTCTTGCATGCTTATTTTCAATTTAGTTTTCCATTTTATTTTTTATTTGATCTTGTTCTCCTGTTTTCATGTATTTTCCTTCCCATTATGCTAATAATACCACGCATGAAAAATGTTGTTGCTTGGCTCGAAGGAGAATGTGGAAAATCTTTTAAAGGCTAATTATGATGAAAAACAATGCTTGTCTAGTTTTTTATCCCTTTAATTGTTTGGGTTTACACATATTTATTATCAATCATGTCTAAATGGAAAATACGATCCATTCACATGGAAAGATTTAGGAAGAACCATGATTCCTACATCTATTTTAGGATTCTCATTCCTTGACTTAGTATGGTATTTGAATGGTGTTTTTCTTACTAATCCAATGGAGTAGAGAAGGAAAATGCCAAAAATTAAGAGAGAGCATATAATAGTATCTAAAGCATTAACCTCTCTTGCACTCTATAAGTCGATATCACTCTTCTGCCTTACCTATATAGACAATGATAAAAATCCAATGCACATCTTGAAAATAAAAAAGGGGTGAAAAAATAAAAAGGCTTCTTGCATAGAGAGGTTAAGCAATCAAATTCGTCGCGGAACTAAACAGGCCTGCTAGCAGGATAGTGATGCTTGTGTTCCTATAGTGACTTTGATGGGGTACCAAATAGGCCTGCTAGTAGTGAAGAAACACTAGACATGAAACTAAAACTATAATCACCTTTAAAAAAAATGTAGCATGTAGTAGTTCTCAGTCGAAATAATTGGTATATGGAAATCCTTGTAAATTTTTTGAGGTGAGAAAGGGGATATGCGAGACTATACTTATAACTAGGATAAATTGGGAAGTTGAGGTTGTCCACATGATGAATCAACACTTCCTAAAATACTATACTATATGCATAATGTTGGACCTAAACAGAGAAGTTTTAGTTATTCCAATGTGTCACAAAGTGTTGTTGCTATGAAAAACACCCTCCAAATTTTTTCCTACACCTAAAATTTGGAGCCTCCATGTGAACTTCAATTTTTTCCTTCCGTAGTCACTTCAGGATTGGTTGATTCTTCTCTAAGTCCTTAATTATTCTTGTGATATTCTAATCGTAAAAGTGACTTGATTATACATGTTTAGCCTTTGATGCATTCATAAGCGCACCCCTTTCTAGCAATCTTAGCAGTCAATGTGCATCGTATAAAGTCAAGAAAATTGTAGCCCTTAATGATAGCCAATTTTCTTATCCTGATTAAAGTGACTACACAGTACCTAAGGACAGTGATTGTGTAGCTCCTTGTGGATGATGATTGTGCAATATTGAAAGATAATGATTGCACTGTCTCTAGTGATACTAATTGTGCAGTTCTTAGAGATATATATTGTGTAATCCATACGAATAGTCAGTGTACAATTTTTTTTTTATAGTCTCTCTCACTCGTAGTGGTAATTATGTCATCATTCTGGTGAGTTTTATCAACTGTCACTTTTTCATGCCTTTTGCTTTCATAAGCATCATTTTCACTTTCACCATTATTATTTTTTATTTATTTCACTATAACAAGTGCCGATTTCTCTTTTTCTTTGATCTAGCATGTGTATCTCTCACTTTCTTTAGTTTTTGCAAGTGTAATTTTAACTTTTTGTCATGGTCGCAAGTGTTTCTTTTGATCGTTTTCACTCTTGCATGTGTCAAACATTGGCACACTACTAGAGGAATCCCGAGTCCACTCTTTGTATTAGTTGCTCCTATATATCATAATAATATGCACTATAAAATATCCCACAACTTACCATACCTTCTTATTACATTTGATACTTGTGTCGTAACTTCAACTCTAAGTGTCAGAAAGCTACGTTTCAACTGTCGCACTTAGAAATAAGTGTCAATTTCCAATTGTTTCAAGGTATGCATGCTGAATTTGGGTATTGTGATTTATCTTGGTTTGAGTTGATGTTATACGAGTGTGAGATCATTATTTCAGGATTTTTTTGCATGTCTTGTTCTCTCTTGCCTCACTGATACCACATTTATCCATTTTCAAAACTTTCACAACCACTTTAACTTGCTAACATTTCTCCCTCTAGGAAATGTGTACTACACAATATTAAGTCATAGTAAAGCATCCACTTCCTCTTGTAAATGTGCACTGCATAGTCTGAGACGACAGTCACCCTCACTTGTTCATTGTGTAAATCTAGTGCTCAATCACTCAGTTCTATCACTTACACTTGCCTAATGTATAGTCTTGGTCATATTTTCCTTCCCTATGTGCACTACACAATCATAATGTAAAATTGATCCTCTTCTGGACTCTTCCAGTGCCCAATTGAGTTCTATTTTAAGCCTCTCCCTCAATGAATGTGCACTATGTAGTCACAAGGCCTAGTTAGCCATCACTGCCTCTAGGAATTGTGCATTGCATAATCCTAGTGCTCAATACTTTCCTCTTGCACTTGAAAACTATGTAATTACTTCCAAATTAGTCTTCCATTATGCACTTCACAATATTAGTGAGTAGTCTAACTTCCTCAACTACGCAATCCAATTTCTGAGTCCTCCTAGAATTGGGAATTTCATAATCATGGTGAGAAATCCTTCCTCACTACATCACTGAATCCCTGAACTGTGTAGCATATTTTTCTATATTTCCCTATATTGTGCATTTTTTCGTTGCAGTAGAAATTGAAGCTTCCCTATGTCACTAACTTTCCCAAATCTGTAGCCCCTTCATCTGGTGAGTCTCCTACTATGCATTGCATAGTTCTAGTGGACAAGGAGGTCATACCCCATCCCCTATGATTCTCAACTACACAATTCTCAACCTCCTACTCTTAAAACCCTTGTTTTTTTCCTCATCACAATTTACATCTTCCATGAGAAACGAAGAGGTAGGATAGGTGGTTTCCAAAATGATGTTCACTTCTCATGAGTGTAATTCATCTACAACTGTTATCATTTCCACGTGATAAGGTGATACACAAGGGAGATAATGAAGGAGAGACTACATGAGATCACTTCAAAAGAAGTAGCAGAAGAAAGAACCATCATGAAGGACATGAAAAAATCTTGGACCATGAAAAAATGGTGGCATCTAATGACTGACTTGGAAGGATCTAACATGAATATATACCCTTTGGAGGGTGAAGAGGAGGAATAAAATATCCATAATGAAGAAGTAAAAGTCATAGAACCAAAGAGAAAGTCCTTGTTTGGACACATCACAATGAAGTTCCATGTCATCAATGCCAAGTCATGGCTTATCCAAATGTCATCACAAAGTCATATGTGTCAATGCATCTTTTCACATCATTTGTGGAATGTAATTATTGTATTTATATAAAATGAGAAAATGTAGAATGTGTGGAATACCAAGGGTCACACATGGAATTTCAAAAGTCACCTGAAATTTCTAAAGTGATGTAGAAGCCCAAATATCACATAGGAATTTGAAAAGTCACATGGGAGCTCAGGAGTCATGAAGGAAGGTCAAGAGTCACATGGGAGTGGAGAGTCACCTCATTTGTTATAAATACACCCTCATAACTCACGAGAGGGGCCTTTGTACTTTGGAAATTTCACCTTGGCTTCTCTAGCTTGGCATAGGAGAGAAAATATTTCTTTAGAGGAGAAAGTGGTGACTTAATGTTCAACTATTAGGGCTACTATGGTAGCAATGTAATTTTGTATCTTGGGACTTTGAATTAATGTATCAAGCTCTTAGATTCAATGAACTTTCATAAAATATGTCGTGAATGATTGTGAGACTATTCTTTCATTGTTTGTAGTGTATGTTTATCTTACTAATGAAAAGGAACTATTTCGTTGGCTTTGGTACGCATATTATTAAATGTGTGTTGTTACTTTATTTTATGATCGTTGTTATCTTGTGAACTACGTTTCAGGTTAATCAAAGATTCTTTCATGATCTTATGTGTCTCCTTGTACTATTACTTTTCTTCTACATGCTCACTCTCTCTTCTCCCTTCCATGAAAGTACCATATATGCATTACAATTGTATGCCTCACAGTGTCAACTTGCTTGTTTCAAAGATTATTTGGATAATCTCTTATGTTGATCATTGCATCCAATAAAAATCCCTAAGAATAATGGCAGCTGACATTATTTCAGGTTGGGGCTCCTAATCCAAATGGTGTGAGGTCTAGTTGGGACTTCATACCAGGGAGACCCATTGGTTAACAAATTTATAGCACTATCAACAAGTGGTGCTTATTTCAATATTATGGATTGATGCATTTTGGGTGGGTGAATGCACAAAATTGGCATCATAAAAAGATAAATAAAATTGATTTCTTTTATAAAAACATCATTTTATTAAGATATAAAACCTATTTAGGGATATAATTAAATTTAAATATAAAATAAGGCATTATGGTGATTTTAAATGATAGAAATTGTATTTTTATGGGAAAAAATGGTTAATTATGGTTTCACAATATATAGGAATATGAGTGCATAAAATTGGTTGCCCTAAAATTGGTTGTGCTAAAAGAGGAAATCCACTTACTATTTCTAACACCCTCCTCCCACATCTACCGTTGTAACTGGATAACCATGGAAAATATGCAATGAGAGGCTACTATAATGGGATTCAAACTCCTAGGTTACCTTAAGGAAGTGGAATATATGGAAACGCATCAAACAAACCTTCTACATCAACAAAAACACTCACAGGAGCCATCCAAACCACTCAGGTAGCCAACCGCTCGGTCCCACTGAGTTTTGTGACAATTAAACCCCAAGAATATCCCTTCATATGGGAAAGGGTGAATATGGGAGACTCTCGACACTCCCACAGCATGAGCATCCATGCATCTAAGGTAGTGTTTCCTCAAACCTACGCCAACTTCCCTAATTTTTGTGCCACTTTTTCAGGCCCAGAGCCCAGGTCACTACCAAAAAATCAATGATAGGTTCATAAATGAAATATAACAATGGAACAATGATACTTTAGAAAAAACATTAACAAGGTATAAACTGGACCCCTTCTAGCCATGACAGGCATTTCGTCAAACATGTCACAAAAATGTAATATACAAGTTTAAAAAACTTATCTGAGCATAGGGGTATCATACGTATCTAATACTCACCATGAAGCATTGTTTCATTATATCATTAGCTATATTACCATTTATTAGGTCATAGATACATTTTTCATTCATTTACAAATCAAAACATGAGGAGAGGAAAACATCATCACTGTCATAATACATTGTTATGACCAACATAATAACAACATAAATATCAAGGATACATCAAACATAGAATCCACATATAAACCAGTACATTTAAACATAATATTTCAAGGAAAGAACCTCCTGTTAATGACTGCAAAAACCAACCTGGGTTGAGACTACCATGTTCCACCCGACCATAGATTGGATGAGCCAAAACTCTCTTCACTCAATCACCTCTGTGCCATATTCCAAGAATGAAAGTGGGACTCAAACAAATTTAACCAGCCAGGGAATATCAAGGCTAAATCGCATCACCCTCATCAATATAAACCATGATTCACCATAATCCATCCTAGATCACTAGGACAAAACAATAAATATGTAATAACTAGCTTTACCATGATCTCCACCACATCACTAGGCCCAAAAAAGTATGGATGCCATCGGATTTCTCCACCTACACCTTGAGGAATGTTTCCTATCTCCTTAGTTTCTATAGGTTACGCAATCCACAGTGATCACTAAGCCTAAGTGAGACTCCACTCTACCGTTTGTATATCATCTAGGATTCCTAGGCCTAATGAAACACCCATCTCTGGGATTTGGCCATATATCCTACCATTCATCGATTGAGGATTCCTGAGCCCATCGAAGCAACAAAAAATCTCGCTTTACCACCATTGTAAATAATGAGATAGGGGTGAATCAATATTTATGTTCAATTATTATTTTTTACCTATTTGGATCTCTTATAATTAGAATACAAAATGAACGGTAAGAATAAATACCTTTATTAATCTCTTATTTATAGTAAATCGAATAAAATAATTTATAAACGTTCCAAACCTAGATGAAGACACCAATCTTCAATCCACGAGGCTCTAACATTCTTTTACAGTGCCAAACTTGAACTTCACGCGGCTCTCACCTCTAAGGCTCCAACCTTGTCACTTTAGGCTCAACCTCACAGGAGGCTCTAACACTATCTTTGGTATGAGCTAACCTAGTTTTCTTGGGCTTGCTCAATAATTGTAGGGCTTGAAGCCATAGCAGAAATGAATATTAGTTTAGTAGTTCTTCTGATTCTCAATATGCATTTACTTATGTCAGGATATTCTCAAGCAATTATTTCCAAAGTCACACTTCAATGCATAATTTCTAGCCTCTCCACGTGAAAAGGTCTCTAAGAGCTCTTCATGATCCCGGACACAATATTTAAATTCTTCTCATGATCAAAGCATCATCTTCATTACTACTACCTTCAAAAATTATCCCAGAACTCATTTAGATTACCAAATCCTTTACTTGCTTCTTTCAAGCGGTGTTACGAGTCATAAAAAACAAATCACAACTTTAACTTAATGAAAGCAGGGGCCACCACACACTACACCGAGTCTAGATTCGCACGCACGGGATGTGCACAACATAATGTAGCGACGTATTCCATCGGAAGATGCTATCCAAAACAGCAGCAATATCGATCAAAACATTGCGAGCCATAATTAATACACGGATATTTGCGTTGTATCATCTAGCCATTATATGAGTTACGGGTTCGAGGTCTTCAATCATACTCCATTGATAGTCTTAAATCCTCCTCGGCCTCCTTTCATTCGCAGGTTGTGAACTTAGCTCTATTTTCTCTGTTACTCTCTATATTCTTCTCAAATATATTCACCCAATGAAGGATTATCTTTCATGTATATACGCTTCTAATATTTCAACCAAGGGCCCGTCAATTGCCACGGAGCCGACACACTTGTGAAGACTTGGGTCGGCTTGGTCACGGTGCCGTCATTTATTTAGACTTATCACAACGTTGGAGAAGGAACATAGTCATGGTTCAATACAATATATACTCATTGAAGCCCAACTCAGAAAGAATTGTTAAAACTATCAAATGCATACCGGAAGGGTCCCACATTATGATATGAATTAGAGGTAATATATCTCAACATAGAATTAAACCATACGATGACTCCCCGGAGAGGGGCTATACATGCCACGTCACTTCTTAGAATTCGCGATATTGTTATCATGGATTCTACGATTTGATCTATTTTGTAATTTATATATACCAATAAAGGTCCGGACATGATATCATTAATAAAATATGGTTTTTCCCCTATGAGTTTTGCCATCTAATATTCTAATATCATTATGCTTTCCGTCTGACTTCATCTTAATATCTAATATGTTAATATAATGGATGTAATGGAACCTCAAGGTTGCATCTATATCGTAATATTTATAATCCTCATAAAAACCTTCAATATCAATGGATACGATATCGTCATCGATGTGTTTGATTGGGGTTTGAGGTATGCCTTGTTATCATATTTTTCATAGTTGTTCCCTTTGAAAGGCTTTGATGGCCCTTTAATTATGTAGCTCATTTTGGCTTCAACTCCCTTTAGCTATGGCTTCCCTTTTTTGTGTGACTCTTATATGGTATATGCATCTCCCTTGTTTCTTTTTTGCTACACTTATTGGTTTCATGTTCTTCTTGGATCTTCTTGTTACCATTTTGCTGCTGCAATTCCTTTTTGAATTCACTCTTGGCTCCTCTTGGAGCACTATGATCTCCGTGCTCTTTGACATCGAATGGTTTTCTTTTGATCCCTCAATGCTTCTTGTATCTTTTTCATATGTTTAGTTCATATGGATTGTTTCTTGATACCAATGCTTAGGTGCTCTGCTGTTCTCCTCACTCCTCTTCTTTTACTATATATATATATATATATATATACGTGTGTGTGTGTGTGTGTGTGTGTGTGTGTGTGTGTGTATATATATAGCTTATGTATATATATATGTATATATATATGTATATATATATATATATATACACACACACACACGAATATATATATATAGGCTCGGTATATATGGCCATCAATGACAACAATGATATCATAAACAATATCCTTTGTCATTGATGGCAATAATATTCTTCATGAATCTTCTTATTTTGTCTCCTCTCCCCCATTAGCATCAATGGAAAATGAGACTTCTGGCAATTATCTTTGTAGGTGAAATACATATCAATGATGGGTGTGCTTCCTTGACCTATTTATCCCCTTGGAATTTTTCTTCTTAACAAGTTTCCTTATTTTATGTTGCTTGTATTGCTCCCCACAGATCTGTGTTTTCTCCCCCTTTTTATTTATCATCATCATGTTGCTACATTCTTGCAAGATATAGATATGGGTACATCCGTCATGTATTAATAACATGTTTGTATATTCACTCTTGTGAGAAATTACTAATTTACACATTGGTTTTTCATCCTTCGGCTTGTTGTTTATTTCCATAAATTATTGAGATTAGGTCATCATGCTTTCCTCTTGGTTTAAAAACTTCGTATGGCCTTTTGTAATCAACGAGTTCGATCTAAACACCAAGGGATGTCTACTAGAGTTTGCACGATATTTTGTAATCAATATTTTAATGTTAATATTGTTTGATGTTAGAGATGACAAGTCATCTCCCTTTGACTACATGAATTTATTTTATTCCTATTATTGCCTTCCCATTGTTTTGTGAATATGAGAAGATTTTTTTCGTTATTGGAAGACATGCCTCATAGAACACAAATTAGCAACATGTATTGTTACTTGAGTTCTCAAAGAGATTTTCGACCCAATATGTTTCTTTTCCCATAGGTAGTAAACATTATTTTACGGCTTGACATTCATGTTTTTATTTGAAACCCAATTTAATTTATATGCATAGAGACACATAATAAAATTAATGAAATTTGAAGCTTGATATGTCATGAAAAAAGTGGCATAGTTCCTTCGTAAAAAATGTTTTCTAGAGAACTAATAGGGGACTTCATATGCTCTTGTTGTTTTCACCATGTGACAAAATTTAAGAAGGAATAACAATAACCATAGAATAAATTTTGAGTGCACAGTGAAAATGATGATTTCGTTGATACATTTCACAGATATTATATCTCATAATGCTTTGATGGTATCCATTGCCTCTTGCATCCTTGACATTTTTGCATAATCTTGTCTCGTTGTGTTTATATGTTATTATCTTGGTATTTGATCAGATTTATTGCTTTATGATCTTGACACCTAACCCGAGATCTTCTTGGAGGAGGGTTCTTCTAATGTAAATTTGACTCTTCTCTTTAATTTTGTTAGAATTGGGGGCATCAATCCTTTTTTAGATTTCTCTAGATATTTGTTGTTTTACAACTGCATTGAGGTTTCTTCACTTTTTTTGAGATTCCACCTTCATATAGCAGAGACTTGTGTTATCAAATGGAGATATTTGATGGTTGAGAATGTTATCAGGAGCTTGAGATCCTATTTTAATTTTTTTTTCCAGCACTTCAACATTTTTACTTGAAGATAATCTCTTCTTTCAACTTTCATAGTCATCATTTTCTTGGCTAGTTGTTTCTCGATCTCTTCCTTGGTTTGTGTTACTTCATTTTCCTATGTTTCAAGGGAGATGATATGATTCCATTTACGAAGATTTCTTCATTTCCTTTTCTATAGTGATCTCCATTTCTTTCTTCATCCTTGTAGTTTCACATGTTTGAGCCTTGAGAAAGTTGATGCACGAATTTGGTTGAATATTTCTTCATCCTTTTCTTCTGGTTGGCTTATCATGTCATTTTATTTCGTTTTCTTCTTCATCGATGTGTCCATCTAGGAGAACCAATTCCATCACCCTTTTCTCTCCTTGTATCTTGTTTCTCTACTTTTTTCCGGTTGATATTTGAGGGAGAGACTTCTTTCATGTATTGATCAATTTCCATTTCAAGTTTGTTCAAGTTCTAAACTTCACCTCCTTGAGTGGGTTTCTTGGAATCTTTTAGATGAGATGTTAAAGAGGTATACTTTTCTTTGTACTATCAATTTACTGTCTCCTTTGTTCAATATTTAGGGCATTTGTTTAAGATGATTTTTCAATAAGTCTTCCTTCTTATTTTCCTTTTCTAACTGATTTGTCATGGATATTGAATTCATCATGGTGTCTTATCTTGTTCTCCTACAATTCTTACAATTCTTCCTTAATATTTACCGATTCCTCATCCCTTCTTGTATTTAGTTCTTTTATTGGACAACTTCCTTCTTTGTCTTGTCGGGATCATGGTCACCATCCTGCGAATGCTTTATGTTCTCCCCAATTTTCTTTTTCAAACTCCTTATCTTTCTTCTAGAGCGATTTCTGAGAATTTTAAAAATGATATTTTACGCGAAGTCTTCTTCATCGGTTTTTAATCTTCTATGTCTTCCTTGGCCTTACTCTCATCTCTTCCATCCTCAACCTCGCTTTTCTATGTCCTACATTTTTTTCTAACTTCCCATATTCTGCGATTAGTAGTCAAGGTAAATTATCCTTTTGAGTGAAGATCTTGAAGTTTGTGTCCCACATACCTTTTGTGCAGAAGAACATTTCTCCACTTTGGCTTTTATAGGATTCGGTAGCCCACTTGAAAATTTTTTTATTGTCATTTGCATTATGCTTCTTGGATTCCTCATCTTATCTTTGCACTTCGAGAGGTATTTTGCATCCTAGACTTCAAAACCTTGAGTTGTTAATAAATTTGTACTTCTTGACTTTCATACATCAAAGTTTCCATTTAAAGTGGAGCTTTACCAATTTGATTGTCTTCAATTTTCACGGATTGAGAAGAGACATCTTTAGAAGCGTTTGGAGGATTTTTTTCCTTAGCTTTTCCATTTATGTTCTAAGGATCAACCTTCAATATGTTGAAACTTTGAGTGAAGCTATGGCTCCAATACCAATTTTCGGAAATACGGAGAGGGGGTGAATCAATATTTCTTTTCAATTGTTGTTTTTTCGAGTTTAGATCTCTTATAATTAGAACACAAAATGGGCAATAAGAATAAATAATTTTATTAATCTCTTCTTTACAATAAATCCATTACAATAATATTATGGGGCTCCAACTGGATGAATACACCAATCTTCAATCCAAAAAGCTCCAACACACTGCTTTAGAAAAGATTTGGCGGAAATTAAGAGCGGCCAATTCGTACGCTGTTACGACACATAGTGCATTCGCCAGAGCGACGATTCAGAGCGGGCAAAACGTGGTTTCATGCCATCGCGAGTTCAGCGCACTTAAAGTGTCGCATATCGAAACTATTTCGTCACTTCCAAACAAGCATCGGCTCTTGAAGCGTTCCCAAAATACGTCACACTTTCAGCCTTGTATAACTATCGCACTTAAGAGCGAAACGGTCACATGGTTTTGAACGTCGCTCTTAGACGTTTGCAAGCTGTCCTGATTACGACGAAATGTGTTCCCGACATTTTGAACGTCGCTCATGCATCGTTTATGGCCCAGCTCGCAATTCCTGTCTGATGTGGTCGACGTTTTGGACGTCGCTCTTCAACGGGTTGTATTTGTCACAATTAAACGAAATGTGGTCGACGTTTTGAACGTCGCTCCTGAACGTTTTATCTTGTCGCTCTTCGACGTTTTTTAATTGCTTCGCAATTTCGACGCTTACAAGCGCACGTCGGTGTAGCGACAACGGGTTCAATTTAAAAAAAAAAAATGAAACTTTAAAAAAGGAAAAAATTGTTTTGAATATATTATATGAAGTAAAACGATCCATGAAGTCATTACATTTCTATCCCCGAAGATTGGAACCCAAATATCCATCCGGAAAGGTGAAGTCCACCCGGACAGTTAGAAAAAATACCCCATGTCACATATAGGGACATGATATAGCGCTCCGATGTGAGTCCACATGGAGATTATCGACAATCTCACAGAAAGCATCCCAGAAATATGCAGGGGCATCTATAAGAAAGTGAAATAGCGATTATGTAGAATAGTAAAGCAACGGATAGAATACGGCGTCCATTGTTCCCAGAAGCTAGAATTAAAGTACCAAAAATCATCGGAAACGGAGAAAAACGCTAATCATGTGAGGGAGTGTGATATGCCCAAAATATAAAAAGACCATCGAGCATATCAATAAACCAACAACATAGACCATCATAGCTATTTTTGAGCGGAAGTGATAAACATTAATCATTTTTTTTTCACGAGAGAGAAAAAACGATGTTTTGAATATATTATATGAAGTAAAATAGTCCATGAAGTCATTACATTTTCACATGCGAAGATTGGAACCCAAATATCCATCGAGAAAAGTGGAATTCCCACGGACGATGATAATACCCCATGTCACATACGGGGACTTGATATAAAACCCGATGACGATCCACATGAGTTATCGACAAATGCGAGAAAGCATCCAAATATGCCGAGGAATCTATAAGAAAGTGAAATAGCGGTATGTAGAATAGTAAAACAACGGATAAGTACGCGTCCATTTTTCCAAATACAAATTAAAGTACAAAATCCTTGAACGAGAAAAAACGCTAATCATGAGAGTGTGATATGCCCAAAATATAAAAAGACCCATCGAGACCATATCAATAAACCGACAACATAGACCGACGCCCGCTGATTTTGAAGCGGTGATAAGCATTAGTAAATTTTTTCACAAGAGAAAAAACAGTGTTTTGAATATATTATATGAAGTAAAACGAGTCCATGAAGTCATTACATTTTCACATCTCTGAAGATTGGAACCCAAATATCCATCGAGAAAAGTGGAAGTCCCACCGGGAACGTTGATAGAAAAATACCCCATGTCACATACGAGGACTTAGGTATAAAACCCGGTAACGGTCCACATGGAGATTATCGATAATACGAGAAAGCATCCAAATATTCAGGGAGCATCTATAGAAAGAGTAGAGAAATAGCGAGTATGTAGAATAGTAAAGCAACGAATGGAAATCTGAGCATCCATTGTTTAAATACAAATTAAAGTACCCAAAATCCTTGGAGACGAGGAGAAAACGCTAATCATGTGAGGGTGTGATATGTCCAAAAATATAAAAATACCATCGGACCATATCAATAAACCCGACAACATAGACGACGCATCGCTAGTTTGAACGCGGTGATAAACATTAATAATTTTTTTTTTCACAAGAGAAAAACATTGTTTTGAATATATTATACTGAGTAAAACATTCCATGAAGTCATTAAATTTTCACATCGAAGATTGGAACCAAAATATCCATCCGAAAAAGTGGAAGTCCCACCCCGGAAAATGATAGAAAAATACCCCATGTCATACGGACATGATTTAAAACAAGGTAACGGTCCACATGGAGATTGTCGACAAATCGAGAAAGCATCCAAATATGCCGAAGGCATCTATAAGAAAGTGAAATAGCGGTATGTATAATAGTAAAGCAACGGATAGAGTATCGACGTCCATTGTTCCAAATACAAATTAAAGTACCCAAAATCCTTGAACGAGGAGAAAAAAATGATAATCATGCTTGAGGTGTGATAACCATGCGAGAAACCACGGTACAAAGCTTGTAAGATCGGGCTAGCTTGATTCCAAAATTGGTAACCATCGTGCATCGAGATGTAAGGTTCGAGGGACGCTCGCTTGTTTCCATTGGTAACTGCTACGACACATCCTACATTCTGACAAAAATTTTCCTTTACTAGATATCTGAGAGAAAAGAGTATAATCGTAGACCATATAAACATGGCTGCAGCCATTTTCAACAGGTTTAAAATAGAAACGAGGGCAACATTTTTTTCTCGTAAATTTAATCTGTTAACGATTGGGAATAAAATTACAGCACGAAGTCAAAATCATTGCCCGGACTCATGGCAAATTTGTCATCAAAAAATCAAAAAATTAAGAAGACGCCTCATACGGGGAAACCGGTCTTGAACTTTTAATTACGGAAATTCGAAAATATTACAAGGTCTAGCACGATGAAATAATCTAAAAGCGGCCCAATTAAGTGGGGTCGCGAAGCAAGAAAACAAATTAACCAGGCTTCTCCCTCAGGCTCCTCGACGATTCGGCACCATCCTTCGGAGAGGTCCGGAGATCGGCCCAAATTCACCCCCCACATTCATGCCACGGCTCCCCTCCTACCGAAGGCACAGATGTTTGGCGGCGTTTTTCGAGCTCGGACCACGGACGGGTGCATTCTTCCTCTGTTGGGCCTCCTCGCGAGCCACGGTGGTGAGATTGTGGTCCGTGATGGGCGGTTGAGAGAGAATTAAAGGAGAAAATTTGAGTGCGCGTGCGTGGGGGGAGAAGATGAACTAGCGGTGAGGAAATGAGGCTTGAGGGGGAATCCATACGGTGGCCGGATCCTACAACTGACCCATACGCCAATGTTGGATAGCGACCTACGTAATAATCTTCAGATGGCTTGGGAAGACAACTTAGTTGAGGGGTTGTGGGGAGCGCGCGGGGGTTGACCTCTAGTGCTCCCCCCTGCGGCTTAGCATCCTTTGATGCACGCGAGGCATGGGTGCGATCTCACTAGCCGGTGGGCACAAGAGGAGACGGAGAAGCGAATTCCAAGAAACGAGAGGAAGACGGAGACAAGGACCGGACGAGAGAAATGCGGTCTGCTTGCTGACAAGGTGCAACGGCGGTTCGGTGGCCACTTCTCCTTCTCATCACGGTGAGTAGGTAGTGTAACCCGACAGCAAGCTCGTGCGAAAAAACCATGGCGAAATGCCATTTTATCGACATTGCAATGCAATGAAGGACGCCCATCATAATTAATCTCTGATCATTAATGAGAGCGAAGGCTGGATCATATTGGAGCATGCGGAATCGCTAACGAGGAGTGGAGGTACGATCTTCCGAACGGTGTTAAAACTTAATGCGATTAGATGTGAAAACCTTGGAGCTTAATTGAACGGTGTTAAAACTTAATGCGATTGATATGAAATCACCACATCCATGTCCCATCACAGCAACGCCATTGAATGCACTCGCGGTAGGAAGCAGGGCAAGTTCGATTGAGGACACGTGAGAAATTGATTGGGCGGATCTTTGTTTGAGAGCCGCTCGCGCGATGAAATCGGACCCCCGAAAAATATTGGGGCGAATTTGATAAGGAGTCGCGTCCTCTCCATCGTCACCGCCGGTAACTTGAGACCGAAAAAGATTAAGTAAGTTCATTTAATTTTCGCGTCACAAAATTGCGGCGTCGGCGGGCTATTTTGGAACGCGGGCCCAATTTAATTATGGTTTTATGTTGTTTGAAGTCAAGGCGGGCTAGAGCTTAGAACAATTTTGTTTGATCCCATCTTATAAAATTTGTGTTGGTTTTCTTTGATAATAGAAATATTTATAATAAATCATGCAGGAATACCACACTAGTAAACATGTGGGAAAAGTTATATAAATTATTGTGAAACAGTCATTTTTTTATGTAAAAATATCCGTGTGCTTTTGGGAAATAAATTCGAGTATTTGGTTCATATTGTTTTAAAGGGAAGGAGTGAAGTTGGAGCCTCCAAAAGATGCAAGCTATTACAAAATGACCTATTCCTAAGAAAATCAAGGTTGTAGAGGAATTTTAGACTTACATGGTCAGTGTAATTGATAATTATGATAATTTCACAAAACAATCACTAGCTATTTTGAAGAGGGATGAGATATTAGAACTTGACTTGATGAGGATTTTTAAGAGCTTTATTCTTCTTTTGAAATCAAGAAAATATTCTCCCAAACTGAAAATATGTGTTCTTAGAGATAATTTACAGAAAATTATGAAAATGAAATTAAACTTTTGCATTCTCAAATTCATTCATACAATTTCGAAATCCTAAAGAATTCTTTGAAAATCTTCCTTCCTCTGGCAAGAGGAAATTGTACTATCTTTTGACTTTCATATTGAGGAAAATTATTCTTTCAAACACAAGACGGAAGAAATAGTTTCAAGGCTTAATATTCAAAATACAAGTGAACAACTTGGAGTCATTGAATGCCTGAAATTAAATAACATACATCATACTTTTTATTGATCCTATATCAGATTATATGGAGAATATTTTTAGCCCAAATGCGCAAGCATGTTTTCTCTATAAGGATCAAATACATCAAAAGTGGCCTTTACACATCATAACATTTATTATAAAGGCACATGATCATAATATACTTCCAATTTTGATCACAAGAAATCAAGTTATCCATTTATTGTTATAGCTACTTGATTGGCTTCATTGGCATTTTTGTATTACCTAATTCAATAAGATTTTTAGTAGATTGAGTAGGTAGATGAGTGCTGATAAGCTCGGGAATTTTGAACATTTTTTTTTAGTTTTTCAATTTTTAGCTAGTTTTTCATTAAGTTGGTTTGAAAAATTTTGTGTGTTGTTTTAGTTTCGGATCAGATTTCGGTTTGCGGAAGACGAGAAGACATTTACGGGTTCAACGGAATTAATGGATGGCAAGAGCCGGCACATTGTTCTTGACTTTTCACCGGGGAAAAGCCATCCCCAAATGGGCGTTATTAGACTCCTATGCAGTAGGTGTCATATTTCATGATTGACTTGATGATGGCTATAATATGTTCCATAACTTTTCTTGTTAAAAGTTTTTCCATATTATCAAAAAATAAAAAAAAATTAAAAATGTAAGAAGATGCCTAAAGAAAAATCAAGGTAAAAGAATAAAAATGGCAAAAAAGTAAAAGAAAATGAACCACCAAAAGAAAGGCCAAGGAAAGGGTGTGCAAGAGTCAATGCCACTACTTTTTGCTCTTGTGTAATAAATAAAATTGTATGCAACTTGTATCTGTACCACAATTTATGAATAGTCAAACAGGTTAAGCTTTGGCTATTTCATCTTTCAATTTCATGTTTTAGAGATAGAGAATAAAATCTGACCAATACATTTGATCTTGGCAGGATAAGTAGATAGGTAGAGTAAATAAAAGGAGCTCAATAGCTTAATCGAGCCCTTGGATGTAATGGATTTAGACTTAGATAGATTTCATGTAAAAGAAAAGAAAGTGTGATAAGGGTTTGCAGTCCTAGGGTGCACCCTAATAAAGAAGAAAAAATGGTAGAGTAAAGTAGGTAGGGTAGGTAGATGATGTTGCAGGTGTGCATGTGATGGACAATGACTCTAAATGTGTTATGTTGCTTTCATCACAAAGTGCAAAGGCGGACACTATCTTGGAAGAATTCAAGTAAAACAAAGTCAAAGTTATTACTTCCTTCTCATCTTCCCCTAAAGATTTTACTAATTTCCCCTAAGTACTAAGGTATTTGAAAATTAGAGGGGCTCGACATTCCTTGACTTTTGGAGGGCCAGGACCCATAGGCCCAATAATTGGAAAAGCACAGTACTTGAAAGTAATTCTTCATAACATTCAATCATTTCTAAACATCTTTTCTAAGTAAAATCATTTTACTTAGGGAAAATTATCTGGTATTTCATAAAAAACCCTCAAATCACATTTTATTCCAGAAGTCTAAGTATTCAGAGTAGTTATATTACCCAATTTTCTTTTAAATCTTCACTTTCTTAGTTATATTAATGTATTTTGAGTTTACATTGTCCCCTTGTCATAATGGTGGATTTTATGTATTAAATCTTTAAAAATAACACTTCTCCTATTATATATAGCTCACTTTTTGTATAATATCCCCAAAACCCATTAATAAATTTTAACCAAAGTTATTTATTCCACATGTTTAAATAAAAAACCCTTTATGCCCCTTTTGTAGCTAAATATATCGTAATATTAAGTCCAACCCCCTATGGTAATTATATTAATCGATTTAATTATCATATAATAAAATAATGAAAAAATAAATTAAAACATGTTTTATTACGTGTTTTAATACAAAAATAATTCTTCCCCTTTGTATTTTAATCTGACTCCCTTTCGAGGTTAAAACTATAAACCCTTTGTAAAATCCCCAATACCTCCCTTAACCTTTAACCTTGGTTAAATCATTTCCCGATCAACTTTCTTTTTTATAAACAAATTAGTTAATCCCTCTGGAACAATTACTACGCAAATCAGTTCCCCTCAATAGAGATTAATTAGCGTTTAATTGCGTCGGGCCTCCATATTAAATCCCGTCACTTCCACGTCCC
Organism: Pinus albicaulis; assembly: GCA_034641835.2. Classification (NCBI taxonomy): domain Eukaryota; kingdom Viridiplantae; phylum Streptophyta; class Pinopsida; order Pinales; family Pinaceae; genus Pinus; species Pinus albicaulis. The sequence continues at coordinate 39,385 of JAXQQM020092592.1, forward strand.
CATCGCGTTTGACCAACCCATACGAGATCAACGGTTATTAATGATATCGCCTTCAACCATCGCGTACGAACAATAACGCATGATGGACCAACGGTTTCAAGCAGGTGCCATATGCCACGCATCAATCATTCTATGGGTGTAGCCCTCACTTAAAGCCTTTTCCTACGAAATGAGTCAGGTAGGCTTGCTTACGCTGCCTCCAGTGACTCATCCTTCGTACTGCGACGTCATCCATTAAATAAATAAATAAAGCCAAAATCACCCTTTCGGAATTTTGTGAATAAGAAACAATTTTTGCCGCGTCATTTTCATTGTTACGCGAACGACCAAAGTCTCATGCGGAAAATTTCAAAAACAAAGCTTGTCAAGCGCCATCAGCGTATTTTCTTTGAAGACAATTGCATACCGAGTAATCAGTTTCGTGCGCCATAACTTTGTTCTTTGTTTAATCAATGTTCATCTCCCAAAAAATAGGTATTTACCCCAATTCCCATTAAAACTCTTTGAAATCCACAGCTTTTTGTTTCGTTTACACTTGAAAATAGAAGCTGAGGTTCAATTTGGTCTTGTTGATCCCGAATTGTAAATTGCATTCCCAAAACTTGTAATTGTGTTTGTTCTTCACAAAAACAGAAATTCATTTACGAATCACGAACGAGAAATGGAGCTTTCGGTGTACGAACGTTGCACCTTTGAATACCCCTCACGGAGATTTGAACTATACGCTAGCGGACAGATTTTCAAATTAAGACCTTGTTCTTAGTGATAATCCTCTTCAAACACTCGGCTATGGAGATAACTTTATCGTGGTTGTGATGTTATTGGATTATGGGGAATCCAATCTCCCATGGATCTTCTCCCTCGGTCCATATTTTTCACCGAGTTAATTCACAGCCTAACGGCTATTTATGACCCCAATCAAGCGATTTTTCACATGAGTGAGAACATCCTTTTCCCAATGCTGCTACGATCTATCGTAAAATGTGCAATTTCAACTGGTCGCTCTCACTCCCCTTTCACGGGAGGGTACTTGAAAATTACTGAATTTGTCCCCATGAAGAGTTAAATCGCATTTGTCGAACCTTCGTATTGCAGAGCTGTCGGCCAAAGGCACCCTCCCCCTATGGTTATAATTTTTCATGATGTGCAAAGCTGAGACTTATTCTAAATATGATATCATTTATCATGAGGTTCAATATAGTGAATATGTTGATCAATTATTCCCTAGTATTGTTTGTACGCATATTACCACGGATAGTCCCTGTTAAGTATGATTTTGCATCCTACATTTCTTGATAAAATCCATGATCATTTCATGAGATTTGAGAATAAAAAGTGTTCAAATATTATTTTTGTTATATATCATCTCATGATTTATTATCAATCGAAGAAAGTTTCCCTTTCCATGTTTGAAAACTTCGTTAACGAAATCTAATTACGCTGATATTTGTTCTGCCATCACCCATAATTCTCTTGATTCTCCTTACTCTATAATGAGTTTGTTGACCTATTTGTGACTGCAACCACTTTGTTCGCAGTTCCCTTCCTAGAGTCGGTAATGAAATCAAGAAAATTCTCTCTCAAACAATATGGGGTAGGTGAGCGGTACTTGTATCAAAATCACAACGAGATCGGAAATATGGATGTGAATTGTGCCCATTCGATTTCCCAAATATGTCCCCATGAGACTCTTTGCACTAGAGTATTTCGAGAGGATGATTAACTCGGATATAGTTCATTTCGCAATGCAAAGAGAAAAGGTCAACTCGGGATCAAAAGTCAAATAGGTCCTTTGTTTGTAACTGCAAGAGATGTTGGAAGGCAAAAACAATCTTAGAAGAATATCTCAAATTAAAAAATTTCTTGGTGCCTTATGACCCAAATAGCTTTATTTGTGATGAAGAGATAGAAAATAAACTATCCTTAGTACATTATCATCACAAAATTCAGTACAGACAATATGCCGATATGGATGAAAGGATGGAAGGAACATTGGTAGAAACGGGATAGTGAAGCGAGGTCAATGTTGAAGATGTAATGAAAGACCTTGAGAAAATACTTGACCTAGACTCTTTTGGATAGGTGCGAATGCCGGGTATTGGTCCTTCTTCTGTGAGGTTTCTCGAGAAAAATTTACGGGAGATCGATGGATTGTACAGTAGAATCTAAAGGAAAAGAAAAGGAGCTTTGACATACGAGTATTTGAAAAATTCACAATGACGAGGAGCAACTTTGAGACTTATAAAGAATACGGTACGATACAAATTCCTCCTATTCGGATCAATGAGCAAAATTTCAATTTTACAAACTCCTATCAATATAGAAAAAGGCAAGTAGAGATGCGGAAGTTGCTACCCTTTGTTGGTGGATCTTTAGAACGGAAGCTCATGCTAAAAGACAAAAATTAAATCCTCTTCAGTAGATTTTTGTTCGGGGAAATTCTTGATAGCCGAGAGAGAAGATTCGGGATGGTCAACAAAAACGGTACGGTCGGTCAGGGCACATCACTACTTTACGGAAAAGAGCGCAAAACCAACGGAGTGTTGAAATGTCTTCTTTCAAACCACTAGTTAAAGATACGGGGAGATATCAAAGAAAACCTTTATCAATATAAAAGCTAGGAATGATCCTCAGACTACGGGTTTACAATCGATGCCCAGAGATGGCTCCCAAAATAAAGAAACATTTGATGTCGACTTATGACATTCAACGAAGACAAAATGATAATGAGTCACTTCAAACCAAGGGTACACCGGCCTCGAGCAAGCTGCTGATTATATTAGAAAAAAATTTTTGAAGTCTTAGCAAAGGATATTCGTCCTTTATGTCAGATTGAGTTACATAGCGATCGGTGAAATGATCTATTCTACTCTAACGGAAGTAAAGCAATGGCAACTCTCCAAAAGTTGCGGGATTCTTTGGAGGAAACACTAATGCACAATTGCAGCTTGAAAAAACCTCTTCTCGAGGCCAAAGACAATAGGATAAAGACATTGGAGGAAATAATCATTGGATTGGTCACAATCTAAAGATTTCAAAGGTATAGGAGCCTAATCAAAGAAAAAAAGATGAAGATATTGAAGCTTTGAGAAACGTTGATGCCGAAGCTTGATACATCTGCAAACTAAAGAGATGATAAAGAAAAATTCTGGAAAGACATGATGGACTTGCTTTTGAGCGAATGAGAAAATAAATGAAACGAGAAAAAAGAGCTTGAATATGCATTAAAGAACAAGCGATGCTACTATTCCAACATCAACAACGGAGAGGCAATTACGAGGTTCGGTACACATCACAACGGGTCAGCCAACAAAGCTATCACGAGGTAAATACATCCAATTTGGGTTATGAAGAATTAATAAATTCAATGAATGAATTGAAACTTGATAACAAAACTCCACATTTTAAAAATTCTGACTTATTAATTTAGAACAAAGATATGATCTCTCAAAAATGAGTGTTCTTTGATAAAACAAGAGAGGTTAAAAGATTAGAAAAATTGGTTAAAGCATTGGAAAAGGATCTCACATTGGAGAAACCTTTAAAGGAAATAAATGAAATTCTTTGGGACAACAGTATCCCGATCAATAAGGGATGTACGATGCCAATTCGGTGTATGTAGAATAGAATTATTTAGTCAAATTGGCTATATAAGAAGTTCAAAGTACAAGAGAAGAATTGGAAATAGGCACGAGAAGCCAATCAACTCATACGGTTTCTAAACACTCAAACGGTACAGCACGAACTTGGTATTCGGGACAAAGTAGTAACAATTTTGGAAATAAAAAGAGTTTTTTACTAAGATAACCCTTGTACGAATCTAGAACGAAGGTGCTCGGATATGCAGAAGAAATCATTGCCTTCGGAGAAAGATTTGATGTTTTGTTCAAGGGATTGCCTGGGTCCTATGAGGATAAACTAATGGACCTTGAAAGCTATGTTGAAAAATTGGACAAGTATGATGACAATCGGGCCAATTCTTCAACGATTACATACGAAGCCGACATTGCCCGATAGGGAAAAAATCTACACGACGGATTGGAAAATTTATTTTATCTTGAGCATGAGGTAAAGCATTTGTTTCCAATTCAACCACCTTTGCACCGGATATCTTTGAAATTTGATGAAACATTAGAGAAAACTTCAACGGACCGAATACCGAGAGAAGATAAATGGTGGGAAGAAGCGTGGAAGTCATGGGTATCCTTATATGAAATTTTGCCTATTTATTTTGATTTTATTACATCTGCACAAGCCTAAATGTTTTGTGATTCTCCAAAGACTCTTGGAAAATAATGCTTTCCAAAAATGATGAATATTCTTTAGTATCCAACAAATCATGTGATTTTTGACTTTTTTGAAATCATTTCCATTTTACTATAGGGATGCCTCCTTTGCTTTTCCTTTCCTTATAGATAAAATGCAAGCATTTTCTAATATTTCCCAAGATACTGACAAAGAATATAAGCTACAAGAATGCGATATCACGGTATGGACACTACTAAGGTTAATGCTTAACACCCAAGGATAACCATATTGTGATTTATTTTCCCACTTTTTGATATGGGGAAAGAACAATCTCCATACCTATGATCATTAAATCTTAACATAAATCCCAAGTATTTGAAATGGGTGCACTTGGTTGATTGTTTTTTGTATCTTCCAAATCATTGAAAGTGATGGTAGACTTGAGTAGGTTTACTTATGTGCAAATGAAACCAAAAATTATTTTAGAGCTCTAATGAGTCTTCACATACTAGTCCTATCTACTATCCTGCAAGAAATAGGATAACATCGTCCACGATAGAAGGTGTGTAGACAATAGCATATGTAAATGTGTGAGTGATGAAATAGTAGCATTTCTTAATTTGTTTAGGCATGTATCTCTTGTTTTTCATCTTCCATATTCAAAAACTAATCACGGATTTGGGTGTTGATGCCATGTATATTCTAAATGGATTGGTATACATACCTTTCCGGATGCCCCCACACTTGCGGTAAGGTAAATTTTATTTTTTTAACATACTAGTTAAATAAATATTGTTGTAATATATTTTCTCTCTCTCTCTCTCTCTCCATATATATATATTATTTTATATATAATTTGTTTTATTCTAAGTCATAGGCATAGCTACTATACTTTAACTTTTGATTACTACAACTAGATACAAGCAATAGTTTTATGTAACCATTGTTGCAACCTTAAGTTACTATTGTTGTTCCTTTACAAAATTAAAATAATTCTGCATGTTTAAGGTTGTTGTCGTGTCTCTATACGTAAACTTCAATATTTACAAGGACTTGTTACATATAATGATCTCTTAATATATATACTTTCTTTCATATATAATATTTTTTATTCCAAGTCGCGGATATAAATGCCCCAAGCCACAACTCCTACAACCTCAAGCCATAGTTGGCACAACTTTTACTTGCTTATAGTTACTATGAATAGATACAAGCAAATGTTCTATGGAACCACGTTGTTACAACCTTAGAGATTCTGACTATTTTTCCCTTATTCAAATAAAATAATTCCGTATAAAGGCGGCTAAGTGTATCGATACTGCATAACTTCAATATTGACAAGTATTTTTTACGGTATAATAATCTCTTAATATATATATATATATATAATGTGTTTTATTCCTAGTCGCAAATGTTGCATCCCCTAGTCACAACACGCAACCTCAAGCCACAATTTTTGCAACTTTAATCCCATAGTTACTAGGTCGGATACAAGTAATTGTTTTATGGAACCATTATTGCAACCTTAAGTTACAACTACTATTCCCTTACTCAAATAAAATAGTTACCGTATAAAGGTTGTTGTCATATGTTGTGCCTCGACTTCAATATTTATAAGGACTTGTTGGGTATAATGGTCTCTTAATTCCCATTGTTTCAAAGTGAATATGGCTGATTGTAAATCCCACCATTTCCTCTCACCATACTCTCCTTTGTCTTATAAATTAGTTGCGGGGAAGGGATTGTGTCACTCTTTGAACTTCCACATAATCCAGAAATTTAATTCGGCATTTTAAAATTCCTGCAGGTTTTTTTTTTTTTGTAGACGAGTGCGACCATGTTTACGTACGATTTTATTTAAAAACAACAACTAGCATTAACGCAATTCATAACCAGAAATTTACCCCCGAGTTTGTAAATTCAAAAGGATGACACGTGGAGCATTAATATTTGATCGCATGAAATTGAAAGGGAATGCGAAAACACCGAAAACGGGACCTACGAATCTTTTGTAAGGCACATTGGATTGAGGTCGCACAAATTAGGCAAACGTACGGCATCCCATTTTAGAACGCGAATTTGGTTTGAAATTCAATCTATTCGGACTTTTGAAGAGTACGACGGAAAGGGTTCTTTAATGTTTTTGATAATTTAATTTTATGTATGCTAATATATCCATATGTTATATATATATCATATGCGAAATGAAAGGTGGGCCATAGAATTTAGTTTTAATTTTATTTTTTAAAAAAGAGGGTTTATTATAATATGTTTTATATGTTACGACATATAAAAATAAAAAGGACAAAAAAGCTTGGTAGTTTTTTTTATAGACAATACGTAAATTTTTTTATTACACAACGGTGTGTAAAGTGAAAAGGCGAGTGTAACTTTTTAAGTGTATGCACAACGGTCACGAAAAGTGAAAAACACGAGTGTTTTAGAGACGGTATGTTTGTTTTTTTTGAGCAGAGGGCCAGTGAGTTAGTTTTATGTATATTTTGCGTTTGTAGCAGTCATAATTTTGCAATCCCTCTCGGTGAGGAAGAAGTGTAATAGTTTTTTTAGTTATTGAAGGGAATATAAGTTTTTTTCAAAGTATTGGAACTTTGTCTCTTGTCAAAGAAATTTTTATTTTCTCTTGTGTTAAAAAGAAGGGAGATTTATTCTCCATTCATTTTTAAAATTTTCAATATTCCAACATGTGCAAAATTCTTCAGATGTTGTGTTTCCATCCCCCGATTAAATCATTTGTCTTTCTGCTTGACTTGCCTTACCAACTTGGCCCAATATTTTCAGCTGGGTCCTCCCTAGTCAACCAATAAAAAGGCCAAAACCATAGCATTGAGATACATTTCATTATATTGTCAATAACAATAAAATTTGACTCGACCATAACCCTTTCCTTTTATTGTTGTGAAAATCTTTATGCATTACTCTAATGTGGCTAGTCCATAGGCCAAGTAGACCCGGAAGTATGAAATATGTTTCCTTTTACCTTTAAGTTTTCAAATTTTGCCTACCAAATCTAAGACATTTTAAGAGGAACTAATACAACGTTAAAAAAGAAAACCGAACACACATCTACAAATTACCTCCTTAGCCTAAATACACCATCATTAACTATTTTCGGAGAACCATGCTTGCTCTCCAAGATAATATTTTCCTTCGCCCCAAGGGTGACTCGATAAGATCGTGAAGTTTGTTCACCGCCTGCAAGACAAATTGACAATGCTTTCGGTAAGTGTGCAATTGAATGTAGACCATATGCCAAAACAACCCTTGCATGAAAAAATTAAAATAACACATTAGGCTGAATATAAGTGGACGAGGAAAGATCCAACGTTGAAGTTTCACGTGCGGGTGACCTTCCTTTAAGCATAATTTTTTTCTACGACTGCCAATTTTTTTGTCAACGAGCCATCCTTGTTGAAGTACAAATCCTTTTCCATAGCTCTTGTATTAACTACCTTCTCTCTGTCGCGTAATCTCGAGTCCCTCTTACCTTGAGCGATTAAAAAGAAAATAATTGAAAAAAGCTGAAATAGAAGACAATTGTCTTGCCATAATTATCAAACATTGCACCCAACTTCTTCCCCTTTCCATTGTTTTTGATGAGGTAGATGTGGCAATTGTTGTGATGCGCGAGCGAGGGGCCATCTTCTCTTATCACGAATATAGAATTACAAGATCTTCATATTAGTATGAACCTTAAAAAAACATGACTCCCATTGCTAAAAACCACTTTTTAGGTTGTAACGGAAAACTAAACAAGTATCGCAAATTTTAACCTTACGGAGCATTAAAGAGAAAAAACCAAAGAGAAATACAACCACAGTCACTCATTTTAATGAAATAGGACTATATATTTTCATTAAGATAATAGAAATAAATCACGACTATATTAAGACGACCTATGAAAACAATCTTTAACCGGTGTCTCTCGGCAGCCTTGGGGTTGCCATGCTAGAGGTTGCATATTTTAATTTAAATTCTTGATCTCTCATGCCATCTATGAATGCATCCAAGGGATATCTACATCAAAATTCTCCTTTATATCCCCAAAAAAATTCCCTACTACAAGAGCACGATATTGATGGATCACCCACCATCCCACCCACTAGAAACGGTGAAAAAGGAAACTGAAAACTTCTAAAATATCTCAAGATGACTATGTGGGTGGTTATTATGAATCAACCAACCATTGAGAACATGCTCATCAATCCAAACCATGAGTATTGTGTGACGATATTCAAGCAAGCAACCGAATCGGATTTACGAGCTATGTTAGAGAAACCCTAAACTCTCACGAAAATAGGTGAAATGTGGCACCACTCGGAGATTGACATGTGCCAATTGGTACAAGTGGTAGAAAATTGGCATGCTCAAACAACGAGGTGATGTAGGAATGACATGAGGGAGAAAATATCGAAGAAAAACCCCAAATGCGGAGAACTAAAGCTCATCACCAACACAAAGTTGACAACTTTACATGATGTAACCTATGAAATCGTAAATGGAGAAATCATAGTAACAATAAAGTAACCTATGTAACAATAAAAGTCGGATTCATCCTAGGGTGGTAATGGGAGAAATCATAGTGAACAACAGAAACATGAAGTTGCTTTACAATCAAATAGATGAAAAAACACATACAAAAACCTAGATAATAATCATGAACAAGCTTAATATTGAATTATAGTGTAAAGGAACTTACAAAATGTGACATTACAAACACAGTCGAGCGCACGAAAACAAAAATATCTTTGGACATGACCCTGGTTGACAAGTTTTATTGCTCATGATGTAAGAGGATTGTGCTGCACTACCAAGTCAATCAAAATCCATCATTATCTATCTGATAAGTAAGTAATTGATGTAGTATTTTTTACTCTAAGATGCATTCTTATGATAATGTTAGAACATATGTTGAAAATGTCCAAACAAACCTGAATAAGCTCCTCTTCGTTTCAGAAACAATTTATTGGAGTCGCATGAACTTGGAACAAGCCTCCCACGATGCGAAAGAGTAGCAACTAAGTCAACAATGACTTTTTGTTGCTACGGCGGATCGGGGGAGGTTGCTCCAAGATTAAATCACTCAATAAATTATTCTCTACTAAACATGGCCAACCACGTGAACATGGCCCCTCCCCCCTCAAATCCTCTCAATTCGCCAATACCCAATCTATATTTCATTTTTTACTTTCATGAGCATAGAAAAATAAAATTCAATAACTAATAAAAAACAATTCAACAAAAAATACGCAAGGAAACATTGCAATTAATGCTTGACATAAAAATAGTATGATAAATGAGTTTTTTATATAACGCAAAAAAATTTCCAAGTATGGTAACGGTTGTCTTATAATAATACAATATTTTACATTATCAAATTTTCTTTTCTTCTTCCTATTTCTAAAGCTCCTAATTACATCATCAATATCATCATACTCTGTCTGTTGCGTGCCTTTCGACACCGCATTGCGACCTAGTTGCGTAGTCACGATGTACGGTCTCATCCGATCGACGAGGCATCGCCTGCAAAAACGAGATAATATTAAATTTTAATTGTCGAGTTTTTAAATATCATTGAACTAGTTCGGTAATATTAATAAAAAAAATTGCAATGAGATTATTTACAGTGCACCGGTTATCCTGCGTGACCTAGTTGCGTAGTCACGATGGTCTCATCCCGGTGACGGGGCATCGCCTATAAAAACAAATAATATTAAATTTTAATTGTCGATTTTTTAAATATCATTGAGCTTAGTTTGGTAATATTAATAAAAAAAAAATTGCAATGAGATTATTTACAGTGCACAGTTGTATGTGGCGTGACCTAGTTGCGTAGTCACGATGTACGAAGGTCTCATCCGGTGACGGGGCATCGCCTACAAAAATAGATAATATTAAATTTTAATTGTCGGTTTTTAAATATCATTTGAAATAGTTCAATAATATTAATAAAAAAAATTTTAATGAGATTATTACGGTGCACCAATTGTGGCGAATTTGGAATGACCTTACTGTCTTCCTCTACGGTGGTAAGATCCTCGAGGGGCGGTCTCTTGTCATTTAAACAAAAAATATTATAAGGACAACCATCAAGGTATAATTAAGAAAAAATTATAAGTGGAAATTAATTACGCGTCATGGCCCTCGCGATAGTAACATTCAGCTGGTCCCCCACTACAATGATCGGGTTGCACGTGAGGATCATCTACATCCCGGCTCTAAAACTAGGTTATTTTCCTCGTCGGTGAGTATTGATCTACTGATTTAAACAAAGTTGTTATACATTAAATTTATGGACGAAAAAAAAACATGTTATTGAAGGTTAATGTTTTACCTTATCATGCATTACGGATCTTGGGACCTGCCCCAAGCTTGCGACGTTCAACTACGGCTTAATAACCGAAATATAGACGATATTTTTATCTTCTATACGTAGTTTCATTTCGGAGTCATCACCCTACATTACATATGATTGTGTATTTTTAATCATATTTGATAGGATTATAACGTTGGAAGGCGATACAATTAATTATAAGATGTTTAGCTACTTAATTACAATTCTTGCAGCTAATTTCAAATGGCAACCCTAGCCTAGCTTGTGATGGCCCTTTTTTTCAATCCTAGCTTTGGTTGCCTTTGGGTATGGGTAACTAGCATCAAAAATATTGAAGTCGAATGTGACGTAGCACACTTTTATTTTAGACATAGAAAATTAAAGCTATTGAATTAAAGTTGTAATTTGTCTTGCGGATACAGTTGGCATTTTCCTTCTTTCTTTTCCTTTTCTCTTTTCCATCATGGATGAGTGCTCTCCACTCACTCTCTCGGCCCAAGAGGGCAACCATATCTAGGGGTTAAATTACAATTGTGTCCTATAGGTGTCCACAGTATATTTCAAATATTTGCCGACTACCGAAACCAGCTGTTTTGTCAAATGTCACCGGAAGCCCCCGAAAAGGGCTTCTAGATAATCTAGAAGTTGTTTTTTCGGTTGGAATTACGGGAATTCCACCACATTGCAGGTAGACCAAAAGTCACCAACGCATGGCGCTCCGAAACTTGTGAAACTCATTGTTTCCTGCACGGAAGAAAAAGATATTATCATTAATTTAAAAATAAAAATCATGATAAATATGTTTTTGGAGATAAAGTACCTTAAAATAGTTAAAATATTAAAATTGCACAGGAGTTGTACATGATTTATGGGGACACCTTCATCGTTCACCAACAACATGCCATTAATGGTCCTTGTGGAGGTAAAACCGTGTAGCTCCGGAAACACAATAATGTAGTTGGCCATATCGGCCTCATCATTGCCAACACGTTCGGCGGTTGGGTGGGTGTACGCGGGCGAGGAGTGTGTTTCTTGGGCGGCACCCTAAGGAGTAGAAGGTGTATACGAGAGAAATTTGTTGGGAAATATCTTGCCCTTGTCCCACTACCACACGACACGGAGTTCGTAAATTGCCGAGAAAAATGCTACATACAAAAGAACTTTTTTTTTAGTTTAGTCAATGTAAAATTTAAAATCAAACTATCACAATTCATCTCATGAGAACAAAAAATATCCTTTTGACTTTTTATTATTACGATATCTTTATAGCTGGCTCATAAGATTTTATATATGTACATTTCGGTGTTTGAGGCGCATCTGTAAAAGTATTAAATTCCGACTGCCCATCTCGTGTCTTTTTATAGCAAAGAATAACAGAATGGGATGAAGAAAGCTCTTCCTCAAGAGGAATCATCGGGCGTACCATGGCTAGGTGTACGCATAGTTGAACAAAATTAATATTATTTCAATTATGTAAATAACTAAAATACTTGAAGATAGAGCAATGCGGCACTTTACATGTTCTTAGCGCCTCTTTCACGATCATCTCGTCTCGGGGGGTTGTTCTTGCCATGCTCTGATCATTACGTGACATTGCGATAAAATTATAAATGTAAAAACTTGAAAACAATATCTAACTTGAAAACACAAAATGAAAACTGAAATAATTTCTAATAAGACACGGAAGACGAGTTAGAGTTTCAAATATGCCTTGCATTGAATTCGATCCACAAAAACATGTCATTGCACATTGGAAGCACCCAAACGAAGACGAATTTGACAATGAAGACCTTATTGAATATATTGTTGGAAAACTTCTATTAAACTTGTTTGTGAAGACCTTGAGGATATTTTTGGAGCAACATTGTTGAAGGCGGTGGTATAGCATTGTTGGAGACAATCTTGAAGGGCCTTGAAGTGAAGCTTTGGAGCAACTATTGAAAAATCCTTAGAAACAAGAAATGACCTAAGAACCTATCGTGATGTAATATAAGAAACAAAACGGTGCAATGACCATTTTCAAAGCCAAATGATGTCCATTGAGGACATAGCGCTTCATTTGGTTCTTGTTTCATAGGAGTTTCGGGTAGAAATGGAGACTTTGTTGTACCATTTCCGGTAGTAAAAAGAGAAAACCTTCTTTTCCATGGGAAATAATTTACCTTTCCTTTTTCAAGATAATCCAAATCACAAAAATATGAAATGTATTGCACACATTCTTGGATAATGTGAAAGTGGAAAGAATACCCTACACAAGTGATGCACACATGCACATTTGAACACTAATAGATTTTTATCAGTTGAAATGCAATGCTTGTTTTCATTAAATGTGGGGTTTTAAAGCGAGGGAAAATAATGAACGCAAATTAATAAGCGTTTCTTTGAGAAAAATTTAAATCTTGTATTGGGTGATGAAGATGTGAGGGTATTGAATCTTTATTCTTGACATCTAGAGAACCTACAACTATAACACAATCCAATGGAATTGACCAAAAAAACCCAAATAGAGTCAACCCTACTATAGGAGGAAGGGCACACGGTGAACACCATTTGCAAGAGGCCCGAGGGTGAATGATGTTGCACGCGAGAAGCGAGAGAACCAATCTTTGTTAAGAGGGCGAGGGGCGAATCTTTTTGTTAAGAGGCTGAGGGCGAATTTTTGTTGCGCAGAGCGAGGGGGGCGAATGTTGTTACCTGGGCGGGGGTGGTGCGTGCAAGAGCGAAGGGCGAATGCGCGCGTGATATCAAGCGTTAATGTAGCACACATGTACATTTGAAAACTAATAGATTTTTGTAGTTGAAATGCAACGCTTGTTTTCATTTAAATGTAGGGCTTTTAAAGCGAAATAATGGGCGCCAAATTAATAAGCGTTTCTTTGGGGAAAATTTTAAATCTTGTATTGGGTGATGAATATAATAGAGGGTATTGAATCTTGTTTCTTGACATCTAGAAGAACCCTACGACCCTAACCACAATCCAATGGAATTGACCAAAAAAACCCGAAATAGAGTCAACCCTACTATAGGAGGAAGGGCACAGTGAGGGTGAATGTTGTTGCAAGAAGGCGAGGTGGCTGGCGGGGGCGAATGCGGGGAAAATGTTGTTGCAAGAGTTGAGGGGCGAATGCCCCGGGGGAAAATGCGTTGCCAAAGTGAAGGGCGAATGCGCACACATGATATCGGACGTTAATGTAGGCTATTGCGAGCGAGATACGAAACTATAAAATCATTTTTATGTAGCGCACATATAAGTTTCGTATTTTTATGTAACGCATGCATGTAAGTGCGTTATGCGACGATGGAAAAAGCGTTGTTATTGCGACGGGTGCCTCCCAAACGTCGCAGTTGCGACACTTAGACATTGTGTCGCACTTGCGACGTTTGGGCGATCGTGTATGCGCTCTTTGGGCCATAGTGTCGCAATTCTCGACATCTTCCTCCAAAGTCGCAATTGCGACACTTTTCTAAGTGTCGGTATTGCAGCAATTTTATAAACGTCGGTATAGCGACGAGTTTCGGGTGGGATGGAAAAATTTGGGGGAAATTTGAGCCATTTTGGTCGAAAAGCGTCGGAACCAAGTGTTGGAATTTCCGCCAAATGTGGTAGTGACATGTTCTTTGCCAGAGCGACGACTTGGACTTCATGAGGCTCTGACTTTTCACTTTGAGGCTCGGAAACCCTAGAACTCCAAACCTATCTGCGAGTACGAGCACCAACCTGGATTTTCTTGAGACTCAATCCTCTAGGGATCGACCCGACTTCAGCAATTAATATTAGCTTAGTACTTCTTCATAGTTATCCATAACTCTTCATGATGCCCAAATACAATCTTTAAAGTATGCTCATGATAAAGCATCGTCTTCTTTTTCTGCTACCTTCATAAATTATCCCAAGAACTCCTTCAAATTTCCATCTCCTTTACATGCTACTTTCGGGTCGGTAATTATTGAGTCATAAAAAAAAAAATCATAGGTTTAAATTAATGCAAACCCGAGTCCTACACATTTTAGGGTCTAATATTACGCACTTATAAGATGTGCACAATGCAATGTACCGAAGCCTCTTCCACGGGAGGCTACTATCCAAAATAATATAATACCAATAAAAAAATTACGACATAATTAATACAAGGACATGAGTTGTATCATCTAGCCATTTCCGAGTTATAGATTCGGGGTGTTCAATAATATTCCATTTATAGTCTTCCAAATACTTCTCGGCCTCCTTGTGTTCATGAGTTGTGAGCTTCGCTCTTTGTTCTATGATATGTTGTATATTATTCTCAAATTGTTGCAATCAATGAGATTAGCTCTTTCATATATATATGCTTCAATCGTTCATCCAAAAGGTCCACGTCAACCCTATGGGTACGACACACTTGTGAATACTTGGGTCGACTTGGTCACGAATTGGAGTGTTCTCTTGAGACTTATCACAATCTTTTGGAGAAGGGGCCATAGTCATGGTTCAATACGAGTATAGACCCATCAAAATATTGCAAGAGAATCATTCGAAACTATCAAATCCATAATGGGAGGTCCCCATTATGATATGAGCTAACGGAGTAATATATCTCAATATAGAATTAAACCATATAAGAGTACGAGAGAGGGGTCCACATGCCACGTCACTTCTTATATCGATGATATGGTTATCGAGGGATTCTATGATGTGCTCTCTTTCGGAGTAATGATATACCACTAAATTTTTAGAAATGATATCATTAATCAATGATGGTTTCCCATATGGCTTATCATCCAATCTTCTAATATCGTTGTGCTACGATGCAACACTTCATCCAAATCTTCTAATATCGTTGTGCTTTGATGCGACAATCCATATCAATCTCTAATATGGTAATAAATGGGATGTAATGGAACCTCAGCTTTGCATATATATTGTAATATTTATAATCGTGACATGCGAAAACCTTTGATATAAATAGATCCGATATCGTCATCCAATGTGTTTGATTGGGGTTTCGGAGTCACACCATGTTTTCGTATTTTTTCATAGTTGCGCCTTTGAAAGGATCTAATGGCCCTTTAGATGTCAACTCCTTTTGGATTTGGCTTTCGTTTGGCTATGTATTCCCTCTTTTTGTGCTTTAATATGGTATGTCTTGACTCCCTTTTGGTTCTTATTGTAGCACTTATTGGTTTCATGTTATTGCCGGTCTACTCCCATTTTGGATTTCTAAAGTTGCGGCTCCTTTTTGGAATTCCATTTTTGACTCCTCTTGGGGCATACGATCCTTTTGATGCTATTTGACATCGGAAGTGACTTTTCTTTTGATTCCACCAATGCTTCTTCGTTTGTCTACATATTGTTTAGTTTATAGCGAGTTTCTTGGGGTCCATTGCTTTCGGTGCTCTGTTACATTTCTCTCCTCTTCTTTAACTCTCTCTCTCTCTCTCTCTCTCTCTCTCTCTCTCTATATATATATATATATATATATATATCCATACACACACACACACAGAGATATATATATATATATATATATATATATATATATATATATATATATATATATATATATATATATATATATATATATATATATATATATATTCGGTCTATGTAGCCATCAGTGACAACCCCCACCACGAGAATCATTTGAATATCTTTGCGAAATATGGGGGTCATTTCTCTTGCATCACATTAAGAGAACACATCAAAAAGTGGTATCGGAAGCGTAGGTTGCAAGTTCTATATACACGCGGCTTGTGTTGGGGGGCTATTATTGGACATACAAGTAAACCTACGCTCCCTGTGTGTATCATGACATGGACTAACCACCTCTCATGGATCCTTATCTACCATTGATTCGATCGTTGACTAACACGTGGTTTTTGGTCTAGCTGACAATCGTGATTCCCAACAACGGCAACCATATTACGGTTCAAGGGGTTATTAGACCATGTGTTTTATGATTCAATGATCCACCTCACTCAACTTTGAATCCATCCAACAATCTGACTCAACCAAAAAATTAGAACCTCGTTACACCATGGCTATACGAGAAATGGACGGGATAGGATGAAAACATTGTCACACTTATAAAATATCATTCCTTGATAGAAAAGAGAACCACATGAAATACCATGTATCCCAAATATAGAAAATAAATCACACATGCAAATAAATACCTACAAAGAATCCTGTTGTATTTGCCCTAATCATCTTTTTCCTTGCTTACTCCTTCCTTCCCCTTGCCTTCTTTTCCTTTTTGATCCAACGCCAAGAGCTCCAAGAAAACTCTTAGTTTCCAAAGAGTGAGATAGAGAGAAAAATGAGAGAGCTCCAAAGCTGAACTAACAAAAGGTTTGAGAAAAAATCTTAGCCCAGTCTCGAGAGAAATATTTTTATCAATGAGTTCTATATTTTCTTCATTTCCCATTATTTTACTTCATTTCCTCCTCACATGAAACTTGTGACATTTCACCTTCCTTTTCTCTATTTTCCATTATTTTCATAAATAAATGTGCAAACTATTAAATCCACAAGATTTCTAAAGCCTTTTCCATTGACTTTTCCAATTTCCTTTAGGAATAATAATTGAAATAGACACTTCAAGTTTTTTTCCCAACATTCAATTGGATTGTCAATCAACCGTGGTTATTATTTTCATTTATTAATTTTTTATTACATGGAATTTTAAATTGGAGGCACATTATTGAACCCTCCCCTTCGGGGGAACACCATACTTTGTGTTCAACGACACCTACAAACCAACAAACCAACAAACCATGAATATAAAACATATTGCCTTTGAAGCTTTATAACGAATGTTGTTGCGGTATTTATAATGAAATCCATATATACAACCATAATGTCTATGAACCTTTATAAATCTAGCTTGAAGCTTAGGTATTTTATTAATATACACATGCACATTTTCTTAACCGGAAAATAAAATGATACGATGCTTCTATATAAAAAGGGAATCACGAGGCTCACCCTCCACCTCAAAGTAATACCGAGTTCACTTCCTTCTCGGAAGTCCACAATCACTTTGTGACCAAAGCTGCATCGATGTCGGTGCTACGATCACACACCGATTGTCCTCTCGGTGAACATTTACGGCTCATTTTTCTAGGGCGCACATAATGTGTATTGATTCCATTTGGAAATGATAAATACCAAAAAAAAATCCATGTTTATCAACGGTTGTCATTGATGTCAACCCAAGCGACACCCGAGGAGCTAACTTGATATTGCATGGGAATTTTGACCTACCAAATTAATATATCCTAGGTCAATAATTATTTCGTGGTTTCTACTTGTCGATATGTTTACGTTTATATATAGCACACCATGTAATTCTTCACGGTTTGAAGAGATATTCATGTTTGAAGTTTGTACCCCCGATCCTTTGAGCTAAAACCCCATGGGGTTGGGGCATGGGTTATTGAAAAATAATAATTAATATTTTTTTAAGCTCCTAATATCCCTCCCACATTCACTTGTTCAAGGCCCTCTCAACCTAAGCATTTATATAAATTGTGATCTTCATTTCCTCCTTAGGTAAGGGATTCTTGCTATCATTGTACAAACAACGATGATAATTGAATATTAACTAATGCTCTAGTTGGAAAGGAATCTCCGGATTCACCCACCTCCTAGGTGTTCCAACAATTGGTTTTCGAGCTTGGTTCCTTCAATGGCAGGTTTAACGGTGGAAGGAGGTCATGGAGCATACCAAGAATGGTGTCAATGAAAATAATTATGCACTGCGGAAAGGAAGAATGGAGGTGTATCTCTTGGTGCAAGGTTACAAAGTATGGGACAACATTCAAAAAATATTTACATCAACCACGGATGAACAAGGTAAGAAGAATTTGGTAAATTATGCAAAAACAAAAGAATATTATTATCATTGAGACTTATTGAATCTACTTATCATAAGGTATTGGGTTGTCGTACCAAAAATGTATGGGACAAGCTTGAGAATATGTAAAACTCAAATGTCAAGAAACGAAGCTTCAAATCTATAGAGCAAAATTTGAGCAACTCGGAATGAAGAAGATTGCAACGTTCTTTTGTCTTCCAATACGTTGATCAAATAACCAATACTCTAGAAGGATTGAGAGAGCCGGTTGACGAAGACTATTATACGGAAGATTTTTAGAACATTACCAGGGAGATTCAACCCAAAGGTATCGGTCTTAGAATACAGTGCAAATCTGGACAAACTCAGCAAAGAGGAATTACATGGAGTTCTCATAGCATATGAAATGAAACTTGATGAAGAAGAGGGCACTTCAAATCTAGAAACTGCGTTCGTTGCATCTAAGAAAACCAATAAGGACAAACAACCTTCAATTGAAATGACATGCACCTTCAAGTGTGAAGAAAAGGGAGATGATGGAGAAGGTCTTTCAGATGAAGAATATGCTTACTTTACAAGAAAACTAAAAACTGGTAAGGGAAAATTCAAAGGTAAACTTCCATTGATATGTTTCGGTTGTGGTGAGGTTGGGCATTTCGCAGCAAAATTTCCAAAAAAAAGTGATGGCAACTCAAAAGGAAAGAAAGGCTTTAAGAAATTCAAAAAGCAAGGAAAAAAGAAAGGATCCAAAAGGAACTTTCTCTCTAAAGAAGATAGCTCATCATCAAATGAAGAAAGTGACAACAAATAAGAAGCCAATGAGAGAGTATTGTTTATGGCCAAGCACAATAAACCCAAGAACAATAAACAAGAGGTATCAAACAATGAAGAAGAAGGCTTAACCATAGAATAATTTTATAAGGAAGCAATCAAGCTTATAAAAGATCTCAAGGGGGAGATGATCCGTTCCAATACTCTTGAAGAACAAGTTCAAGGTCTCAAAATTGAAGTTGAAGAACACAAATGCATTGAAGAGTCACTTCAAAAGAAGTTGGAAGAAAGCAGCCAAGAAAGGGAAGAATTAGAAGCCAAAGTAGTCTCGCTACGTGAGGAAGTGAAGAAAGGAAAAACTATCCAAAACTATGCCAAAAACTCAAGGGAATTGGAAGAACTCATCAACAATCAACGATCTTATAATGACAGAACTGGCATCGGTTACAAAGAAGAAGAATTAGGACCTTCTACAACAAAATACAATGAACCTATGAGATCTGACATGCATGTAGACTTCATTGGAAAATATTTGCAAGAACAACCTTGGAAGACAATTCCTTGACAAAAATTTCCATCCAGGTACCAACATATTTTTTATGGCTACTGTTATTCATGTGGAAAATTTGGACATAAAGCTGTAGAATGTCACACGCACCCTAGGAACGAATACAATTCCAGGAGATCTGTCAAATATGAACCTCCCAGGGCTCAGTGAAACATCAGTAGATTTGAACATTTAAGAAATAATATTGAATGTTACAAATGTCGAAACTTTGGACATAGCCAAAGACTGCAGACTTGAAAATCCTCTAGAAGAATATTCAAAGCCATAGAATGAATGAACATGGAAGAAGAAGAAGACTAATAATTGTGCTCTCGCTCTCAAGGCTCAAAACAACAAAGATGTGTGGTATGTTGATAGCAGTTGCTCAACGCATATGACTGGAGATAGAAATAAATTTGTATCTCTGAAAGAGAAGAAGGATGGAACCGTGTCCTTTGGAAATGATGGATCTTCAAATTTTATAGGATCAGGTATTGTCACTCTCGAAAGAAAAGATGCTCTAGCCAAGAATGTTCTATTGGTTGAAAACATGAGTCACAATCTGCTTAGTGTTGGACAAATGTGTGATCAAGGACACATAATACTATTCAACTCCACAAAATGTGAAATCAGGAAAGGCATGTATGGTGAAATTATGGCTACAGCAAGTCAAGCTCCAAACGACATATATGTTATGGATGAAGCAACTAAATCATGTCTAATAGCTAAAGAGGATGATATAATAATTGGTAGCAATGATGATCGACCAAGTAAGAAGTTTGCTACAAAGGCGCAAAGTGATTTCGAGATGTCTTTACTTGGTGAGCTAACATACTTATTAGGGCTTCAAATATCTTAGCAAGATAAAGGAATATTTATATGTCAAGCCAAGTACATCAAGGAAATGCTCAAGAAATTTAAAATGGAAGATTGCAAACCCATCCTTCCTCCAATGGTAATAGGTTGCAAATTCAGCATAGATGACTCATCTAAGGATGTGGATCAAAGTTTGTACAGATCTATGACTGGTATTCTTCTATATGTAATAGCCTCCTAGCCAGATGTTATGCAAGAAGTTGGACAAGTAGCAATATTCCAAGCAGCACCAAAAGAATCACATATTATTACCATCAAAAGAATTCTTCGATATCTAAAGGGAACAACAAAATATGGCTTTTGGTATCCCAAGGGTAACAATCTCATTATTCATTCCTTTACAGATGCAGATTGGGCAAGAAGTGTTGATGATCGTGAGAGTACGCATGAAGTATTGGAATAACTTCACCAGAAGCTTGGGATTCTCCCAAGTTCTCATTAGATTTTCCTTATTCATAATATAAAGGGGGAGTGGAAGTGTGTATAGGTCCATAGGATGGTTTTTTTTAAGGGGGAGTTACCCTTTGCCATTTATGTCAAAGGGGGAGAGAATGTTGTAGGAAGAGGTGTCATGATCGCAACGAGAGTACTTGTGTTGCCATCAATGCCAAAAGGGGAGATTGTTGATCAACGATTGTCATTAATGTCAACCCAAGCAACACCAGGGGCTAACCAAATATTGCATGGGAATTTTGACCTACAAAATTAATATATTCTAGGTAAATAATGTTTTTAAAGGTTTCTACTTGTCGAGATGTTTCCGTTGATATATGGCACGCCATGTAATTCTTCACGGTTTGAGAGATATTCATGTTTGAAGTTTGTACCCCTAGTTAGTGGGCTAAAACCCCATGGGGTTGTGGCATGGGTCATTGAAAAGTCATAATTAATATTTTTTAGGCTCCTAAAATCTCTCCCACGTTCACTTGCTGAAGCCGCTCTCAACCTAAGCATTTATATAAATTGTGATCCTCATATCCTCTTCATGTAAGGGAATTTTCCATCTGAAACAGGTCATCATGGAATTGTCGCTCTAACTATTTTTCTACGAAGGTTCAGAAGCTGAAATTTTTATGACGCGAAGCCAAAATCCTGAGGAAGCTTCTGTGAAAATTTCATATCAAGGGGCGCAACATTTTCGGAGATATGATCTGTGGAAGTCAGTGTTTTTGCAGGCTCCTGAAATTCATCTCAAAGAAGTGACCTTGGGAAAATCATCATAACTCTCTTTCTGAGTATCCGATTGGAATTCCATAAAAAATGACAAATATTGCATAGTCTTTAGTTTTTTCTCTATCAATTTCAAAGCCAAATGAAGAAACAGTGACACGTGGAACGCCGTACAATTTAGCTCTGCTGAAACAGTCCATAATTAGGGCATTGTGAGAGATTGGGTATAAATCTCTCTTGAAGAATCCAAATTGGGTCAGACCTATGGCATTGGAACAATGACTTAGAGGACTACTATAAGACCAAAAATCAGATATTGAGGATCTGAAAGCATAGAGATACACTAGATTCAATATCGAGCTCCTAGAAGGCAAAGAAAAAGCTAGATCATGTGTTGTAAAGGGCTGCAAAGGACCAAAATTTCTAGGGAAGCAAAGAAAAGCAAGGTGCAGCAGAGGGTAGCATGAAAAGAGCAGAAATGAAGGTGAAACAGAGAGTAGCATGACAAGAGCATAAACCAAGGTGCATAACAGCAGCAATAAGTTCATCACATGAAGTCTTGAAGTGGGCAGCACTGCATACAATCATTGTACTAAGTCATTGTAAATACATTATTGTAAAAATTGTACTAGTGTCTATCTACCAAGAGTTGAAGAGGCAGTGTTGGGAGGTATAGGATCATCATTAGGTGGTTGTGTCAAAGTTTGGGTTATGGTCTAGTGTATCTTCTTCTAGTACATCATTCTATATTATTGTAAAGTGGACCATTTTCCCTGGTACAGGAATCCATTCTTATTTCATTCTTCTACAGGGTGGTAAGGTGGTGCTAGGGTGAGTTGTAGCTCATTGGGTGTTGGGGCATCCATTTAGTTGAATACTGAAGAATCTCGGGCGTTGGAGCATCCATCAAGTGGGAGCTGGAGAAGAATGCTTTTCTAGATTCTAGGAAGTTGGAGCTTTATTTTCAATTGGAGTTGAATATTAAAGAATTATTAGAAAATCATTAGGCAGTTTTTGTCCCGAAGTGGGTTTCCACCTTAAAAATTGTGTGCATTTGTGTTCCTCTTGTTTGATGCTATCATTGTACAAACACTCTTAATAATTGAATATTAACTAATGCTCTAATTAAAATAAATACAGATTCACCCCCCCCCCCTCTGAATATTTTCAACATGATCCCATTAAGGAACATAGTCTTCCCATCCATCTGATGAATGTGCCAACCCGTCTACATTGAGAGAGAAAGAATGGTCCTTATGTAATAATATTGTGCGACAGGTGAAAATGTTTCTTCATAATCAATCCCCTCGATATGTGAGAAGCCTCGAGCAACAAATCTTGCCTTATACTTCTCGATGCTCCTATCAGCAACTTGCTTTACCTTGTAAATCCATTTTGAATCTACCACTGATTTACCCACCAGCCTTGGAACAATATCCCAAGCATTGTTTCTGACAATGGAGTCATACTCCTCCACCATGGCATCTACCCATGTGGGCTCCTATGCTGCTGCTTCAAAAGAAGATGGCCCTATCATGATACACTTGCTCATAAGAGCCATGTATCCAGTAAATCAGCCAGGTGACTGTCTCCATCTATGCTATGATGTAGGGACTCCTACATTCTTTGCCACATCAAGCTTCAATCTCTCAGCTTCTGTGGTACGCTTTCTGCCTTCACTTGCTTCCCCAACTCCTTCTCCACCAATGCTTTAAACTCATAGAACTTTGAGAATGTTTTGCTTTTCTTCTGCATGAGGAAGATCTAGCATCTACAAGAATAGTCATCAACAAAGATAACATAATACCTGTGTTTTGTTGTTGAAGTAACCGAGAAAGGTCCACACACGTCTGTGTGAATTCTCTCCAGGATCACTCAAGCATGGTTCTCCTTCTCATGAAAGGTGGTCTTCAAAAAATTACCCATAGTACATCCCTTGCACTGATTTGACTGTGAAAGAGTACCCTTGGGAAGTCTGGTAGAAATCTGCTGCAAAATGTTCAAGGTGCCATGGTGAAGATGGCCCAATCTCCTGTGCCATAATTCGCCCTCATCTCGGCTCACCACTTCTTCTACTTTTCCCATCATTGAAACACAGCCATATACCGTTAGCTTGTAGATATTCTTAACTCAAATCCCTATCCTCTTAGTTTGACCCGTTGTTTTATGTCGCAAGAAATATTTTCCCTCACTGAAAACAAGGTCATAACCTCTGTCTTCCAACATTGCGACCGATACCAAGTTCTTCTTCAGACTTGGAACATGCATAACATATTTCAATAGAAATGGTTTTCCTGAATCCCTTTCAAAGGTAATGGTTCCAATGTCGGTCGTACTATATCTGCCATCGACGCCCATCTCTATATGCATTTGGAGATCCTTCTCCTCCAAGTCACTAAAAAACTCCTTGTCTCCTGTCATATGGAAAGATGGACCACTATCAAGATACCACACCGATCCCATTAAGCTTGAAACCAAGCATGCAATCAAAGAGAAAGAAAGTTCAAATTTTGAGGCTAAGGCTCACTTGCTGCAGCTCCAACAACCTTCTTGTTCTTCTTTTTCTGTGGGTAGTTAATGGCGAGATGCCCATGTTCGTGACAGTGAAAACACTTCACCTTCGAAAAATCAAGCTTCTTGCCTTTAGCCTAGGAATTTGGATGGGATTTATACCCCTTTCCTTTCCTTAAATTGGCAGCAAAAGCACAATTCTCTTCATCCTCATTCTTCGATGAAGAGCCATCCCTGGTACTTCACCTTATCTCCTCCTGCACAAGATCCGACCAAAGTTGCTCCCAACCCGACGGTTTCTCCCATCCATTGACAGAGTCTTCATAGCTATGCCAAATATTTGGAAGCCCAAGGAGAGCCAAGTTCATCAAGTCGTCATCATCAACAGTAATCCCCACACTTTCCATTTCATCCCTACAATGGACAAACTTTGTGAGATATTTTGGAATATTGTCGCCCTTCTCCATTTTTATTTTTCTGAGTTTATCTTTCAGCGCCAACTTCCTCTGGTCGTTGCTGCTTTAAAAAAGATATGTCAACGCCTTCCACATTAAAAATGGAGTGGATTTCCCATGAAGGCTTGACACAATATGGTCATTCACACCTTCCAACAAAATTCTTCTTGTCGTTGCTACCTTCTTTTGCCATGCATCAAGTCCTGCAACATCGCTAGAAGCAGGCTTAGGAACATCGTTATCGATGAACTCCTTCAATCCATTATCTTCAAGCACCACCTCCATCATATCCTTCCAGGCTACGTAATTTGAGCTACCCTCAAGGGCATACTCCAATCGTAACCCAATGAAAGACATTTCAATGAATACTCAACTGTCGCACTAAGAAATTTCTGCAGCAAATTCGAATTGTCCACCAGCACAAAACTCAACACTTATTCACAATTGTAATCTCTAGTGATCAATACTGATCTAATACCATGTAGAAATTTATTAATACTAATGTATTACCGGATTATCCTGATCTAAAAATATTTATCTTCTTGATAAATACAGAATCCTTCCACTGTTAAAATTGCGGAAATTTAAAACTCAATTGCAAACACATGTGAATAAATTCAATCGCACATAACACAGTTCTTTAACGGGAAAGCTTAAAGATAAAAACCCCAAATATCATATATTATGTATATCAATGGAATCATGTAATAATCTCATACAAAGCTTAGTGCATCAAACTCTCAGTAAAATGTAGATTCATTACACACTATCATGCAGAAATTTGCATCTCCATGCACCAATTTCTTGTCTCCTGACAGCCTTCCTCCACTGCAAAATCCTTGTTGAAGAAGACCCCTGAATGAATTCTAATTGGCCTTGCCTTGATTGTGCAATCCTCATTGGAAACTCCAATTTGTGTCAGATGCATTAAATGCATCACTATAGTCACAATGGATAGTCCATCTCACCCTTTCACCTATCTCTCCACTGGGTCTCCACTGGAACTAACATGCACTATAGTTAACTGTTGTATTTTCTCATTTGTTAGTGAGTTATTAATTGTGAATTAATTAACTAATCAATTCACTTAACTCTCACTAGTGTATCTTTCAGTTAGACTAGATACAACTAGCTCAACTAAGTTTAACTCACTTAACTAAGTTAAACTAAATAACAACTCTTGTAACTACTCTTCCAACTCTGCCATAAATTTTCCATTTCAGTTCTAACTGAGTACTTCATGCATGAGCCACCATTAAGCCTACGAATTGTGTAGTTCCTTTAGCCCACTGATTTTCCAAATCTGTTCACTAAAATAAATTTCTCCAAGAGAATAAGTTGATGTTTATTGTCGGATTATTATCAAGGGCTTTAATAATAATCGACATGCACCTGTTTTTAGATCAACGATATATAAATAGACTTTGCCCAAAATTATAAAAATATAATTTCATCTATTTTCCACATTTTACCAACCATCTACAAATAGCATCCTACAACTTATAGAATATGCTCACCATGTCTAAAAATAGACACATTTAGAAATAGCCTGCGGGCCCCACTTAGTGAAGGTGCTTACTTTTCACTAAGATCATCACATTGTTGAATCTCAACAAAGAAGAAAGATCTTCATGTAGCATATGGTTCATTCCTCTTCATGGGAGTATGGCATACCACTATGGAGGGCTTGTTCATGGATCTTATTACCATCTTACTCTCAATACATGGTAAGATTTTTTTTTTTGCATTTATTGATTATCTAACATAGTATTTGCATCCTCTTACCATTTCTATACAGTGCATTGCTCCACAAGAGGGCAAGCCTCTCATTAGGCTTCATGGTCAATTTTGGGCCAAATTCTATGATGGGGATAGCCATCTCCTGTATGGCCTTGGGCAAGTGTTTTATTATTTTCTGTATGTTCAGTTGATATACAAAGCCATTTACTATTCAATAGTAGATGTGATAACATACACAACTAGCATTTTGATAAGAATCAACTTGCCATGTTATTTCCTGAAACAATAGTTAGAAAAATTATTCTTTGATTACTTGGGAGACTATTGGTACTTTCTAGCACCATGAAAAATCTTCATTACCTCCCTCATTTGGATCCCATATGATGATCATGTCATATTCACTTTATATGGGGTGGTATGGGCAAGAACCAAAGAGTGGAACTTTGAAGATCCAACTTCCTTTTTGCTTCATGAAGGCAACATCATTATAGATAGATTCAGTAGAAGATCTACACTTACCATAAGTGGAGAGGGATATAGTGTGGGATGGGTAATTTGATCCATCATGTTCAGCTATGCAGCCCACAAATTTTTCAGGAGCTTCACGTGGAGGGAATTTTTCATGAGTTGCCATGATTGGGAGGTGACTCATTTTGTATGGATGATAGCTTGGGGATGGAGGTCTCACATGGGAATGATAGTTCCCAATATAATTCATATTACATGCCTCAAGAGGACCTCTAGACAACAGATTGTTGCCTCCATGGGGATTTTAGTTCTTCATGATGATAGCTATTTGGGATGGTCACCAAAAGCTAACTTGCATACTTGGGAGGGGCAACTTGGAGATTTATTGATGAGACAACATCTTATTCCTTGGAGGATTTTATCATATGATGATGCTACAGGAGGAGGAGAGGAGGCTCATCAGTTCTATCCTTGTAGTTTCTTGAGGATAAGCAACATTTGGGAGGGGAGGACCATAATATTCCTAAATTAGCATGAAATTAATAGGAATATTAATTTTGCTTTTAACACCTAGCTAGATGAATAAATGTGTAAGGAGGCCCATAAATATCTTAAATAGGCATAAAATACCTCTTGATGTGAAAAGGGATCATAATAATAGTTGGATCTTTCACCCTCATGTGTGAACAGGGCATGGAAAATTTTAGGGGCTAATATTCGCAGGTGGGCTAATTTTCCATGGTTTTTCCAAAAAAAGATTCGCCAATTTCCATTTTTTTATAAAAGAGATTCGCCCAAATTTTACAATATAAAATTATTTTACGTTAAAAATCGCCAACATTATATATAAAATATAAATAATATCATTATAAATTTGAATATTTTTACAAATACATCAATAAACATTTTATAGTTTGCATATTTTTCGACTAGTGAGATTCGCCAATTTTTTAAACTTCAAGATAATTTTCCATCCTTAAAATTATCCCTAGAATAGGGGCAAATGCATGTGGACAAGGTCAAGTTTGACCAAGTCAACAACTCTAGTATGGATGGAGGAGATCATCAATAGAGGCAGCGTAGTGATAGTGGGAGGAATATTCCATGATGATGGAAACCCTAATGAGTGGGACCCAACATAAGAAGGCTCACACTTGTTTATAAGGAGGGAAAGGCTACCATAGTGAAGCATGTTATTGATTATTGATTTTATGGTCTGCATGAATATTTTCATTCTTCAGTTGTTTAGTTGAGATTGTTGTGCTGTGTAGCACCGGGTGTTCCCGAGCGGGAATCCCATCTCCTTTCTTGAGAGGCCTCTTAGGGGAGCATTGAACTTCATTTTTCCACACTCAGGCTTAAGGCCAAGCTTCATTCTTCAGCTACAGCGCATTTTCTACAAAGGGTTGTGTTGTGTTGCAGGGTGTTGCAGTGGAGGGTTGAGAAACCCACTTCCGAAGCTAGTTTTCAGAGGAGGAAGCACTCTTCCCTTTGGGATATCAGTAAGGAAGATTCTGGATCTTATTTCAGATATTGGCAATAGGCCATCATACTTCCCATTACCTACAATGTAGTATCTCTCCTTGACTGCGTTATTTTAGTGAGAATTTGCAGTGAGGGTTTCAATGCTTCATTTGGAGGGTGAGATGAGTCAGTGTTATGATCAACCTTTCACTTGAAGGATATATTGGAGGGGATATATTCATCATATGTATCATCTTCAACCATCTCCATCTAGTTATTGAGTTGCAGCTACTATTCAGCCCTAGGGTTGCATTCCCACATTTTTGTATTTTTGTATATTTTAATAAATCCTTTCCGAGTTGTCTTGAAAATGAGTTTGGGATCTTAGATCTCTGTTCCCGGAATTATATGAGCCCTATAGTTTTATATATGTGTTTTGACACTTTCCAGCAGCAGTTATACTTAATAAAACTACACTATCATAGCCTTGGGCAATATTTGTGTAGCAGTGATCTTCATATTTCATGTACATGTTCTCTTGAGGCTTGTGTTGCCTAACTTGAGTGATTATTTCCTCAAGATCTTGTATAAATTTGCTATTATGACATTAGCATGATGGCTATATGATATTCTTACATTTTATGTGTTGATTTATCACTGCTATTTCCAATTTTGTGTTCATATATTGCTACTTCCCCATTTGGGAATATTACAGTGGCGTCAGAGCATAATCTTGGCTCAGCCTATGGATCTCAGCCATTATGCTATCGAGATAATAAGAAAAAAGAGAGAAAAGATCAAAATGATGAAGAGAATGAGTTTTATCTCATCTCTTTTTAGATCTAGGTAGGTTCTCACCAAGGAGGTCAAGAAAAGAAGAGTGGAAAGAAGCAATGGAATTATGCCCTTTTCTTTTGAAAAAGAAGACAAAATGCATGGAGATGGAGGACACTTGGATCATGAGATTCTAAGGGAATACCTTGAAAAATATAAATCTCAACCTGTAGCTTTCAAGGAGACACCAAATCTCCCACATTTCATTTAGCTTGAGGAAGAAAGGAGACCTTGTAGCAATAGGATAATCAAGGGAAATAGTTTTCTATTGTCTACTTTTGGTGGGTCATCCACGTGTACAGCAAGGGCTTGGGCGAGGAAGCTATATACATTCTTCCTACTACATACAGTGGTAGAAAGAGAGGCTTTATAGATTTCAGCGCTGCATTTGGAGGGTGAAGCAAACACTTGGTGGTTCAGCGATTTGAGTCATGCAAGAGTGACTACTTTTGTAGAATTTACTCAAAGGGTGATTAAAAAAGTTGGCAAGGAGAAATCAGAGGAGGAGAAGCTCTCAACACCGCTTGAGGAGACTTGTACTAGTGTTGATGTAGCTATGGAGGAGAAGCCAACAAAACCAAGAGTTGGGGGAACCATCACACTAGAGGAAGGAACTCTTGAAGCCATACAAGATGTTCCCAAGCTTTACCAAGGTATGCCTAAGTTTCCATTTCCTGTTATTTCAACAAATCCTATGGAGAGTTGCGGAAATATGCCATTGCATGACCTGGGGTAAATATACACTACTGATTTGGAGTAGCACACTATCACTACGCTAAGGAGCCTTGATAGACTCAAGGAATAGAAAAAAATTCATCCTGGTTACTCATTGTTGAGCTGCACACGACTCTTGGGGTTGGAGTGTAGATTTTTGGAGGATGGAATGAGCATTTTCCTAGGAAATGCAATGCAGAACTATATGTTTAGCAGTAAACATGATCTTGAAACAATAGGTGCACCATCATGGAGATCAGCAACATTGTCCTTGAGAAGAAGGGATGAGTTGGGGGCCCAACCATTAGTGGAGCATTCCAATGACCATTTTTCATGTGTAGTAGAGGATGGGCAGATGGTTGATGAGATACATCTTTCCTCTCCTTATTATAATGGTATTCTTCATTGGGAGGATGCCCATGTTAGGAATGATGATAGACACTCACCATTTGTTGGATGGGTGATGTTTATAAGAAAGAAGCTGGAGAGCCACTTTCAGATCTATGACATAGGGCAACAGGAGGCAAGGCTTCACTGGCTACTCTTAAAAGGGTTTGGCCATCATGTGACATATCCTTTGTCAAAAGGTATGTTGTGGGTTGAGGCATTGCATGGCACCCATGTATTATGGCAACAAAATATTTGGTTGTATGAGTCATTCTATAAGTCAACCATCATGATATTACTCCATGACTTGTATGAGGGAGATATGAGGGAGCAACAAGAGATGTTTTTATCTTAGTTATTCTTGAGAGAGTATGGGTTTATTCTCTGCCATGCTTTGCATGATGTTGCAGGAGTAGGTGATGGCAATATCATGGTGCAAAGGGGCTACTCCTTAGCCTTGGGAGATCAGGAGGTACTTCCACTTTGGGATGAATCTGTCATATACAGCAGCATTGCGGTAGATGAATTTGACATTGGACATGTCAAAGAATGGAGTTGTGAGATGACAAGAGAATTATTACAAAGGCCAACAACACTGTCACTTGGGAGCTTGGGATTATTTATGGAGTGTTCCTAGGATCACTTCACATATGATGCACTTGATGGACAAGGAAGAGGTGAGAGTGATGGATTAGTGGATGGAGACATATATTACTGGGATATGATCTTTTGAACTTGGATTTCCAAGCATAAGAAGAAAGATCTTCATGTAACATATGGTTCATTGCTCTTCATGGGAGTATGTCATACCACTATGGAGGGCTTATTCATGGATCTTATTATCATCTTACTCTTAGTACGTGGTAAGAAATTTTCTTTTTCATTTATTGATTATCTAACACGGTATTTGCATCCTCTTACCATTTCTATACAGTGCATTGCTCCACAAGAGGACAAGCCTCTCATTGGGCTTCATGGTCAATTTTGGGCCAACTTCTATGATGGGGAAAACCATCTCATGTATGGCCTTGGGCAAGTGTTTTATTATTTTCTGTATGCTCAGTTGATATACAAATCCATCTGATATTCAATAGTAGATGTGATAGCATACACAACTAGCAGTTTGATAAGAAACAACTTGCCATGTTATTTCCTGAAACAACAGTTAGAAAAACTGTGCTATGATTACTTAGGAGACTGTTGGTACTTTCCAGCACCATGAATAATCTTCAGTACCTCTCTAATTTAGATCCCATATGATGGTCATGTCATATTCACTTTATATGGGATGGTATGGGCAAGAACCAAAGAGTGGATCTTTGAAGATCCAACTGCCTTTTTTCTTCATGAAGGCAATATCATTACAACCCAAAATTAGCAGAAGCTCTACACTTACCGTAAGTGGAGAGGGATGCAGCGTGGGATGGGAAATTTGATCCATCATGTTCAGCTATGCAGCCCACCAATTTTTCAGGAGCTTCAGGTGGAGGGAATTTTTCATGAGTTGCTATAATTGGGAGGTGACTCATTTTGTATGGATGATAGCTTGGGGATGGAGGTCTCACATGGGAGTGATAGTTCCCAATGTAATTCAGATTCCATGCCTCAAGAGGACCTTTATAGAGCACATTGTTTCCTCCATGTGTATTTTACTTCTTCATGATGATAGCTATTTGGGATGGTCACCAAAAGCTAACTTGATGATTAAACATTTTTGGAGTAAAAAAAGCTAAAAGAATAAAAAATAATAAAATAATAAAACTACTTTTTCAACTTGTATTTTCAACTTATCTCCCAAATGTTTTACTCAAATTTCGAGAGGGAGTACTCGTTGAATGAAAAATTTAATTTCTCATCCAAGGAGTACCCATGTTGCATACTTTTGATGGACCCCCCTACATGAAAAATGGGAAATACATGAAAAAGTGTGATTGCAATCACGTTTTTCATGTATTTATCATTTTTCATGAAGCAGGTTCCATCGAAAGTTGCAACATGGGTACTCCTTGGATGAGAACTTAAATTTTTCATCCAATGAGTGTTTCCACTTGAAATTTGAGTAAAAAATTAGGGAGATAAGTTGAAAATACGAGTTGAAAAAATAGTTTTATTACTTTATTCTTTGTTCCCTCTAAAATTTGATGATGTAATCTAATATTATTTTATTATTTCCACTATTATTTTATAATTTCCTTAGCAGGCCCATTTTAAACCTCAAAATTCCTAAATTAGCATGCAACTAATAGGAATATTAATTTTTCTTTTAACACCTAGCTAGATCAATAAATGAATGAGGCCCATACACATCTTAAATAGGCATAAAATCCCTCTTGATGTGAAAAGGGATCATAATAATAGCTGCATATTTCACCCTCATGTGTGAACAGGGGCAAATACATGTGGAAAAGGTCAAGTTTGACCAAGTCAATAGCACTGGTATGGATGGAGGAGATCATCAATAGAGACAATGGACTGATAGTGGGAGGAAGATTCCATGATGATGGAAACCCTAATGAGTGGGACCCAAGGTAAGAAGGCTCACACTTGTTTATAAGGAGGGAAAGGCACCCATAGTGAGGCATGTTATTGATTATTTATTTTATGGTCTGCATGACTATTTTCATTCTTTAGCTGTTTAGTTGAGATTGTTGTGTTGTTTAGCACCGAGTGTTCCCTAGTGGGAATCCCATCTCCTTTCTTGAGAGGCCTCTTGGGGGAGAATTTCACTTAATTTTTCCACACTTAGGCTTAATTCCAAGCTTCAGTCTTCAACTACAGTGCATTTTCTACAGAGGGTTGTCTTGTGTTGCAGGGTGTTGCAGTGGAGGGTTGAGAAACCCACTTCCGAAGCTAGTTTTTCAGAGGAGGAAGAACTCTTATCTTTGGGAGATCAGTAAGGAAGATTCTGGAGCTTATTTCACATCTTGGCACTAGGCCATCATACTTCCCATCACCTACAGTGTAGTATCTCTCCTTGACTGCATTATTTCAGTGAGCATTTGCAGTGAGGGTTTTAATGCTTGATTTGGAGGGTCATATCTTCAGTGTTAGGATCAGCCTTTCACTTGAAGGATCTATTGGATGGGATCTATTAATCATATGTATCATCTTCATCCATATCCATCCAGTTATTGAGTTGTAGCTACTATTCAACCCTAGGGCTACATTCCGACAGTTTTGTATTTTTGTATATTTTAGGAAATCCTTTCTAGGTTGTCTTGAAAATGTGTTTGGGAGTTTATATCTCTATTCCCAGCATTCTATGATCCCTATAGTTTTAGATATATGTATTGACACTTTCCGGCAGCAGTTATACTTAATAAAACTACACTGTCATAGCCTTGGGAAATATTTGTGTAGTAGTGATCTTCATAGTTCATGTACATGTTCTCTTGAGGCTTGTGTTGCCTAACTTGAGTGATTATTTCCTCAAGACCTTGTATACATTTGTTGCCATGACATTAAAATTATGGATATATGATCTTCTTACATTTTATGTGTTGATTTATCACTTCTATTTCCAGTTTTATGTTCATATATTTCTACTTCCCTATTTGGGAATATCAAAGGTTTTGACTGTTGCTGCCTAAGAAACTCAGGGTCATTGACCCAATCAGCCCGTCTGCAGAGTTCGACGCGCCTAGCACTTCTTGGTAATTTTTTAGGCATGGGGCATTAGGCATTATGTTCTAAATATATCCTGACTGCGTATAAATCAGCTCAAGCTTCTGGGCTTTGTTGATTGCATCTTCTTCAGATGTGGGATTCTGCTGCGCCACATCCTTTGAAATATATGTCGTAATAGTTTTCAAGAAGAAATATAAGAAAACCCAGTCGTCGAATTTAGCTTTACATAAACTAATATGCTGCCTCCATTCATGGAGATGGTTTGAGATGTGGATGGCGAGGGTTTATCTAAAATGAGTCAGTAATTCCATTCTGGAATCATGGTGAATGGGTAACTGAAAATATGTGAGGAACGTTGTAGCAAGGGCGATAAAGGTGCTGAGGGTTGCTCCACATACCATTTTGTGGCCACTCCAATGAGAGTGCATTGAAATAATATCAATCAAATAGTTTTTTTAATGATAATTTTCGATGAGCACCGCAGGTGAAAAGTCATGACATGATTACTTGGGTCTTCCGCTTGCTTGCCTTCGAGATTTGGTATATCTGAAGGGAGATTTTTGGGCATGAAAGGCCATGTAGGATCATGTGTGATGGGGTAATTCGTTAGCCTGGTTAAATTGGGTAGATTCTAAAAAACTAGGAAAGGTGACTGTGAGGTTGATGCCATTGCAATGTGTGAAGACACAAAGTTTTGGTTAGAACGAGAGTTAGTCTGTAGTGTACCCTGCTGTGTATTTAGTTGGCTTCCCATATGGGACACACTCCTCTTCCCCCTAGGGGTTCTGGGAGTGGTATGTGGTGTGGTGTTGGGAGACCGGCTAGGGTTCCCAACTATGGCTGCCCTGATAAAGGACGAGCCAATGACGATGGCAGTGTTCTGTCTTTGATGTTTGAATGGCGAAAGACCTGGAATCCCTCTCGATAATGGGGGAAGGTTCAAAAGATGCCTAGATTGATGAGGTTCCGTTGGGACCTATCAGGTGTCTCCCAGATTTTGGAAAAATTTGAGAGGATAGAGTCTATGATCAAAGAAAACTTCTTGTCGCATACATAAAACAAAGCGAAAAATAAAATAGATTTCCCCTTTAAATCAATCTATGTGATCAAGCAATAAAAAAAAATGGTTTTTGTTCAGTTGCAGATGATACTCAAAATCCTAGAAGACCTATGTTGGGAAAAATACTGAGAGGGGGGGTGAATCAGTATTAACTGCATATTCAAAACTTTCTCTTTTTCTTGCTTCTAAAACCCATACGCGACTTTCCTGAAACAGACTCACGTATATACGCGGATGCCCTTTATTAAACTAGCGTATGCACAGATATCTAATTATGTCATTATATCTTCACTTGAATCATTCCATCATTCATTCATCAGATGTTTAATAAACAGTAAACATGTGCAGTAAGAACAGAGTAAACCATCACACAAAGCATCACACACGAACACCAGGATTTTTAGATGGAAACCCAAATCGGGAGAAAACCACCGCTGCAGTTGCTCAGCCTTCAATATTTTATTATAGAGAAAACATCTTACAACATATGTGCTGGTGCAGACTCTACCAGCACGCAGGCACCCACCTTCGCTCATTTACCAGCCTCTCCTGGAAGGGAGCTCCAACCCCCTGACTCGTTTACCAGGCTCTCCTGGAAGGGAGCTACGACCCCCTGCTCTCGTTTACCAGCCTCTCCTGGAAGGGAGCTACGACCCCCTGACTGAAGGCTACAACCCTCAGCACCACGTTGGACCACGTTTCATCAATTTTCACACTGGATCCAACAACTTCAATAGAACACAACTTGCAGGCCACGTTTCATCATATTTTCAGACATGACCCTTTTCATACTTTCAAGCTCAACCATACAACCAAACTGATACAGACAACTCAGTACAGTAGAATACAGATAGCAGCAACACAGGAGATTAGATCAGACATTTCTTACCACAGAATTCAGCAAACCCTAGTTTTCATACGCGCTTTCCTTTCACTGATGTTGCGTATATACGCACTTCCGTCCACATAAACTCGCGTATACCTCTGTACAAATTATAGAGCCAATTTCATTGCGCATACGCGCTTTTTATTCAGCAAAGCCGCGTATATACGCGCTTCCTCTTCGGTGAACTAGCGTATGGGTCTTCAACCATTACAGAGCTGCATACTTCTTCAATTCAGTTCAGATTCAACCCTTTACTTCAGACAGATGTTCGCCTCATCACAGATCTAATCACTCCATAAACAGATCTAGTAAGTATAAGTTCATTTCAGATCTAGATCCCCTTCTTCATCATTGGTGCATCATACATTCAGATCTATCATTCAACTGTAACCCTTTCCATTTAGATATACTCCAAAGAGAAGTATTCATTCTAGCTCAGACATCTTGCACCCACACACATCATTTGAACAATGAATTTCTCTTCTTATATAGGTTTACCCTTTTTCAATACCATGAGCCAACACAATACCATGAGCCCTTCAATACCATGAGCCAAAACGATACCATGAGCCCTTCAATACCATGAGCCCACCAATACCATGAGCCAAAACAATACATTATGAGCGCTTTTTCCCATACGCGACTTGGAACGTTGTTTCCCGCGTGCATACGTGACTTCCCCTAGACATATCCGCGTATGCCTTGAAACATACTCTTTTTCATCATAGATTTGCACAAGATGAATTCCTTTCTTCCTTGTCTTCTGTACTCACTGTAGATACATCAGATTTAGTTCATCAAACCATATTCTATCAAGCACAACTTTATCAAGTAAGTTTTCATCATCTTCATCAAATGGGTTGCCTTTCAGGGACAACACTCAACATCATAATATCACATCAGATTTTCATCATTTACCAAGCTCATTAGGTCAAGAATAACTTCATCAGGTGGTTTGCCATCAAGGACAACACATGTCAACAGTTGCATGTCTTCATCTTCATTCAGTGGGTTGCCATCAAGGACAACACTCTGCATCATATTTCCAACAATCTCCCCCTTTGGACTTGATGGCAACCATGATGGTGTTTGGTTACTACAGCAGATAGGTACATTAAGAATACAATGACACCATGTCACTCTCTCCATTTTTGAAACCATTCTTTCTCTTCATTCAAACACCATGTCACTCTCCCCCTTTGACATCAAGGGCAAAGGGCAGATCAAAACCAACATACTCTCCCCCTTTTCTCTTCATGTGGAAGAAGCGTTCTGCAGATCTGATATATACTGAAGTGACCAAGCTCCCCCTGAGTTCAAAGCATATTTTTCAATAAAGTACATGACTCTATGAACTTCCTATCACCAAAGACTCATACTTACATCAAATATCCAACCAAGTGGATTTACATATGAGACTCAAGTACCCAACCAAGTGGGTTTACACATTTCAACTCAACTACCCAACCAAGTGGGTTTACAAAATTTGACTCAGCTACCCAACCAAGTGGGTTTACAAATTTCACAAGTCCTTACATGACTGAAAATTACAATTTTACATCATGGGTCTCAACAACACCTTTTCATCAAATTACAAATATGACCATTTATGACCAATACCAGAAAGACTTCAAAGAACATATTTCAGAATCATCATAATGCCAACAATGTATTATACTCAGCAAAGCTAATGCTCCCCTTGAATTTGTGCATCCAAGCATCTTTTCATATGACTAAGGCTCCCCCTTAGTTTGTGCATCCTGAACACTTTCACCAACAAATCATCAAGGCATCTTTATCAAAACATTAGGAATAGAATTATGAGAACTGGAACACCACCAGAGACACCAAACAGCACTGCAGCTATGTTGAAGAGAGCTGAATCCAACCAAAAAATTTCAGCAATCAGACATACGCGGTTTTCTGTGCAGGAACTCGCGTATATACGCGACTATGTTTCAGGAAACCCGCGTATCCAATGTCATCTTCTAAATTTATGCAGATTTGTTCTTTTGACTGGCAGAGAACACTCCCAGCTTCTGTCTTAGATACTCGAATGCTTCCCTGGGCAGAGGTTTGGTAAAGATATCAGCAACTTGTTCTTTGGAGGGAACATACAGTTGAGTGCAACAAGACGCGGCAGCCACATATTCTGCTTCTGCTGTAGATAAGGCAATAGAATTCTGCTTCTTGCTGAACCAAGATACCAACCGGGGCCCCATATAGAATGCACCACCACTAGTGCTTTTCCGATCATCAACATTTCCAGCCCAATCTGCATCCGTGTAAGCATGAAGAGTAAGATCAAAATTCTTTGGATACCATAGTCCAAAGTCTTGAGTTCCTTGTAGATATTTGAATATTCTTTTGACAGCCTGAAGGTGAGACTCTTTTGGATTAGCTTGGAATCGTCCAACAATCCCAACTGCATGCATAATGTCTGGTCTAGTCCCAGTGAGATAAAGTAGACTTCCTATCATAGATCTGTATTCCGGTTGATTCACCGTGGGAGAATCATCATGTGAACTGAGATTACATCCAGTTATCATTGGTGTACTTACAGGTTTGCATTCTTCCATGCCATACTTCTTCAGAATTTGCTTAAGATATTTTGCTTGTGATAAGAATATACCATTTGTAGTTTGATGCACTTGCAAGCGAAGAAAGAATGTTAGTTCTCCAAGTAAAGACATTTCAAATTCTTGCTGCATGACAGAAGAAAATTTATGACTCATAGAATCTTCATTACTCCCAAAAATGATATCATCAACATATACAACCACAATCAATAGTTTATCATTTTCAAATTTTGTGTATAAGTTGCTATCAGCAGACCCCTTTGAAAAACCTTGTTGATGAAGATATTTTTCAAGACGATAATACCAAGCCCTTGGGGCTTGTTTGAGACCATATAGAGCCTTTTTAAGTCTGCAAACAAGATTTGCATCATTTCCCAAAATGAATCCTTCCGGTTGTTCTATATATACTTCTTCTTCTAGATCACCATTAAGAAAAGCAGATTTAACATCCATTTGATAAACTTTGATTTGTTGATAACTTGAAAAGGCAAGAAACATTCTGATGGCTTCAAGTCTAGCTATAGGAGAAAAAGTTTCTTCAAAGTCTATACCTTCTTGTTGAGTATACCCTTTGCAAACCAGTCTAGCTTTGTTTCTTACAACATCCCCATTCTCATTTAACTTGTTCTTGAAAATCCATTTAGTTCCAATGACATTTTAATCATGAGGTCTTGGAACCAAATCCCAAGTGTCATTCTTCTCAATTTGAACAAGTTCTTCATCCATGGCTTGCCTCCAACATTCATATTTGCTAGCTTCATTGACATTGTGTTGTTCAATTGTGGATAGAAGTGCCAAATGATTAGAAGATCCCATAAGAGTTCTCCTTGTTCGTACACCAGATTCCTTGTCACCCAAAATTTGAGTTTCAGGATGATTCTTTTGAACATATCTGGATGGAGCTTTTTCAGATAGATCATTTTCAGGTTCTTCATTGGATCCACTGTCTATATCATTTCCATCTGATGTAGAAGGCCATATGTCGCTATCATCTTCTTTTGTTGTTTGTTTTTCTTCTTTAGGAGCTGCAGGAGACCCATCAATAACAACATCAATACATTCAACAACCTTTCGAAGCCTTTTATTATAACATGTGAATGCTTTGCTTGACGATGAGTAACCAAGAAATATCCCTTCATCTGATCTAGGTTCAAAATTGCCAAGCTTTTCATCATTATTTTTGATAAAGCATTTACTTCCAAAAACCTTTAAATGCTTCACAGTGGGAGAATTGCCATACCAGAGTTCATATGGAGTTTTGTCACTATTTACCCGAACATGAGCTTTATTGAGAATGTTAACTGTTGTATGTGCTGCTTCACTCCAGAACATGTCAGGAACATCAGAATCAGCAAGCATAGCTCTAGCCATTTGAAAAATTGTTCTATTCATTCTTTCTGCTACACCATTTTGTTGCGGAGTGCCTGCTACAGAGAACTGTCGTTTAATGCCATGTTGTTCACAAAATTCAAAGAATTCATTTGATGAATATTCTCCTCCTCGATCAGATCTAAGACACTTGATTTTTAGATCCGATTCATTTTCTGCCAAAGCTTTGAAGTTCTGAAATTTTTCAAGTGCTTGATCTTTGTGTTTAATGAACCCGATCCAACACATTCTAGAGTAGTCATCAATAAATAAGATATAGTATTCTTCCCCACGTAATGACTTTTTCCTCATAGGTCCACAGATATCAGTATGAATGAGTTCAAGAGGCTTACTTGATGATCCTTATTTGGCATTAAATCGTACTCTGGTCTGCTTACCAAATTGACAAGATTTGCATATGGTAATTTCTGGAAGATTGACCTTGGGAAGATCACGAACAGCTTGAAGTCTGCTTGCTTTGTTGATTTGAGAGAAACTCAAATGCCCCAGCCTTCTATGCCATAGCCAATTTTCTGAAGACTTCCTCAAGTAACATTGATCTATGCCGTTTAGTACATACAGGTTGCTTGGATTTCTTTTTCCTTTTATAATGATTTTACCTGTATCAAGACCACGAACCACACATTCTTTGGAACTGAAGACCACTTATGCTCCTTGATCACACATTTGACTAACACTTAACAGGTTATGCCTTAATCCATCCACATACATGACATCTTTAGCCTTCACCTTTTCTTTTAGAAATACTGACCCTTTTCCTTTAATTACAGCAGGAGTATCACTTCCAAATGTAACTTTCTTTTCCTTTTCTAGAGCCTTATAAGTATGAAGTTTGCTTTTGTCACCTGTCATGTGTCTTGAGCACCCACTATCGATGTACCATTGATTTTCTTCACCTTCTGCAAATAATGCTATCCCACAATTTTCAACCGGTGGTTCTTTCTTCTTCCACACTTTAGAGCTTGAGGGAACATGTTCTTTAGGCTAGATCTTGTTCCTGCATTCAGATTCTTCATGGCCAAAGTTATTGCAATAAGTACATTCGACTTCACTTTGAAGAGGAGAAAAATTGTTATAGGTATTCTTCTTTGGTTCAATATCCAACCTTTTCTTTCTTGCTTCTCTTGTCATGATGGTTTTATATGCCACACATTGAATAGCTTTATGACCAAAATTGTGACAAGTGAAACATTGCCCATTGAAGTAGAAATTTCCGCGATCATGGAATCTTCTATTTGAATTTACCTGTTGGTTGTAGTGTCTTTGACAGCTATCCCTGTTAGTGTTCCTTGAATTGAGATGGTCCTGCTTTCCCTGTAGAGATCCTTTATTCCCTTCCTGAGTGGCTGAATGTAGTAAACCACCTGTAACTGCTTTAAGATAGTTTGGTGCTGAAGTTTGAGAAGATTCTCCGGTATATCCAAGACCTGTCTTTATAAGAGGAGAATGTTGTACCTTGATAATCTCATCTAAGGTTTCAGATCCTTTAGCAAATCTAAGATTCAAGGTCTTTGCTTTCTCAACTTCTATTCTTTGACTTACCACTTCACATTCTAATTTTTCAATATGTTTCTTTGCTTCTTCAAGCTGCTTTTCAATGGTCTCTCTGATTATCTTGTGTTCTTCTAAGAGAATTTTATAATCTTCTAAGCGTAGTTTGAGTTGATTGTTTTCTTCAAGAAAATCATTTTCCTCTAGAGCATCCATAAAAGTATCCTTTTCTTCTTTTTGTTCAAATGCCATGAGAATTCTAAGATCTTCTTCACATTCTTCCTCACTATCCGATGACCCATCACTGTCTTCATTAGTATAGTAACTTTTCTTAGAGCTAGATCGGTTCTTATTACTTCTTACTACTTCTTTTCCTTTATAAGGACA
Source organism: Pinus albicaulis (assembly GCA_034641835.2). Taxonomy (NCBI): domain Eukaryota; kingdom Viridiplantae; phylum Streptophyta; class Pinopsida; order Pinales; family Pinaceae; genus Pinus; species Pinus albicaulis. Next base: position 81,176 of record JAXQQM020092592.1, read on the forward strand.
TTTTGCAGCATAATGACCAACTTTTCCACACTCAAAACATTTGAAAGGAAGCTTACCTTTGAATCTTCCAGTTCCTAGTTGGAGTTTTCTCATGAAATTCGCTTCTTCTTCATCAGATATGTAGCTGGATTCTTTGACGACTTCCTTTTCTTTTCCTCTTGCAGATACCTTAAAAGCAGCTTCTCTGATTTGAGAAGGACCTCCTTGTCTCATTTCAAAAGCAGTCAGAATACCATGTAATTGAACAATAGTAAGAGTTTGCAGATCTTGCCTTTCTTCAATAGCAGAGACTTTAGAATCAAATTTTGAAGTCAAGGATCTTAAGACTTTTTCCACCAGGGTAGTATCAGTTATGGTTTCGAAAGAAACTGGTAACATTTTCATCACTATGCATCTTCAAATTTTCATATTCAATTCTAAGAGTTTGGAGTTTTGCATTTTTTACCTTTGTATCTCCTTCATAGCTCAGAATGATTTTGTCCCATATTTCTTTTGTTGAATGTAGCTGCATCACTTTAGCAAACTCTGATTCAGACATGCTTCCTAACAAGACATTTACTGCTTTGGCATTGGTTTCATACTTCTTTCTTTCTGCTGCATCAGTAGGAATACTTGCCAGGTATTGATAACCTTCTTCCACGATTGCCCATACATCTGCACCAAGAATTTGAAGATATGCTTTTGTTCGTAACTTCCAGAATATCAGATTGCTTCCATTGAATAGAGGTGGCTTTATAGACATCACTCCTTCTTGACTTCCCATTGCGACGGATCTTCTTCAAGCGATCAAGCTTCTGCAGAAGAACCAGCTCTGATACCAATTGTTGGGAAAAATACTGAGAGGGGGGGTGAATCAGTATTTACTGCATATTCAAAACTTTTAATTTTTCTTGCTTCTAAAACCCATACACGACTTTCCTGAAACAGACTTGCGTATATACACGGATGCCCTTTATTAAACTAGCGTATGCACAAATATCTAATTATGTCATTATATCTTCACTTGAATCATTCCATCATTCATTCATCAGATGTTTAATAAACAGTAAACATGTGTAGTAAGAACAGAGTAAACCATCACACAAATCATCACACATGAACACCAGGATTTTTAGGTGGAAACCCAAATTGGGAGAAAACCACCGCTGCAGTTGCTCAGCCTTCAATATTTTATTATAGAGAAAACATCTTACAACATATGTGCTGGTGCAGACTCTACCAGCACGCAGGCACCCACCTGCGCTCGTTTACCAGCCTCTCCTGGAAGGGAGCTCCAACCCCCTGACTCGTTTACCAGCCTCTCCTGGAAGGGAGCTACGACCCCCTGCTCTCGTTTACCAGCCTCTCCTAGAAGGGAGCTACGACCCCCTGACTGAAGGCTACAACCCTCAGCACCACCTTAGACCACGTTTCATCAATTTTCACACTGGATCCAACAACTTCAATAGAACACAACTTGCAGGCCACGTTTCATCATATTTTCAGATAGGACCCTTTTCATACTTTCAAGCTCAACCATACAACCAAACTGATACAAAAAACTCAGTACAGTAGAATACAGATAGCAGCAACACAGCAGATTAGATCAGACATTTCTTACCACAGACTTCAGCAAACCCTAGTTTTCATACGCGCTTTCCTTTCATTGATGTCACATATATATGCGCTTCCGTCCACATAAACTCGCGTATACCTCTGTACAAATTATAGATCCAATTTCATTGCACATACGCGCTTTTTCTTCAGCGAAGCCGCGTATATACGCGCTTCCTCTTCGGTGAACTAGCGTATGGGTCTTCAACCATTACAAAGCAGCAGACTTCTTCAATTCAGTTTAGATTCAACCCTTTACTTCAGACATATGTTCGCCTCATCACAGATCTAATCACTCCATAAACAGATCTAGTAAGTATAAGTTCATTTCAGATCTAGATCCCCTTCTTCATCATTGATGCATCATACATTTAGATCTATCATTCAACTGTAACCCTTTCCATTTAGATATACTCCAGAGAGAAGTATTCATTCTAGATCAGGCATCTTGCACCCACACACATCATTTGAACAATGAATTTCTCTTCTTATATAGGTTTACCCTTTTTCAATACCATGAGCCAACACAATACCATGAGCCCTTCAATACCATGAGCCAAAACGATACCATGAGCCCTTCAATACCATGAGCCCACCAATACCATGAGCCAAAACAATACATTATGAGCGCTTTTTCCCATACGCGACTTGGAACGTTGTTTCCCGCGTGCATACGCGACTTCCCCTAGACATATCCGCGTATGCCTTGAAACATACTCTTTTTCATCATAGATTTGCACAAGCTTAATTCCTTTCTTCCTTTTCTTCTATACTCACTGTAGAAACATCAGATTTAGTTCATCAAACCATATTCTATCAAGCACAACTTTATCAAGTAAGTTGTCATTATCTTCATCAAATGGGTTGCCTTTCAGGGACAACACTCAACATCATAATATCACATCAGATTTTCATCATTTACCAAGCTCATCAGGTCAAGAATAACTTCATTAGGTGGTTTGCCATCAAGGACAACACATGTCAACAGTTGCATGTCTTCATCTTCATTCAGTGGGTTGCCATCAAGGACAACACTCTACATCATATTTCCAACAACCTATGCCTCCTCACACACTCAAAAGTAACTGGGCCTTGAGAATATTTCTTACGAATGCTAGCACAACGTCTTGTAAGAGCTGGTGATGCCCCAGTTAGCCGAGGAGAATCGACCAAGGTAAGGGTAGAGGATCTGGTGCTTGCGTACACCGTCACTTATAGGGTAAAGGTTGCCCTAGTTTTTGGCCACTAATAACCACCATCCCATGTGAGTGTTCGAGTCTTGGGATTATTGGTAGTCAGCTAACAGTACCGAGCATCAGTCAGGTCAGGTAGCCCCAACTGATACTGGACGCATTGCGCCTAAGCCTAACCCCCTTTGAAACGGGTCTCTGTCGCGCTCAAGTTTTCTTTGCCATGGACTGATAGGTGAATTTGAAGCTCCCTAAATACAACACTTCTATTTTTCAATATGAAGTATGATTAAGGTGGCTTATTGGATGCCTACCCCCTTGATCCTAACTTAAGCTATAAATTCTTTTCTGGCCCCTGTGGGGAGAATTTAGTGAGTTTGGTTAAGTTAGTTTTAGGTGTCTTTGCTTCACTTAGTGGGTGAGTGTGTGTGAGAATAAGGTGGAAAAACACATAGTTTGAATGTGTGGATATCTTTTATGCTTTACAAAATACCTATTTAAACTATGTTGTATTGTTCCTGGCTCAAATGGAAAACATGTACGATAATGGGCCACTTTCAAATTTTTCTAGTTAATCTATGTGACTAACTATATGGAGATGGTGAATTGTGAATATGGAGCATTCATATGCTTACCTAGGATCATTGGAGGGTGCAAAGGTAGCAGAGGTTACTTTCTCTTCTATAAACAATTCAATCCTAGTCCCGCAATTCCTAGTGCAAAAATTGACCTAAGCTAACAAAAATTTACACTAGAACAAATAAAACTAGCTATGCATGCATGGTCTTGGGCCACTTACTTGGACTAGTTATCTAGGTGTGAGTACCAAAATTTTCAAAACATAAATTTTTCGAAATGCAGGTTACTTTTCACCCTACTTAAACTATGTGAATATTTTGCAAAATCAACTTGAAGTAAAACTGACACTAAGGCTACAGAAAGCAGCTAAAATTGAGTTCTAACAAGCTACGGGGTACCACAACCAGTGCTGGAAGATGCATTAGGGGTTTCCAAGCACCTTACAAGCAGAAAAAGAATGAATTTAGGGATAAATTTCTCATTTCATAAATTGCACGCAACATGCTGAGATAGGTGCGCTTTCTGCACGCGGGTCAGAACTAAATGCGTGCCTTATGCGTCTGTGGGGAATAAACGCATGCAAATTCCTGCAAGTAAAAAAAATTAGGAGCTGCACTTCTTCAGTCTGTCACTCGGGGTTAATCTAGGGACTGCAAGAGAGATCAGAGGACTATCAGCTCCACTCCACAGCATAGATAGAGGTCTCCTGTAAAAGAAGGCACAACCACATAAACTTGGTAATAACATGTTAGTGGAGTCACCAATCCTATTGTGGTGGATTTGGTGAACATATGTAAGAAATCACACCAGTTTAAGGGGTGTGATTTACCCCTTTAAACTATTGGTAACATGCAGAAAGAATTGGAGTAAATGAGCATACTACATATAAAAAGAAGCATGCAAATATAATATACAAACTAAACTAAAACTAAAAATAAATAAACAAAAGCTCTGAATGAGTCAATTACACAATAATGCAAACGATGGCTCTAGGCCCCTCTTATTGAGCGCTGGTAGTGAAGAGAAGAATATTTAACCCTCCTGCCAAAGGGCCCCTAGACAATGGTTCTAGGTCCCGATGCAAGGATGTTGGTCATTCCAATATTGCCTCGGTGTAGTCTCCCTATCTCTCTACTGTGTGGATTGAGCTTGTTGGGTGGCCAACAATTGAGTCCCCTCTATCCGCAGCTCCAATCACACACTACTGGTATTGCTTGGGAAATTTTGTCCAGCATAACAATGTGATCACCCATTCTTCATCTCATGGTGGATTTATATAGGGGATTTCAAATCCTCCTTCCCTCCCTTGGTACATGGTGGATGGTGACCCAAGGGAGAGGTATGATTTCTTTTTGTGCTCCAAATATTCCATTGTGTGCTCATATAGTGTCTAATGAGGTGTTGGTGGCTGTCCTTAGGCAGCTTCAAGTAAGGAGTAACTTTTCCTTTGCTTTATGTGGTCTAGGATAGTGACATTTTTCCACTCTCGGGAATGCATGCTTATCGGGCCAAAAGGAGTGCAAAAGGTGCTCTTCTCGAAGGATAATGTGTGAAATAATCATTTAAGAATAGTTCACATTTGTTTTTCCTTAAACCTTTGAGATTTTTAAATACTTTCTGGATCTTGTAATGTCTTCTAGCCCTGTAAATCCTTTGGCTTGACATTAATTAATGTCATCTTCTGTTGTACGATTTTCCAGTGTTAACAACAGCTTAAACAAAAACTCTATGGATTCTTAAGAGGTAAGTTGTAAATTGTGCATTATGTGATATGCGACGTGCTAGTCACTGCAAAGTGCGAAAAGGCGATAGGTAAGGAAAGTGTAGAATTTGAGTGTTTGCATGTATATTTGGGTGGTGTATCAAGGCTATATGGGTCCCACCAAGTCGCATCAGTGGAAAAATAAGTTTCGGTGAGACTTTAAGATGTAAAGGTTAAGACTTGTAGGGAGTGGTGGTGCAAAAATGAAGAAATGTAGCACGAGAATTTTAGAAAAGTGAAAATGAAGAGTAAGAGTGGGTAAATGAAGGTAAAGAGGATAAATGAGATGAATGTGGGAGGGAATGAAGTTTTCTCACCATTATATCTGATCAACTATGCTTTCTCCTTTCTGTTGAACTGAAAAGCAGATTGGTTCCTTTGAAGCTCTTTGACAGTCAGGATTTGTATTCCTTTCACATGCCAACATTGGCTCCATTTGGGGACAACGTGTTGTTCTTCAGTGCATTGAGAACCTGCAGACCTAAATTCTTATGCTTTATTGGGTACATGGAGTCGCAAATGCACACTGATTAGAAAATTTTTTATACCAGCAGTCAAGTGGACACAAACTGGAAAATGAAATGGAGGATGATATGGAAGATGAAATGGAAAATGCAAACAATGGATGAAACAAAATGGGAACAATGGAATATGATATCGAAGATGAAATGGGAGGAATGTAAACCAAAGGAAGTACTGTTAAATTATATATATAGTGAGCCAGATCAACCCTCATCAGTAATGGAAGTAAAACTTGAGGAACTACACATTTACGGGTGCCTTAAGCATGTATCCTTCTAAGTTCTCCACCGTGAAAGTATTATTGCCTTTTTCCTCTATGACCCTAAATGGACCAAACCAGAGGGGGATGAACTTACCATATTTCCCTTTGTCTACTCACCTAATATCCCATTGCAGCACCAAATCCCTAACTTGGATTTCTCTATTTTTAGCAGTTTGGTCAAATAAGCCTTTCATTTTTTCTTGATACTCTGTTAGTCTGAGGCTTACCTGCTCCTGGGTTTCATTCAACTCCACCAACTAATTCATTATTCGGACAAGGTCATTTGGCTCCTCTTTGCTTTATTGTAAGAATCGAGCCACAGGTAATGCAAGTTCAATTGGGAGGATCGCAGCTCTGCCATACACCAGCTCATAAGGGGACTTTCCTATGGATATTTTGGTGGTGATGCGATTTTCCCAGAGTTAAAACTTGAGCTGAAAATCCCAGTTATTTTGATTTTCATTGATGATATTCTTCAAAATCCCCACCAGTGTCTTGTTAGATGATTTAGCTAGCCCATTGCCCTGTGGGTAGTATGCAGTGGAGTATCCCAGCAAGATGTTGTAACGCTGACAAAAATTTACAAATTTAGTCGACTTGAAAGCCTAGGCATTATCTGTAATGATTTTAGCTGGGCATCCAAACCTAGCTATGATGTTCTCCTACATGAGAGTTATCACCACTAAATCTGTAGCATTTCTTATGGGCACGGCTTCTACACACTTGGTGAAGTAATCTATAGCAGTAAGGATCCACTGATGTTGATTGCTAGAGGCCGGGTAATCTCTCTTATGAAATCAATTCCCCATTGCCTAAAAGGTTCTTCAACATGTACTAGGATAAAAGGTATAGGTGCATACCTTTAATTTTCAACGAATGCTTCACACTTCTCGTAAGCCCGGACATGAGCATTTACATCACCAAATAGTTGAGGCCAGAAGAAACCTGCCCTCAGGATCTTGTGTGCATTAGATCACCAGCTATAATGTTCGCCACATATCCCTTCATGGAAATCAACCATCACTTGGTTCACTTCCTGCTCTTTTAAACACAATAGTAGGATACCCTCCGGGTCTTTCCAATAAATTCACCCATTTGCCACGATATAATTTTGAGACATCAACCTTAAGGTATAGTACTTGGCCCTATCATAGTTAAGAGGACATCTCAGCATTAAAATATATTCTACTATATCTTTATAATAGGAAGATAGGAGGTAATTGACATGTGTTTTCTGGGCGAATGATTCTACACCTTAGTGTGTGCCTGTGTCTTCCTGTGCCTCTCCCCCTGTCACAGAAAGACTTATTCCTAGAGCTTGACAATTGGATTCAGACATGATATTTTCCATCCCCTAGCCTTTAATGAGTTTAGTAGTCTTTATCTTCAGCTCATACTCCTAGATCTTAGCTATCCATTTTCTCCTCTTTCCTTCATTATCACCATGTACCAGAATATCCTTTACTGCTGCAGTGGGTACATAGGCTGTTATGGATGATTGTAACACGTACACCTGGAATGCCTTTAGCCATTTGACCAGGGAATAAGCTTACTTCTCCAAGATATCATATTTCAGCTCGGTGTCCCGCAGGACTTGGCTGAAGAACACAATGGGTTGCTCATGCCCCTCGGCATTTTTCTGTAAGAGTACTGCATCTATAGTGTGAGGAGAGGAAAAATATAAAATCATGAACAACTTCCCATAATCTGGACTAGCCAGCACTGGAGCTTCTACAAAGGCCTATTTGATCCTATTGAAGGAGTCCCTAGATTTTGGGGTCCATCTAACTTCATTTTTCTTCTTCAACATCCCAGTGATGTTTTAGACGATCTCGGCATAGTTGGGAATGAACCTCCTGAGGAAATTTATTCTTCATAGGAACACCTATACCTCCTTTTTGTTTCTCGGTATGGGAATTCCATGTATCACCTCTACCCGTTTCAGGTCGATATTCAATCCCTCCTTAGTTACTATGTGCCCCAACAAATTTCCTTCCCCCAAGGAAAACATGGATTTTTGAGGGTTTAGAGATAGGCCATACCTGCATAATTTTTCAAAGGTTCTTCGAAGGTGCTCTATGTGTTCAATGTCACTCTTTGAAAAGGTGGTGATATTGTCCAAGTAAATCACCACAAACCTATCTCGCTCTCCTATGAAAGAAATGTCCATCGCACGTTGGAATGAAGCACTGGGATTTATCAAGCCAAAGGGCATTTAGGCATACATGAAGGTCCCCCAAGGTGTGGTGAATTCCATCTTATTCTGGTCTTCGAGGAGCACTACCACCTAATTATATCCTGAGAATCCATCCATCATGGACATGGGGGAGGATCCCACCACCTTTTGCAAGATGTGGTCCATCTTTGGGAGGGGATATTTATCCTTGAGTGAGGCTCTGTTCAGGTTGTGAAAATCCATGCAGATTCTAATTTCACCATTCTTCTTTCTTACGAGCACCAAGTTCGCCACCCATTTGGATTATCTGAAGGGGACAATGATCTTGGTTGCAAAAACTTCTTTATTTCTTTCTCGATAGCTGGGAGGAGAAGCATGTTGATTTGTCTTAGATTCTGCATATGATGCTTCACATCTTCCTTTAGAGGTATCTTCTGTTGTATAATGTCTATGTCAAAAGCCTTGAGATCCTGGTATGACTAGGCGAATATGTCTTTATATGATTGGAACAGACTGAGATACTGACGTTGGTATTCTTCAGGAATTCCTTTTAACAGCTTCACCATCTTCAGATCTTCTTCTGTCCCAACATTTACATCCCTAACAGGCTCGTAGAGGGCCACTTTTATGGGGTTTACTAGGACATCATTCTTGTCAAACAATCTCTCCAATGGCACGAGCCCCCTGGGGATGACGTTTCCTTTTAATTGCATAACACAATCTCTAGCCGGTGTCTCTTCCCACCTGGTTTTTGGCTCTTCACTGTCATCCTCAGGGACTGAGTCAATTACCATATTTGAAAATTTACCTACCATTTCCATGAAATGCTAGACCTGCCCTTCATCTTCGAAGACTTTCCAATACTTAACATTGTCCAGAATGGAGGGGTGGTATTGTACTTCAACCTCATATCTAAGCAAAGGATTTTGCGAGGGGCAGAAATTACTAGCAGCCACAACTAGGGAGTTTGCCATTCTATTCTTTTCCCTTGGCATGAACTGAATGTTTAAAGCTGAAAATAAGTTCTCAATTAAATCCCCTAGCTCATTCATGTAGGCTATGATCCATGGGTGTTTAGTTTGGCATTAGCTCTTTACTTGCCTCACTACAAGCTCTGAATCTCCAAACACCTTGAGGTTTTGTATGTTCATGCTTTGTGCTATTTGAAACCCCAACAGCAACGCTTCATACTTAGCCACATTATTTTTGGCTTCGAATTCCAGCTTAAAGGAGAGGGGAACCAAGCATCTTCCTGGAGATATTAAGAGTACCCCAGCCCTGTTTCGTTCCCATGAGTTAGCTCCATAAAATTGTAAAGTCCATATTTCATTTTTTCCTCTTCTCATAAGATTCTCCTAGATTAGCGGACATGTCTTCATTTCTTGCAGGAATATTTCATCCTCCTTGAGCATAAGACAAGAGAATTTGCCCTCCTTGGTATATACCGAAGAATTTTTGGAAAAATTAGCTTTGGTGACCATCTTCATGAATCCGGACTCACGGTATAATTGTGTTTCCTCCCTGCTGAACACTAGAATAGTGGCATAGGTGAGGTCCATATTTATGGATCCTCCAATCTTGGTACTCCGGGATCTGGAAAACAACATTCCAAATCGAGCAAGGATATCGACCACAACAATATCCATTACCATGCTTTTGGCCAAAATCTGGGCTAAATTTACTACCTGATATTTTATCATGCCCAAGCATTTCACCCTCTTGGAATCAAAAGAATACATATCTTTATATGGCCTGGTGATCTGTAACCCCAAATGATCCATGAAAGACAATGGAGACAGATTATGTGAAGCCTCAGAATCTAGGATGCAGTTATGCAATAACAGGTCATGTATAACTAGGGTTACATAGAATGGAGGAGTGGCTAAACCCAGTTCTTCTAGGGCAGCATGAATTGAGAGAATTGGGCCCTGTATGAGGGTTGTTTTAGGAGCTCAATCATGGTGACCAGGATCTTGACCTTTTCTAATTCTTTTTGGAGGCTAAAGGTTGTGAGCGCTTTTTCTGTGGTAACTTATTTAAACTACTCTTTAGGGTTGGGAAGTTTCAAGGGTGTAGCTGAGGATTTCTCAACTTGGGGAGGATCGGACCCTGTTTCGAGGAGGTGAGCACTGAGGCTTTATGATGGGAAGAGTCTTCAAGAGGATTTTTCCCCTTATTGGAAGAACTAGAAGGGGTCTGATCTCTTGGTTTCTTGAGATCATATTTCATATGGAGTTGATATTGCATGGAATCCCTGAGCTTGCTATAGGGTAAACTGCTTGGGTTGTTGGTTTTCGAATATCCCTCTCAGGGCTTTCCGGTGCCTGAGGCTGATAGTAAGATTAGCTATGTTGTTCACAAAGATGGCATGAGCATATTCATATTAACTTGAAATAACTTGACGGAATACAATAGAGAATTACCTCTTTGACAGTCTTGGAGTCCCTTGGAGAGCCATGCGCAGCGAAGAAAGAGTCCTTCTTCACCGGCTCCAAATCTTAGTCCTGCAATCAGTCAAAGCACCCACGTAATTTCTAACATAACATGTATCTTATCAATTAAATCAATACACAATAAACATCTAGATTATACACATATGAGCCATTCATATCATACTATGTAAACGTTCAAACAATAATGACAATATTAAGTGTTACACCATTTTTTGGTCATCTAATCTATTATCATTAGATGGACCCAAGTACACCATGTAAGACCAATTTTACCCTAAGTAAAATTGCCTTCACTATGTTAAATAACTTAATAAACCACATTTATTAGGTTGTTTATGGTTTAAACAGGAAACCCCAAAAGGAAATATTAAACAAACCCATGTTTGTTTGATTTTCCTCATGGAATAATTAATTAAACCATAATTTAATTATTATTCCCGGTCATCATTTGCGTGTTAGCCATCAGTATTTTTTACATGTTAGTGATGACTATATCTATAGCTGAGTTTTCTAGAAACTGATTTCCTTATGTCAATATGTCATCCAGAAAACCCTCCTAAAACTTTTTTCGCCCTTCTACCTGTTCAGTCCACCCATGTCAAAATCAAAACCTCATTATCACAATCCTATCTAGCTTCAGCCTTATTGGTCTGCCCATCAGCTTTAAAAGGAAAATCCACATCTGTTTCAAAAGTCTCCCCTATGTTAGGAAGTGGCGCTTTAAGACATTTCACCCTTGGCAATCATCAAAAAGCCAAAAAGCCTCCATCTGCAACAGACCTACCATGACTGACCTCTTACTTTGCAAATGAAATTGACAAACAGCCCTAAGTCGCGCCACTCATATCCCCTAGATCTCAGCACTGCATAAACCCCAATCTCAAGCCGACTATTAGGTTTTTCACAGTGTTCTATGGTTTCTACAAAGGCAGGAAATATAACTTCATCTCAGGATTAAATGCTTGATCTACAGTTAGAGGAACAGCTGCTTCTAAATGTATTATGAGCCTGAGATGAAGCTGCAAAACAAAAGTCACTCATCAGGACCTTACAGCTCTTTCCAGCATGAAAATCACAGTAAGAAAAGGGTCACCATTGTCTCAGCAAACTGGTAAACTGTCAAGGCCCAGAACCTCCTTCATTTACAAGCAGAGGGTTAGGGCGCCTCCTTCATCCATAAGCAGAGGGCGCGGGCCAGTATTGACTTAGAATATTGCAAAAATCCAGGTTTGACTTGAACTGAAACAAATGAAACAGGGACTCCAGGTTTTATGAATGTGACTGATGATCATAACAGGAATATAGTTGAAATATGCTAGCTCAAAGGAAAGGAGAGTCTGGTTTGATAAAGAAAGTCATCTGAAGCTTTCAAATCATGTAAATTTTTGAACTTTAGAAAGGCTTGTCATCAGTAAACATCCCAATCATAAGAAGCCTGTTTTGTCCAGGATCAAATGGAATAGATGCTGTTAACCAATGCCATTACACAGGTAGAAGGAAAGTTCTTGTTTTCTCAAAAGACACTGACCTCCATAATTACAGAGACTATCCTTCAAATGGTTTGTCATGAGATGACCAAAACACATGATGATATTTTAGTCACCCTTAGAGCAGTACAGAGGAACAGTGTCACTGTGGCTAGGGTTTCTTCTGAAATACAGTGATGCTTGCAAGTAAAGATGCTAAGATTGATGTTTTTCAAGTGGTTTACTCACCATCACATTCAGAGAAAGGCTGTGTCAAGAAGAGTTGTCAAAAAGCCTTCAGATACCTTACCTGATGAAGAGCCTCCTCCATATATGAGCAGATGGCCAAAGCCATTGCAGGTTGTTGAAAACTGATGGGTCTAAAAAGTGCAGAGAAAGGACACAAAGAAATTGAATAAAAGTCATTGCACGGAACGAGTTCTTTAAAGGCAATGGTTAAATAGTACTCCACTATCCCTTGCCCAGAAAGTCTGAAGGCGCTCCTTTTGAGTAAAAAGTAAAGTATAGTGTGAAAGCATGCAACCTAAAGAAGGCACTACAGTCCAGGGAGAAGCTTGTAAATCACCTGAAAGCAGGGATTGACACCATGAACAGAAAGAGCTTTTGCCAAAGCCTGCTCATCATATAGCCATCAGCAGATTTGGACAGGTTTTCTGAAAATGAGTTTTATTAGGTCTGGGCAGCACTCAAAACCCATGAAGCACTTCACTATTGCAAATTCAATCAAAAGACATCTACAGGGCTCTGCCAAACCAAGCACAAGTAGCAGGAGGCATTTCTGCAAAGCAAGGAGCAGTCAGGTCATTTTATCCCAAGTCATCATCTAAAGCTTGGCAAGCATAAGAGAAAAGGCATACTCCACAAGTAGCAGGAGGCATTTCTGCAAAGCAGGGGAACAGTCAAGGCATTTTGCCACAGGGGTCCTTCCAAGTCAGTCTACAGGTTCATCAAGTACAGGTATGATCTGGCCTATTTTCAGTTTCTGAAAAAGATTTTAAGACAAGTTTAGGCATGTTCATCATAAAAGGAAGGAGTGCCATATCAGTGCATTTTGAGTGAAAGAGTCAGAAAACAGATTTGAAAGACACTCGGCTTTTAAGTCATTTTCAAGGAAAATCCTTGTCACTTTGTAGCAGCTGGAAAAGACATTTTGAATTTCGAAAATCAAAGAGCTTAAATCTATCTTCTCACCAAGTGGCAAAAGCACTCTATAGACTCTTTGATATATTATGTAAAGCAAAGGTCACATTTTTTAAAAAAAGGGACCCGAAAGGATCGGCCCTAAACAGAGTCATTATTCAAAGTTTATATACATGTTCAATGACAAGGCCACAGTTTGAAAACAAAACAGATTTGAAAACCAACGTTAATTTGCAAAGTTCAAAACCGTTGAAGATTAGATGTGAAATGACTTAAGGTTGAAGTGTGAGAGTGGCAATTTCATTTTCAAAAACTAAAGTCAAAACCCGTGCCTCCCCAGCACCAAAGCACGTTTTTTCGGTCAGTTTGCAGATTATAGCACCGTTTGAAGCCGAGCGACGCGCCTGGCGCGAATTTTACACAGTCTCCTTTGTTGGCGCGACGCGCCTGTACATTGGCGCGACGCGCCTGTACAGGCCGCCCGACCACCTGACAGGTCGACCCGACAGGCCACCCAAGGTTTTTTTTGCGCGACGTGCTGGCTGCAAAAGAGTGCCGCGCAAGTTTTGGAGGGTTCAGGTGCTACTCAAGCTTCCCTCCAAAGGATTTCTCCTCAAAATTCAAAAGGTATTTCGACTCCTACCTCGAAAATCTCAAAAACCAAAGTTAAACTCTGTGTGCCGTGGTTTGAAACTATGCATTGTTGAAAAGGCCTTGACCATTTTGGAAAAGAGAAACCCTTGCAGCCTCTGCTCAAACTTTGGAGCTTTTAAAACTCTGTTTCCTCCGCTCTGAAACATGATTTTGACTGTATATCCACAACAAGGTTAACTCTAAAAATGAGCATGTTTTTGTTTAAGTGAAATAGCATACACAGAGAACAGTAAATTTTAATAGGAAAAAGGGTTCTGGGTCAAGCAGAAGTATAGATTGAAGCTCCGGAGGAAGCTTGTTCACCTTATTCATAAAAATACAGTATTCAATGATTATTAGTAGGCTGCCTTGTATTGTTCAAAACTTATTGACAAAGTTGCCATCCATTCAAGCAAAGGTTTTCATAATATCACCAGAGGGCTACGTTCATGAAGGACCATTGATTGTTTGGACAAGAGAAAACTCATATAACCTCTGTCTAAAAGCTTTGTAGTCTCCTAAAAAACTCTGTCATTATCACCCCAAACCTGTGTATTGACATTCTCAGCATATGTGTGGTGGTTTGCTTGAGATGCAAATAGTGGAAAGTAGGCACACCTATACAGGGCAGAATTGTTAAATGACTATAAGCCTTCTTGAGCAAGGAGCGAGGTGTGTTGGTTGGCATCTAAGACTTCAAAAAACAGAGTAATTATTGGCATTTTCTCACAACACACTATTTTAGCAGATTGCCTTTCATTCACTGTATTTTCCCACTGTGAATTTGTTGGCAAAGAGTTTCCAAAGGTGAACAGCATAGTGAAGGACAGAGTTGTTGGTGATTAAATTTAAACATTGGAGGCAGAGGTACACAGGTGATGGTTGATCTTTTAACTTCACAAGAAAAAGTGTCCTTCATAAAGCACTGTGTATTGATTTTTCATCTAACCTAGGTCTGCCCTCTTTTTTCACCATATTGTATCATTTTGAAAAGTTGATTGACAAAGAGATTCTAAGGATGAACAGTACACTGAAGGGCAGAGTTCGTTGATGGGAATTTAACTTTGGAGGCAGAGGTACAAAAGTGGTGTTTGATTTCTTAAACTTCACAAGTGAAAGGGTGTGTTTCCTAAAGCACTGTGCATTGATTTTACACCTAACTTGGGTCTGCCTTTTCTAGAAACCATATTTTATCAGGCAGAGAAATTGTTGACAGAGATACTATAAAGGTGAATAGGGCCACTTCTAAAGGACAGGTGGTTGATGATTACAGTTTTACATTGAAGACAGAGATGTAGCTATGATTGCTTAACACTCTATACGGGAAATTGACATAGGAGTTTGTCCCATCTTCACACAGGGTACCATATTAGAAAGTTTGCCTGGCTGAAGTGCATCCAGAGGTGAAGGGCTGTTTTTTAAGGAGTGCAGAGGTGGTTTATTCAAAGAAAAATTGTTGCATTTCATCCAAACCACATTGTCTAATCTGTCCAAACAGTCTAGTGACCAGTTTCAATCCAGCAGAGCATTTTTCATACAGTAAAGGCAGTTTGCCTCTTCCAAATCTTGTTCAAGTCAGAATGCCTCCAAAGCAAGATCACAGGAGCAGTCCACATAAGAGATATGAGCCTATCTCCATAGAAGAAATCAATGCTCACCCATCAGTGCTTTTCAATTTCCATGAAGTAGGCTGTCTTGATTTCTGCCAGAGAATAGAAGAAGTCAAGAGTTTTTCGCCACTTACACATTTGTGCGCTTTGAGATTCAAGGACAAACACTTCCAGTTAGTGGGTCTTGACTTCAAAATCTCCCCAAGGTATGTATCCAAGGCTACCAAGATCCCGTATCATGGTGAAAAGTGGTTTAAACAAGCTCATCTTTATCTAGAGGATTATAAACCTTTCATCAAACCTGAACATAGGGAAACCATCACTGCTATTTTCCCTTTTTCCTATCTTCTTGACAGTTATGCTCCACTGATGAAAGCCATAATGAGATATTTCACTTGTGAAGGGAGGTTTAATCAAATTTATGCCTACCATGTCCGCTTGTTGATGCATTTTACCAGAAGCAGGCAACTAAACCTTTCGTACTTTTTGTCCAAAAGCATAGAGAAAATGGCAGCTACTGTCCAAAAGAAGGCTCCACCTCAGCAAATCCCTTCTCTTTTTCATCATTCCTTGATCAAGATTATCTTCTTACACCAGCTGGAGAAGAAAGGGGTTTCATGGGATTCATTAATTAGCCATTCAGATTTCGCCACTGTCCCTCCTGTTCATGTGTCTCCTACTCAGCCTGTCCATCGCCCAGTGCCTTTGTCTAGTAGGCCTACACCTAAAAAACTCAAAATGACCACTGGGCAGATTTTACCAGAAGCAGGCAACTAAACCTTCCATACTTTTTGTCCAAAAGCATAGAGAAAATGGCAGCTACTGTCCAAAAGAAGGCTCCACCTCAGCAAATCCCTTCTCTCTTTCATCATTCCTTGATCGAGATTATCTTCTTACACCAGCTGGAGAAGAAAGGGGTTTCATGGGATTCATTCATTAGCCATGCAGATTTCGCCACTGTCCCTCCTGTTCATGTGTCTCCTACTCAGCCTGTCCATCGCCCAGTGCCTTTGTCTAGTAGGCCTACACCTAAAAAACTCAAAATGACCACTGGGCAGCCAAGTCAACAGGGAGAAAAGAAGCGTTGAACAACGGCGGCTAGAAAGCTGATGAGCGGCGGTAGAGGTTGATGAACAACGAATGCGGGAAGAGACGCGCGGTAGATATTGATGAGCAATGGTACGGGGAAGAGGCAATGACTAGATATTGAAGAACGCGGCAACTAGAGTTTGAAGATCAGCAGTAGCTACAGGTTGATGAACATTACGAGAGGAAAACCAAAGCATTTGCCCGGCGCAAACTAAAGGCAACACAAGAAAAGCTGAAGAGATTAAAGGGGAAGCGCCTAGCACGGAAGGAAGAAAAAAGCATATCAGCCCTTGATATTTTGGCCTCAGCTTCGGAGCATGTTTCTATGGACCCTTGAGGGTCATGCATGCCAATTTTGGGCCTGTTTCGGCAACTTTTTTTTTTTTGGCATTTTTGGGTTTTTGGCCAAAAACTCATAAATTTGCCATTTCAGTTTGATGAGTCGTCAAGGGAAGAGAGTGATACCGATGGATGCCATAATTCCATGAGCAGGTCTCCAGCGATTTTCAGGGCATTTGAAGATCATTCGCCCCCTCAAATTGGCGAAAAACACCCTCATTTTGCACATTCTGCCCGCCATATCAGCAGTCTGCTATTTTCTGGGTTTTTGCACACAGGTACAGTTTTGAGGTACTTCCCGAGATCAGATTGAGGTAATTTCACTTGTGCCGGAAAGCAGACACAGAGATCTTTCCAACGAGCCATCATGAGCCTCATTTCGACACCGGGAAGGCTTCCATTTGCCTTCAGCAAGTCACGGGACCTTTTTCAGGCATAAATATGAAGTATTTTTGTAATTTTTGAACTCCAAAAATCTGCTTTTCCCAAATGTGCGTTAAGCTATTTTTATCATTGAGAAATCATGTAAAGTCAATATAATTTCCGTTTTTAGCAGTTTTTTAGATATTTTATGGGATATTTTGTGCCTTGGGCTTTGCAAAGCCTCAAGGACAAGTTTAGGTATTTTGACTTGGCCAATGGGATAGCTAGTTGCTCCATGAGGTTTTCCTCCCTCAAGCCTATTTATTCCATGGTTCTCATTGTAAATCGGAGGCTGAACTTGAGAGAAGAATTAATACATTGGTCATATGAGCTTTGAAGAATACACTTGAGTTATGATTTTTGGACTGCCTCTTGCATGCTTTTGAGGAATGATGAAGGATTGTTGATGGATTCCTTGACATGGTAGAATGGTATAGTGTTTCTTGATATGTTTTTGTCTTCTAGTTTTCATTCATAATACATATTTCTTGCTGCTATAGATCAGTAGAGATTGATTTTGAGATATGCCCTTGGAGGCACCTCAAGATCCCTGAATCTTCATAGCTTGATGTTTTCTTCTTCCTTAGTCATGCTAAAGAATTCTTAGATGCTCTTTAGTAACTTAAGGTATTGTTGCTAGGTTTTATTCATAAGTTCTATGTATGTTGAGTAGGATGTATGGTTTTCCCTACCTACCTATTAGCTGCCCATAGTTCTGTCCATAAAACCTTCTCTTTGACTGATTTGCTGATCATCTTGTTGAACCAAGGAGGCCTAGTCCCGATCTAGCCCTTTGCCTAAAACTATGAAAGCTTGTTTGCCAAAGTGCCCAATGACTTAGAGACTATGTTTAGGCGTTCCGGCGTAGTTTATGAGTTGTTAGTTTGTCTTATGTGTTTTCCCCAAAGTCTGATAGTCATTTCCCGAAGTTAGAGGGTCTTATACCTCTATGTATGGCTGGAATGTTTGATTTCAATGTTTTAATTAGCTCATAGTTGCATTTCGCATGGTTAATGGCTTGCTATAACATGTTTATGTCTGCTATCAACTAGTTACACTTGAAATCCCTTGTATTTTACAAACTTGTTGTCCATTTAATCCATTTTGCCCGAAGATCCCTTCTACCGTGAATCAAATCGGCCCTACATCAGCTTTACATCATCACCTCATAGCTTCCTTGACCTGTTTGACCCCATAGCCCAATTTATCTACATCTTGTTATCCAGTTTATGTATTTGATCAGTTTCATCCCTCACAAACTTAAAAACCAAAAAAAACCAAAAACATACTTCATAACTAGCCTAATATCAGAACATCGCAAGTAAACACACAGACATCTTTTACACTTATAGAGAGAGCCCTCTCTGAGTCCAGGAAGGCTAGGTCCTTGGGCTCCAAAGCTTGGTTTGATGTTACATCGTCATTTGGCTAGCCAATCAGCCAAATCACGGGACTCTAACATAATGGCGATCACGGTGGGACTTTGAGTTAGTGACAATCTAAGGACACCTTAGAACTCTATAAGTCCCTTATTTTCAAGAATACCCGCCTTTAGCCACCTCATCGCCACTCTAACATAATGGCGATCACGGTGGGACTCTGAGTGATTAAAAAACTTAGTTTCCCTCATCTTTAAAGACTTTTTGAGAATATTAGCTTGCTGACTTATCCCACCGCTCTCTAACATAATGGCGATCACGGTGGGACCTTGAGTCAAAAAATCCTAGGTATCCCTTAGGAACTCTCAAAATCTCAGTCAAACTTAGAAGAGTAGAATCTGGTTGTCTCACCATCCTAGCAAAATGATGACTCAGCTGTAGGACACTCTTCCAAACCTCAGGACTACATAAAACTCAGAAAAACCCCAAAAATCTCCCTTAGATTGGTTTTTGATAGTATTGGTGGTGGACCATACAAATATACCTCAAAACAACTAAAAATCCACCTGGCGACTCCACTAGCCTCCAGTAGGCCTTACTACCTTGCTAAATTTTAGAATTCCATCCGATTTAGCCACCTCATCGCCACACTAACATAATGGCGATCACGGTGGGACACTGAGTGATTAAAAAACTTAGTTTCCCTCATCTTTAGAGACTTTTTGAGATTACTAGCTGATTGACTTATCCCACCGCTCTCTAACATAATGGCGATCACGGTAGGACTTACTGAGTACATGACAGTCTAGCAAACTCTTATAGACTCTTTATTCCTTCAATCCTAAACTCAGACCATCAGCCTTTAGAATCATTTAGTGTAAACTCTCTGTTTCACCATCTTAGCAAAGTGATGAATCAGGTTTATAACACTCTTACATCCTAGGCTGCACATAAAACTCAGAAAAAACCACAAAAAACTCCCTTAGATTGGTTTTTGTCAAGTACTGGTGGTGGACCATACAAATATATCTCATAACAACCAATTTTCCACCTGGCGACTCCACTAACTTCTAGTAAGCCTTACTATTTCACCAAACTCTAGGCTACTATCCAATAGACCTTTCCCATCACTCACTAACATAGCGGGAGATGGTAAGACACTGAGTACATAATAGTCCAACAAAATCTTATAGACGCTTTGGTCCTTAGGTACCATAAACAAGCAAGCAGTCCATAGACTCATTTTTTAGAGTAAACTCTTTTTGTTCTCATCACCCTAGCAAAGTGTTGAAACAAGTCTAGGATACTTTAACAAACCATAGGCTGCACATAAAACTCAGAAAATCCAAAAACATTCTCAGAATAGTTATTGTTGGTGGACCATAGCTATCTTCATAAGAACAACCCATTTTTCACCTAGCGACTCCACTAATCCATCCCTTTACTTTTGACCATCCTTCACCTTAGTAAAACCTTAGAAAACCCACTCATCCAGAACATTCACCAATATCATTCTCTCTAAACTCTGGATCTAAAATCTGGCTTCCCGAAGAATCAATACCAGATCCCATCCAGACCCAAATCCCCCTATCATAGTAGATGACCCAGAGAAGATTCTGTGGCAAGCTTCCGAAACTGATCATCTAGCTACTGGTAGACCCATCCGTAGAACAAGATCTGTGCC
>JAXQQM020077149.1:0-139754 GCA_034641835.2 Pinus albicaulis
ATAGAAAAATGCCGGAAATAGAATATAAAGCAAGTACACATAAAATGCCAGGAATTCTAAGCCATTTTATTAATCTGAGAATATAAATGGGTACAATGGATAATCAGAATAAGAGCACCTATCCTTGCGCAAGGCAAGTGAAGAACCCACTCAGAAACTGAAATGGCTGCCACAGGAACTGCGTCCCAGCTGCTGGAAGAAACTGCCGTAAACTGCTGCCTGCTGTAATGAACTGGAACTAGGGGCTGATCCCCTCATCGGAATGAACTGAAAATCGGTAAGCCTCCTGTACTCACTGCTCCCGACCAAACCCAGAAACCATGAACAAAATGGACCACCTCCGGAAATCACCCCAGAAGCCCTCCTCAAGGAAAAACGCTGTCCCTCCAGGCCCAGCGCAGATACCAACTGAAATATACTGAAATGGGGCCACAAACTCCTCAGGAAACTCTCCAACTGATAAACGCTGAACCTCCACACCAGAATAGCACTGAATCTCCTGCAGAAATCCCCACCACTGAACAGCTCCAACTCAAACTGCGTCCTCCCTCCAAGGACTGCGCAGTCGCCCAATGAAGCTCAGCTCCTCAGCAAAACACCCAACCAAATCACCTGCTAAAGACGGAAGAAATACCTTGCCCGAGCAGGCACTCGAAGTCCCCCGGGGCCAAGGGTGAGATCTCCGACCGGAGACACTCAGTCGCACTAAACAGTGCTGCAGACCGACTAAAAAGCCAGCGTGCTCAAGTAGACAGAAGTCTAGCTCAAAATATCATCAACAACAATAATCCCAAATGGAATGGCTCTCCCACCTTTTATAGTGCTAGCTCCCCTCAAAAACCCTAACGTGGTCCCCTCTCTCCACGTGCTCCTCCTAAGTCTGCGCAGGTGCTCCTAGAGCCTGCGTGAGGCCTCCCTCATACGTGGTGTGGACCCCCAAGGCTTCCCTTTAAGTCATAACGTTGCTCCTACTAGGGAAGTACTTTATTTTATTAAAGTGAGTTGACCCCTCTTTCTCACTTTTATTTATTAATTAGCTATAGGCGGCAAAACTATACAAAAATCAAATATTCCAATTAGCGGTGCTAATTAGGAATATTACAGTCTCCCCCGGCAGAACGTTGCTTGTCCTTAAGCAACTGAAGTGATGGATGCTGCAAAATCTTCTCATCCTCCCAAGTGGCATCCTCATCCGGCAAATTCTTCCACCTCACCAAGAATTCCCGGATCGTCCTGCTCCGCAGCTGCCTCTCCCTGGTATCAATAATAGCCTCCGGCTGCAACACTAGATGCCCCTCATCATCCGTGGGTGGTAGCTCATCTGTGACTGTCACCTGCTGGCCCAATGCCTTTTTTAGGCATGATACATGAAAAATGTTATGGATCTTGCTGCCTTGGGGCGGCTCCAACTCATATGCAACCTGCCCAATCCTGCGTATCACCCTGTATGGCCCATAAAAACGGGGCTTAAGCTTCTCAGCCCCCTTCTGCTTAAGTGAAGACTGTCGGTATGGCTATAGTCGCAGGTAGACCAAGTCTCCTACCTCAAAGTGTCTCTCCACCCGACCCTTATCAGCATACAACTTCTGCTGATTCTGCGCTGTGGCTATGTTATCCTTGAGAGCTCGGAGGATATCTTGGCTCTCTTGGATCCAGATCTTGGCTCTTGGAGCCCTACTAGCACCAAACATCATGTCCACAAAAGATAAAGGATGATATCCATACAAAGCATAGAAAGGTGACATACCAATGGACATGTGATGCGTCGTGTTGTAGCAGTACTCTCCCAGATGCAGCCACTTCAGCCATGCCCTCTGCTGCCCACTGACATAGTTACGCAAGTAGCCCTCTAGCCACTTGTTAACTATCTCTGTCCGTCCGTCCGTCTGGGGGTGATAACTAGTGCTCGGCGTCAACTCTGTCCCCACTAGCCGGAAGAGCTCTTGCCAGAATCCGCCCATGAAGCGGCTGTCCCTGTCACTGACAATGGTCTTAGGTAGACCATGCAACCTGAAAATCTCCTTGAAGAATAGCTCAGCCACCTGTGCTGCTGTGTGGTGTGCGGATATGGCGAAAAAATGAGCATACTTCGTCAGTTGGTCAACGACGACAAAGATGCAGTCCTTGCCCTGCACCATGGGCAACCCTGTGATGAAGTCCATCGATATGCTCTCCCATTTCCCCTCTGGAATGGGAAGAGGCTGCAACAACCCTGCCGAATGGCTCATCTCTCCCTTGTTTCTCTGGCAAACATCGCACTCCCTGACATGCTGGAGTACGTCCTCCTTGAGGCCCTTCCATGAGAACCTCTCCCTGATGGCCCTGTAAGTCTTGGTGAACCCCTGATGGCCCGCCAATGGAGAATCGTGTGAAGCATGGAGTATCTTCTTCTTGAGCTGAGATCCCTCAGTCAAGAAGATCCTGTCCCTGTAATAGATGATCTCGTCAACCACCCTGTACCTGTCATCTGCTACCTGCCCATCCAACACCTCACACGCAAACCTGTCCTTGGAGTACTCTACCAACAGTCGAGCCCTCCAATCAGCGTCCAAGCTCATAAGAGATAACGTGGCCGGTCTACGGGAAAGGGCATCTGCCACCACGTTATTCTTGCCTTTGACGTACTCAATGTCAAAGTCATAGGCTTGGATCTTACTGATCCACTTCTGCTGCCTCTCCTGCAACTGCTTCTGCTCCAGAAAGTACCTGAGGCTGTTGTGATCTGATCTCACCCTGAATCGGCTGCCCACTAAATACTGTCGGTACTTGGCCAATGCATGCATGATGGCCAACATCTCCTTGTCGTATATGGAATACAACCTCTCATGCGGAAGGAGCTTCCGGCTCTCAAAAGCTATAGGGTGACCGCCCTGCATCAATACCGCACCAATCCCCTCTCCTGATGCATCACACTCTAGGACAAATGGCTGCGTGAAATCCGGCAATGCAAGCACGGGGCAGCTGCTCATCACCTCCTTGAGCTTATCAAAAGCTCGCTGTGCTGTATCCGACCAACTGAATGCCCCCTTCCTCGTCAAGTTTGTGAGAGGTGCAGCAAGCTGTGAGAAGCCCTTGACGAACTTCCTGTAGTAAGTGCAAATGCCAATAAATCCCCGAAGCTCAGTCACATTCCTCGGCTCTGGCCAATCTCTGATGGCCCTGATTTTCTCCTCGTGGACTCTCACCCCATCCACTCCTATAATATGCCCCAAGTACAGCATCTCCGTCAAGCCGAACTCACATTTGGAGAGCTTGGCATAGAACTGCTGCTCCTCCAAGATGCACAAAACTGTCTCAATGTGTTGGAGATGCTCCTCCCAAGTCTTGCTATATATAAGTATGTCATCGAAGAAGACCAGCACAAACTTCCTCAGATGACCCCTGAAGATGTGGTTCATGCACGACTGAAAGGTAGCGGGTGCATTGGGCAACCCAAAAGGCATAACCAGAAACTCGAAGTGCCCATAATGACACCTGAAGGTGGTCTTGGGAATATCCTGTTCCCTCACGCGTATCTGATGGTACCCTGATCTCAAGTCAATCTTTGAGAAGAACCGTGCTCCTCTCAACTCGTCCATCAGCTCATCGATCCTGGGGATGGGGTACCTGTTCTTCAGGGTCTTCTTATTCAGAGCCCTGTAGTCAATGCACATCCGCAATCTGCCGTCCTTCTTCTTCACCAACACCACGGAAGAAGCAAAAGGACTCGTGCTTGGCCGAATGTGACCAAGGGCCAGCAACTCCTGAATAGCACGCTCTATCTCATCCCGATAGGCCTTGGGATGCCTATACGGTGTGGTGATCACTGCTTGTATACCCTGCTCAAGCTCAATAGTATGCTTGAACCCCCGATCTGGTGGCTGCCCTGGTGGAATATCCCCGAACACTAAGGTATACCTGTCGAGGATAGTCTGTAACTCAGGATGCACTGCCTGACCTGTATCTACTGCCTCCGAAGCTCGCAACTCTACGGCCCATTCTATGTCTCCCTTGTGGAAGGTTGCCTCCATCCTATGTGCCGACACTGTCTGAGGCGGGTATGTGTGCTGTCCCCGTATGTTCTCATGCCTCCCTGTCTTGGGATCGTCCCACTCCATCTCTAGGGCCTTCCAATCTGTCGTGACCTTCCCCAGAGTAATGAGCCATTGAACACCCAATATCATGTTGGTGTCCGGGATATCCACCACGAAAAAATGATCTGTCAATGTATAAGTGCCCATCGTCACTGATAACTCGGGGACATACCGAGCACATACCATGGTCTGATCTCCTGGGACCAAAACGGAAAATCCATCAAAACTCTCAGTCTGTATGCCTCTCCGCTCAACCATCTGTGCATCAATAAAGTTGTGGGTGGCCCCACTATCAACCAAGACTGAGACCCGTTGTCCACGTACTGTCCCCCGCACACGCAGCGTCAAATACTTGGGAACTCCCCGCAATGCGACTAGAGCTCCTCCAGTAGGTGCAAATGATGCACCACCTGCTACTGGTGGTGAAGGTGGTAAGGTACCCTGCGCTGCATAACAATCTCCTGCCTCCACGTCATCCTCCTCATCCTCTTCCCCGCTGCTCTCGGAGAAGACCTCAATGAAATGTGCTTTCCCTGCAGCACATCGATGTCCCGGTGCCCATGGCTCCTGGCAAGTGAAGCACAACCGCTTCCTCCTCAACTCTCTCCTGGCCTCATCATCAAACTGCCCTCGCCCAGGATTCGCCTTGGGAGGCAGAATCCTCGTGTCCTTCCCCTTAGGCTGGAAGGCCTGTCTCTGGGGGTAGGGTGTCCGAGTCCTGGGTAAGACATCTTGTAAATCCCGGGTCCTGCTGATGACATCCTGAAGTGTAGCTGGTCTAGTCGACTTGACTAGGCCACGAAGTGGCTATGTCAACCCCTCCACAAACATGTAGACCATCCGAGCTGCGGATAGATCAGGCACCATCACTGAAACCCTCAAGAAGTCTGAAATGTACGTCTCTGGGCTCCCAACCTGCTTGAGCTTTGTCAGCTCAACGAAGTGCTGCTCCGGATCCCTCCTGTCAAAGCGCTCTATCACCCTCCTGGTAAACTCGGCATATGTCCCCACTGTAGAGTGCCCGAGTGTCGTCATCCCATGAAACCACCAGTCCTGGGCCTCACCATCCAAATGCAATGTTGCCACCTTGATGGCCTCTGACTGCGACATCTGATTAAGCTGGAAATAGATGTCCAACTTTTCTACCCAAGACTTTGCCGACATGTTTGATGTGCCATCAAACGTGGGCAAATGAAACCTGCTAGCTGCGCGGTGGTCATCATGATGATGCCTGTGCCCTCTGTGATGATCACGAGGTCTATCATCACGCTGGAGCTGAACATAATCTCTGAATGAGATAAGATCTCTGATCGCCGACCCGCGTGCTAGGTACTCTGCAATGTAGGCGTCCATCTGGCCAGGCTCAAGCTCTGGCTCCCGCTGTGCTCCTGCCCCTGTGTCCTCCGCCAGGAATGTGGGCATAGTGGATCGCGGGGGTGCTGGAATGTCCCGCTGTGCTCCTGCCCCTGTATCCTCCCCTAGGAATGTGGGCATAGAGGGTCGCGTGGGTGCATGCGATGCTATGATGGGAATAGCATCACGCTTCGGCGTATGATGGGACGTGCCCGATCCCTCACCGATCTGAAAACCCCTTTGGGTTTCCCGCTGCTTGACCTCTAACGCAGTGAGTCTCTGTCCCACCGACTCCATCTGCCTCGACACATCCTGCATGTGTTGGAGGAGTGCATCTCTAAATCTCCTCGCATCCTCCTCGTCTGCCATAGGACCCTGATGCTCTGCGTCCCCCACAGGCTGCTCCTACTCTGAATCTGTCTCAGGCTGCTCCTGATCGGAATCTGTCACAGGCTGATCCTGATCTCTGTATATCTCGGGCTGCTCCTGATCTGTGTCCACCACTCGAACACAGTCCCCCTCTCCGTAGGTGTTCTCCAACCTACGCTCAACGTCTCTGTATCTCTTGCTTCTGTAACAGATGTAGGGTTTATCCCCCGGCGTCATAGACTACTAGCTCCACAGGCTGAGCTAGATCTATGCTCTGATACCACTGTAATATCCCGAATAGGAAATAGACAGCAATACAAGCATACAACTATATAGAAAAATGCCGGAAATAGAATATAAAGCAAGTACACATAAAATGCCAGGAATGCTAAGCCATTTTATTAATCTGAGAATATAAATGGGTACAATGGATAATCAGAATAAGAGCACCTATCCTTGCACAAGGCAAGTGAAGAACCCTCTCAGAAATAGGAAATGGCTGCTACAGAAACTGCGTCCCAGCTACTGGAAGAAACTGCCGTAAACTGCTGCTGCTGGAATGAACTGGAACTAGGGGCTGATCCCCTCGCCGGAATGAGCTGAAAATCTGTAGATCACTTGTACTCACTGCTCCCGACCAAACCCAGAAACCATGAACAAAATGGACCACCAAATCACCCCAGAAACCCTCCTCAAGGAAAAACGCTGTCCCTCCAGGCCCAGCGCAGATTCCAAATGAAATATGCTGAGACAGAGCCACAAATCCCTCAGGAAACTGTCCAAATGATAAAGACTAAACCTCCACGCTGAATAACACTGAATCTCCTGCAGAAATCCCCACAACTGAACAGCTCCAACTCCAACTGCGTCCTCCCTCCAAAGACTGCGCAGTCACCCAATGAAGCTCAGCTCCTCAGCAAAACACCCAACCAAATCACCTGCTAAAGACTGAAGAAATGCCTTGCCCGAGCAGGCACTCGAAGTCCCCCGGGGCTAAGGGTGAGATCTCCGACCGGAGACACTCGATCGCACTAAACAGCGCTGCAGACAGGCTAAACAGCCAGCGTGCTCAAGAAGACAGAAGTCTAGCTCAAATATCATCAACATCAATAATTCCAAATGGAATGGCTCTCCCACCTTTTATAGTGCTAGCTCCCCTAAAAAACCCTAACGTGGTTCCCTCTCTCCACGTGCTCCTCCTAAGTCTGCGCAGGTGCTCCTAGAGCCTACGTGAGGCCTCCCTCATACGTGGTGTGGACCCCCAAGGCTTCCCTTTAAGTCATAACGTTGCTCCTACTAGGGAAGTACTTTATTTTATTAAAGTGAGTTGACCCCTCTTTCTCACTTTTATTTATTAATTACCTATAGGCGACAAAACTATACAAAAATCAGGTATTCCAATTAGCGGTGCTAATTAGGAATATTACAAGATTAGAGACTGAGCTCTCTAAGGTTAGTGCTGAACGGTGTAGGAAAGAAGGATCAGCTCAAGGAGTCATTGACAAATCAGTGACAAGGTCTTGAAGGCATATAGAGGTCAAGGATCTATGTCATGGTCATGGTACTTGTCATCTGAAAGTCTATAAGAAGAATTTCTTGCGGGTTTTCCTCAACAAGAGGGAGAGGTTTTGGCCCTGGCTTGAAGAGCCTAAATTTGTGTCTCTTGTGTTTTTGATAATTGACTTGATGAAAGTTATAATAAGCTAAGAAGAAAAGACATAAGTGAAATAAGTAAGCTAACAAGTAACTATCAAGTGGAGAATTTGAATTAATCATCGCCCTACCATATTCTCAACAATGGGGACATTGCAATCGTATCAATCTTGAAATCCTGAAAATTGTTAAGTTTGCTCAATTATGATTGGAATCTAAAATTATACTTTCTCCATATGAAATCTAAGGAGGTTGGAACCAGTGTCAAACATCTTGAAAAAATTAATGGTAATGTTAAAAAATTTAAGCAAAAGAATCATTAATCCCATTATTACCTTTAAGTAAAAGAATTCTTTATCTCATTGTTATCATTGATCACCAAGGCTTTTCCAGATCTTGTTCTATATTGATGACACTGCTCCAAACATTTTTCTCTGTTGGCAAAATGAGCCATTTTTTTCTTTTCTTTTATGTCAGTGTTCTCGTGGGCTCGCCAATTTTTTCAATCACAGGGTATTATCATGATATTTAAGATAATATCTTAATATTTTTGCAAAGGAAAATATCACAATTTTCCCATGATCCATGATCAAGATTTTCCCATGTTCCTTTAGGAAAACACATGCAATGCAATTGTCTACATCTAGAACAAATGTCCCCACGTGAGGACAAGACACTAGAGGAAGCATTCATTGGTGTGAAGCCAAAATATCCTTGGTTATTCAGTGTACATGCATGTACTAGAAGAGATGAGGACTAAGATGGATCCATCCGACTTAAAGGGTGTGTTTATGGGATATAACGAGACTTCAAAGGCTTGCAAGATTTTGATTTTAGCACAATAGAGGATTCTGGTGTGCTAGGATGTGAAGTTTGAGGAGGGCCTTGCATCCAAGAAGTTACATGAAACCCTACTAGTGACAGAGGATGAGGAGCAACAAGCTCCAAAGGTTGTGTCTAGATCAATAGCTTCTGGTTCAAGAAGTCAACCTTTAGATGAGGAGGAAGAGAGATCAAGTCCTTTTAGTTCTATCATGAAACCTATATGGTTCATGTACACATTAGTACATGCTCAGGACCATGTGGGGTTTCCTAGGAGTATAATTAGGGAGAGAAAGCCTTCGAAGAAGTTTCTAAATCATTTGGCATCAATGGGTAGCATCATTGAAGAAGCAATAAACTAGTAGGTTTGGAGGAATGCCATGGTGGAGGGTGATATGTGGGACATTCTTCCAAGACCAGAGGGAAAGATAGTTTGAGGTGGATCTTCAAGAAATTCCTTCCTTGCTAAGAGGATGTTGGAAATACTGAGAGGGAGGTGAGTCATTATTTCTTATCAATTAGTATATTTTTATTCTAGAAAGCATTAATTGTTATTAGCATCAGATTAACATAAACATCATCAACACCATTCAACAATGCATAACAAATAGATACAATAGACAAAGATTTTTAGGTGGAAACTCCTCTAAGACAAAAACCACTGAATGCTTCTTAGTATTTGTCTTCAAAAGATTTACATAAAGTTTTCAACTCCAATTGAAGGAGGCTCCAACTCCCTGATTTACAGGCTCCAACCTGTAGGACACTCCAATGCCATGTTTATCAACTACAAATAGGAAGATGCCCCAATGCCCTAGTTTACAAGCTCCAACCTGAAGGTGTTCCAACAGCGTGTGTACCAGCTGCAACTAGATAGACGCTCCAATACCTCGTGCAGACACAATCTTGTCGTGGCACCACTTTGCCACCCTGAGGTGTTCTCAAGCTCCAACGTGAAGGAGACTCCACTCTCCTTCCTTGCACCACCCTGGCACCTTGATCAGTTGGCGAACCACGTTTCACAATTTTTAGACTGGATCCACCTATGCTCGATAATAGGAAACTGTAAAAAAGAATCTCTATCCAATCTACTCATTGAACCCTTGTTGTCAAAATCCATTGTCATACACAATGTTTCCTCTTCTTAGTCTGCGCATGAAACCTTAACTGTCGATATCAGCCACTTCTATCTCTGCCCAAACTGCATAATGCAACTACACTCTTACTAACACTGTTGTTGCTATACCAGACCCAACTCTACCGAGTACCCTGTCATAATCAACTCTGGCAATGTTGCTCAAGACATGAAATCCTCTACTCTAGAACTGCCATACATTACGTTGTCACAACTTGTCTAAGGTGAATGTAGTCACTTCAATACGATATGTCTCTGAGCCACAATTGCCAGGCTTCTTCTGTATTTTAATTTTAATTAATAATGACTTAATTAACCAATATATCTATGTATTGAATTAAATATTTGACAATTTGATTCTTTTCAGGGACCTTACAAATGACTTGCTAAATTTCTTCCAAACGTTGTTAAACCCTTGGCAGCTTCCACTATGTACCTGCAATCCTTACAAGAGGCCATTTAAGAACAATTACAATCAAGCAAGGAACTCAAAAACAAGAGTCTAACTAATAGAAAACTAGCAATATTCAAACAAGAGAGGTATAAAATACCTATCTTTTGAGAAGAGAATCAATTCCTGTTGAAATTTGGTTATCGGAGGACAAGTGGTTCCCTAAGGCTTTGATCTTTGGCCTAGGGAAAAGTGTCCAAATGAATGTATTTTTTCTCCTAAAGTGACTTTATAAAGTTATAAAATCAAATCTAATTCAAAAGTGACTTTAAGTGATAAAGTTACTAAGTCTAATTTTAAAGTGACTTTAATAAAGTCAATGTGAAATTAGAAAGTGAAAAGTGACTTTGGAAATAAATGACTAAGTGGGTCTTTATTAAAGTGGGGTGAATTAAAAAATAGAAAGTGAGATTTGAATGAACATTTAATCTCAGCCCTAGATCTAAAGCTATCTCAGCCATTGGATTTAGGGATTCCCCAAAAGTCACTTGGGGTTAGGTTAAAGGAGGAAAAGGAGAGAAAAGATCATTCATTCTTTCATGAGTAGATTGAGAGGAGAAGAAGAGAGCAAAGGATATTTCTGAGCAGTGAGGAGAAGGAGAACAGAACCTTGGCACATATATCGAGGCAACACTTTAGCAAATCTGTATAGCAAGGTTGGCACATAGTTCAAGGCAATTTTGGCATGCTTTTCAAGGCAGTTTCCGTACAACAGTTGAAGGTATGCATTCCTAGGCATTCGTACAGTTTCTGGCATAGATTTCGAGGGAGGAAAGTTGCTTTTTTGTGGCACAGATTCCGAGTCAGGCCGTACAGCTTGCTGCTGTTGCTATGCACAGAAATCGAGGCAATTTTTGTACAACATTTATTATTATTTGCATGCTTTCCAAGGAGGCTGTACAACAACATTTATTGCTGTTCTACACACAAAAAGATGAGGCCGTACAACAACATTTATTGCTATATTTTTGGGCACAAAAAACGAGGGAGACTGTACATCATTTATTGTTGTTCTTGTTTTGTTGTTTGCACATTTTCCGAGGCGGTGGTTAAGCACAAAATAAAAAAAAATAAGTTGTATTTGTTTACTTGTTGAAATTTTCAGAGTATTTCTCTCTCACTGTAAAAGCTATTTATCAGAAATAAGAAGAACTTTTGAACTGGTTTTCCCCAAGAGTTGTAGGGGGTTTTTCCAGGGTCATATTGACCAAAAATTAGCGTGTCTATTTTTTGTGTGTGGTTGATTTATTTTTCTGAGTTTTATTTCTGCATTTCAGCACTGTGAAATTTCCAGAATTTGTGTTTTCAGAAAATATTTATTTTTCTAGCTTGTTGAATGTATGGCTATGGGAATGGGCATTTAACTTTATGGGAGAAATAAAGAGAAACTGAAAATTGGGGTTGGGAACAGAAATTTCTACATGGTATTAGAGCTATTTTGCTGAAAAGTGCAGCTTGGGACAGCAAGAAGAAAAATTACAGCACGTTGTTTTTCCACACAGAAAATAGTACCTTTACTACAATGGTGTTATTTTCAGCTTATTTAGGACAACAAGCATGTCTTTGGGCTTGAGGGTGGAGGATAGGTTGGATGGGCATAGTAACTACAGTGTATGGAAGGAAAGAATGCAGAGCATCTTTGAGGAAGCAGAAGTTTGGGGTATAATGGTGCATACCCAACAACACCCTGTGAATGTGCCTACTGATGCTGTTCAGTTGGCAAACTTTAACAAGAATAATAACAAGGGTAAGAGACTAATTCTGGATGGTATTAAAGACCATGTAATTTCTCATGTGAGAGGAAAGAAATTTTCTCATGAGATGTGGACAACCTTGACCAATCTCTACCAGAGTACCAATGAGAATAGAAAAATGGTCCTAAGGAAGAAGCTGAAGACCATTAAGATGGCTAAGACTGATAATGCTACTGGATATCTCACAAAGACCACTAATGTGAGAGATGCGTTGGTAGCAGTTGGAGAGGTCATTCCACCCACTGAGTTGGTGCGGATTGCAGTGAATGGCCTTCCCAGTTCATGGTTGAACTTTGTTGATGGGGTTTGTGCACGTGAGACCCTTCCCACTTGGGAGAGGTTCTGGGATGATTGCATACAGACTGAAATCAGAAAGAGCCAGCTTGGGGCAGCCAAACCTATTGAGAAGGATAAGAATGTAGCACTGTTAGTAGGAGGCAAGAAAGGCAAGGGAAAGAAGCAATCTTCCACAAGTAGTGGTGGGGGAAAAGGCAAAGATAACGGTAATCAGGTGAACACGCAGAAGGACTATTCCAAGCTGAAGTGTTGGAATTGTCAGAGGATGGGACACTATGCAGTTGTGTGTCCGGAGAAGAAGAAGAAGGAGAAGAACAAGACCATGGCATCATCAACAGAGATAGAGGACTTTTTGGATAGCTTTGACTGGGAGTTTGGGTTCATTGCTTGTGAGTCCACTAGTGCAGGATCACTTGCCACGGAGGTTGAGAGGGAGTGTGCATTTCCCTCCACTAGCGGAGCATCTTCAGGTATATGGTATGTTGACAGTGGGGCTTTACGTCATATGACAAGAGTCCGTGAGTACTTCTCAGAGCTTTCAGAGAGTGGCACTGATATAGAGGTAGTACTCGGAGATGACAGCGTTGTTAGAGTAGTCGGTGTGGGGACATTGACATTTGATAGGGAACCCAAACCTCCCTTGAAGGTGTCAGATGTTCTATATGTGACAGGGATGAGGAAGAACCTCATATTCGTCTCAACATTAGAGGACAAAGGGTATGAGATATTGTTCAGGAGAGGGCAAGTGCTTATATATCCTAGGGGCGCTCCAGTTGATTCAGCTAGAGTGATTGGTGTATGCCATGCAAAGGTGTACAAGTTTGCATTTAAGCCCCTTTTGGCATTGAGAAGTAGTACCGACAGTAGAGTTAGCAGTTCAGAGCTGTGCGAGATTTGGCACCGCAGGATGGGGCACATGTACCATGGAGCCTTGAGGACATTGCGGGAGATCACTACAGGTGTGCCAGATTTCAATACCGATCACGTTGATACATGCAGAGGATGTGCTATGGGCAAGTTTGCCAAATCCCCTTTTCCCAGCAGTGACAACAAATCTATTGGGATACTTGATTTGATTCATTCTGATGTGAGCAGTCGGATGTCTCATGTTTCCTTGAGTGGATATGAGTATTATGTTTTATTCATTGATGATCACTCCAGGAGGACCTGGATTTATTTCTTGAAGACCAAGAGTGAGGTATTCAAGCGGTTTCAGGAGTTCAGAGCTCTTGTGGAGACTCGGACATGTCGGAAGATCTACTCCCTGAGGTCAGGCAATGGAGGGGAGTACACCCTTGGTGAGTTTGTTGACTATTGTGCGGAGGCAGGCATTAGGAGGGAGTTCACAGTTCCGTACAACCCCTAGCAGAATGGGGTTGCGGAGAGGAAGAACAGATCCATCGGAGGGGCTGCCAAAGCCATGCTACATGATCAGGGGTTACCATTGTTTTTGTGGGCAGAGGCCTGCAACACTGATGTATATTTGTAGAACAGGAGTCCAGATCGTGCCTTGGGGCATGTGACTCTGGAGGAGGCTTTTTCTGGGAAGAAGCCTGATGTTGGTCATCTTCGTATCTTCGGGTGTATTGCATACTCCTACGTACCCAAGGAGAAGAGGACAAAGCTAGAGCCCACCGCAGAGAAGGGTATCTTTGTGGGCTACAGTGAGACCTCAAAAGCCTTTCGGATTTATATTCCCGCACAGAGGAGAGTTGTTGTTAGACGGGATGTGAAGTTCGAGGAGGACAGGGATTTCAAGAGGTCATGGGAGTTAGAGTATCTGGATCAACCTGACCCTTAGGAGCAGTTGAGTCAGGCACAGGGATCCAGTGGGCAAGGATCAGGAGGATCCGAAGGTACATCGATTATGGTGTCAGGTCCATCAGTGAGCAGTGGCTCCAAGAGTCAAAGGGGTGGTGCTTCAGGCAACATGCAGAGCAGTTCACTAGGGAGTCCACTGATGGACAGTTCACACGATACTTCAGCGTCTACAGGTTCAGGTTCAAGTTCAGGCAGGAGGACAACAGATAGACAGTCAGGAGTTCAGGCTCCTGATGAGGAGGAGGAGTTTCATTATCCAGTAGGAGAAGTGTGCTCAGGGAAGAGGAAGCCCAAGTGGCTTCAGGATACCTTGAGAGAGGTCACATCTGTTGCTGGGCCAAAGAGGCCGGTCAGAGAGAGCAGACCACCTGATAGGTTTTCTAGCTATATGGCAATGATTGCCAACATCATTGACCCTGAGCCTTCTAGCTATGAGGAGGTAGTTAGCCAATAGGTCTGGAGAGAGGCCATGCAGGAGGAGTATTCTTCTATCATGAAGAATGATGTTTGGGAGGTGGTGCCGAGGCCTGAGGGAAAATCCGTGGTTACTTCCAGATGGCTTTACAAGGTAAAGTATGCTGTAGATGGCAGCATTGAGAAATTCAAAGCAAGGTTTGTGGCGAGAGGGTTCTCCCAGGTAGAGGGAGTAGATTATGAGGAGACCTTCGCTCCCATGGCTCGATATACTTCGATTCGCTCCATTATATCGATAGCAGCATAGATGGGTTGGAAGATCCACCAGATGGATGTGAAGACCGCATTTCTCAATGGCTTCATACAGGAGAAGGTGTACATTGAGCAGCCACAGGGCTTTGAGGTGCATGGGAAGAGTCCCATGTGTGCAGACTGAAGAAGGCCCTTTATGGCTTGAAGCAAGCTGCTAGAGCTTGGTACTCCAAGATTGATACTTACTTGCAGGAGATGGGTTTCACAAAGAGTGATGCAGGTCCGAACCTTTTCTTTATTGTGATAGGTGAGGAGCCTCTCATTCTGGTGTTGTATGTGGATGACTTGGTCATTACGGGTGCAGAGAGACTCATAGAGAGCTGCAAGAGAGATCTTGCGTCAGAGTTCGAAATGAAGGACATTGGCTTGATGCATTACTTTTTGGGCTTGGAGGTGTGGCAGGAGGAGGGGCATTTCTTCCTGGGGCAGTGGAAGTATATTGTGGACATCCTTGGCAGATTCCACATGGAGGATTGTAGACCCATGTTGACACCGATGATCACCAACTAAAAGAAGCTTCATGCTTCAGATTCCGAGTTGGTGGATCCCACATTGTATAGACAACTGATTGGTTCCTTGATGTATTTGGTCAACACTAGACCAGATATATGTTTTGCAGTCAACACGATGAGCCAGTTCATGTGTGAGCCCAGGAGGGTGCACTGGGTTGCTGCAAAACACATTTTGCGATACTTGTAGGGGACAATGGATTATGGTCTGGATTATAGGCAGGGAGATGGAGTGAGATTGGTAGGCTACACTGATTTTGATTGGGCAGGTTGTGCTTCTGATAGGAGGAGCACTTCAGGGTGCTGTTTTGGGTTGGGTTCGGTAGTGGTGTCGTGGTTCAGCCGAAAGCAGCAGTCAGTAGCATTGAGTTCAGCAGAAGTAGAGTACATGGCAGTTAGTCTAGCTAGTTGTGAGGCCATTTGGCTTCGCAAGATGTTGTTCGACTTATTTGGTCAGCCGTTGAGACCTTCAGTGATATACTTTGATAATCATAGTTGCATTAAACTCACGGAGAATCCAGTCTTTCATGACAGGTCAAAGCATATCGGCATCAGATATCACTTCATCAGAGACTATGTTCAGAAAGGAGATGTGAAGCTTGAGTATATTCCCACTGATGAGCAGGTTGCAGATATTCTTACCAAAGCCTTACCACGGGGCAAGCATGCCTACTTCAGAGACAAGATGGGTGTGGTGAGGAACACCTTCCTTGGTAAGAGGGAGTGTTGAAATTTGGTTACCGGAGGACAGGTGGTTCCCTAAGGCTTTGATCTTTGCCCTAGGGAAAAATGTTCGAAAGAATTGAATTTTTCTCCTAAAGTGACTTTATAAAGTTATAAAGTCAAATCTAATTCAAAAGTGACTTTAAGTGATAAAGTTACTAAGTCTAATTTTAAAGTGACTTTAATAAAGTCAATGTGAAATTAGAAAGTGAAAAGTGACTTTGGAAATAAATGATTAAGTGAGTCTTTATTAAAGTGGGGTGAATTAAAAAATAGAAAGTGAGATTTAAATGAGCATTTAATCTTAGCCCTAGATCTAAAGCTATCTCAGCGATTGGATTTAGGGATTCCCCAAAAGTCACTCAGGGTTAGGTTAAAGGAGGAAAAGGAGAGAAAAAATCATTCATTCTTTCATGAGCAGATTGAGAGAAGGAGAAGAAGAGAGCAAAGGAGATTTTTGAGCAGTGAGGAGAAGGAGAACATAACCTTGGCACACATATCGAGGCATCACTTCAACAAATCTGTACAGCAGGGTTGGCACACATTTCAAGGCAGTTTTGGCATGCTTTTCAAGGCAGTTTCCATACAACAGTTGAAGGTATGCATTCTTAGGCAGCCATACAGTCTTTGGCACATATTTCGAGGGAGGAAAGTTGTTGTTTTTGTGGCACAGATTTCGAGGCAGGCTATACAACCTACTGTTGTTTCTATGCACAGAAATCGAGGCAGTTTCCGTACAACAACATTTATTACTGTTTACACGCTTTCCAAGCAGGCTATACAACAACATTTATTATTGTTTTGCACGCAAAAAGAGGAGGCCGTACAACAACATTTTGTTGTGTAACCAGCTCCAAAAATAGAAGAAAAGAGATATCCACGCCTTAGAAATAAGCCACTTCGAGGGGGCAACCTCCAATACATTACATAAATGAACAATTCTTGGATGATACAATTCACAAAACCTCCTTTTCTTCTATATATAGGAGTCCATGGGGCCATAATGTAATCCTAGTGGGCCACAATGTAATCCTAGCCGACCTAACAATAATAATTTAAGGGCACAATAATAACAAAATGGGGGTTACAAGGGTACAATAATAACAATAAGGGGTTTACACTAACAATAATAAGGGGCTATACTAGTGATATAGGGACCTAACATGCCCCTCTCCTTCAGAAAAGTGTTGTCCTCAACACTTGAGTAGCTTCGGGTGCTTCTGTATAAAATTCTCATCCTCCCATGTAGAATCTTAAGTGGGTAAGTTCTTCCACTTGATGAGATACTCTGAAATTGATCGATTCCGTAGTTGTCGAGTTCTTTTTTCCATGACTGCTTCAGGTTCCAATATGATTTTCCCTTCCCCATCAAGTTCTGGCAATACTGTTTGAACTGGAAGATTTTGCACGCAAAAAGAGGAGGCCGTACAACATAAATTAATGTTGTAATTTCTGGGCACGTTTTTCAAGGAAATCCATATAGCATTTATTGTTGGTTCAGTTTTACTGTTTGCACATTTTCCGAGGCGGTGGTTAAGCACGGAAAACGAGATAAGTTGTAAAAGTTTACTTGCTGATTTTTCTGAATATTTCTCTCACTGTAAAAAGCATTTTTCAGAAATAAGAAGGAGCTCTCAAACTGGTTTTCCCCAAGAGTTGTAGGGGGTTTTTCCAGGGTCATGTTGACCAAAAATATCTGTGTCAAATGTGTGAATGATTGTTTTTATGCTTGCTGATTTTTAATTCTGCATTTTCCAGCATTCTGAAAAATTTCTAGAATTTGTGTTTTCAGCAAAATTTATTTTCCAGTTTGTTAAATGTATGGATATGGGAAAGGGCATTTAACTATTTTGGAGTAATAAGGTGAAAACTGAAAACCGGGGTGGGAAACTATAAATTTTTACATGGTATCAGAGGTTGAGTGCTGAAGAACAGTTTGGGACAACAAGGAGGAAAATTACAGCCTGCTGATTTTTCACTCAGAAAATTCCAGCAAGCTGATTTTTCACAAACAACAGTTTTATCTTTACTACAGCAGTGCTATTTTTTCAGTTTTAGGACAGCAGGATGTCTTTGGGACTGAGGGTGGAGGATAGGTTGGATGGGCATTCCAATTACAGCATTTTGAAGGAGAGAATGCAGAGTATCTTTGAGGAGGCAGAAGTCTGGGACATTATGGTGCATACCACACAGAACCCTGTAAATGTGCCTACTGATGCTACTCAGTTGGCAGCATATAATAAAAAGAACAACAAGGGTAAGAGACCGATTCTAGACGGAATCAAAGACCATTGCATTCCTCATGTGAGAGGAAAGAGAAATGCTCATGAGATGTGGACAGCATTGTCCAATCTCTACCAGAGTACCAATGAGAACCGGAAAATGGCCCTGAAGGAGAAGTTGAAGACCATTAAGATGGGTAATGATAGTGCAGCTGGATATCTCACAAAGATTACTAATGTGAGAGATGAGTTGGCAGCGATTGGAGAGGCCATTCCACCCACTGAGTTGGTGCGGATTGCATTGAATGGCCTCCCCCGTTCATGGATGAACTTTGCTGATGGAGTTTGTGCACGTGAGACCCTTCCCACATGGGAGAGGTTTTGGGATGATTGCATTCAGACATAGATCAGGAAAGGTCAGCTTGGGGCAGCCAAGCCAGTTGAGCAGGATGAGGATGTAGCACTGTTGGCAGGACGCAAGAAAGGAAAAGGGAAGAAGCAGGCTTCCACAAGCAATGGTGGGGGCAAAGGCAAAGGTAAAGGTAAACAGGATAACTCACAGAAGGACTATTCCAAAGTGAAGTGTTGGAATTGTCAGAAGATGGGACACTATGCAGTTGTGTGTCCGGAGAAGAAGAAGAAGAAGGGGAAGAACCAGAGCATGGCAGCTTCAGCAGAGGTTGAGGACTTTGCAGATCGTTTTGACCGAGAGTTTGGGTTCATTGCGTGTGAGTCCTCTAGTGCGGGATTATCTGCCATAGAGGTTCAGAGGGAGCATGCTTTTCCCTCGATTAGCGGAGCATCTTCGGGTATCTGGTATGTGGATACAGGCTTCAATATGACAGGGAAGTCCTGAGGCTTCTCGTGAGTTTGAGAGTGGGTGACCGATGTAGAGGTAGTACTCGGTGATGAAAGAGTTGTTAGAGCAGTCGGTGTGGGAACATTGACATTTCAGAGGGAGTCCAAACCTCCCTTGAAGGTGTCAGATGTTCTTTATGTGCCAGGGATGAGGAAGAACCTCATATCCATCTCAGCTTTGGAGGATAGAGGATATGAGGTACTGTTCAGGGGAGGACAGGTGCTGATGTATCCCAGGGGCACTCCAGCTGATTCAGCTAGAGTGATAGGTGTATGCCATGCAAAGGTGTACAAGTTTGCATTTCAGCCCCTTTTGGCATTGAGCAGTAGTACCGACAGCAGAGCTAGCAGTTCTGAGCTATGTGAGATTTGGCACCGCAGGATGGGGCATATGTATCATGGAGCCTTGAGGACTTTGCGGAAGATCACTACAGGTGTGCCAGATTTCAGTACTGATCACTTTGATACTTGTAGAGGATGTGCGATGGGCAAGTTTGCCAAATCCCCTTTTCCCAGCAGTGACAGCAGAGCGACTGGGATACTTGATTTGATTCATTCCGATGTGAGCGGTCGAATGTCTCATGTTTCCTTGAGTGGATATGAGTACTATGTGTTATTCATTGATGATCACTCCAGGAGGACCTGGATTTATTTCTTGAAGACCAAGAGTGAGGTCTTCAAGCGGTTTCAGGAGTTCAGAGCTCTTGTGGAGACACAGACAGGTTGGAAGATCAAGTCCCTGAGGTCGGACAATGGGGGAGAGTACACCCTTGGAGAGTTTGTTGACTATTGTGTGGAGGCAGGCATTAGGAGGGAGTTCACTGTTCCTTACAACCCCCAGCAAAACGGGGTTGCGGAGAGGAAGAACAGATCCATCGGAGGGGCTGCCAAAGCCATGTTACATGATCAGGGGTTGCCATTGTTTTTGTGGGCAGAGGCCTGCAACACAGCTGTTTACTTGCAAAACAGGAGTCCGCATCGTGCCTTGGGGCACATGACTCATGAGGAGGCTTTTTCTGGGAAGAAGCCTGATATTGGTCATCTTCATATCTTTGGGTGCATTACATACTCCTACATACCCAAGGAGAAGAGGACCAAACTAGAGCCCACCACAGAGAAGGGTATCTTTGTGGGCTACAGTGAGACCTCCAAGGCCTTTCGGATTTACATTCCTGCGCAGAGGAAAGTTGTTGTCAGGCGGGATGTGAAGTTCGAGGAGGACAGGGCCTTTAGGAGGTCACGGGAGTTAGAGTATCTGGATCAGCCAGACCCTCGCCAAAGAAGGAGGTCACTGTGGATCCGGGGCAAGTGTGGATCGAGGATCCTGAGGGTACATCTGGGCGACGATGTCAGTCCCCAAGGCAAGTGGTTCGGCAGGCGAGGGGTGGTGCTACGGCACAAGTGTGCGCATGTTCACGTAGCAAGCCATCAGAAGTCCATCGATGGACAGCTCACACGGTACCTCAAGATTCAGCCAAAAGTTCAGTGCAGCAGGAGGATAAAGAGATGACAATGTGAGTGTCCAGGCTCCCGATGTTGAGGAGGAGGAGTTTTATTCTCCAGCGGGAGAAGTGTGCTCAGGGAAGAGGAAGCCCAAGTGGCTTCAGGACACCTTGAGAGATGCCACATCTGTTGCTGAGCCTAAGAGGCCGGTCAGAGAGAGCAGACCACCTGAGAGGTTTTGTAGTTATATGGCAATGGCTACCAGCATCCTTGACTCTGAGCCTTCTAGCTATGAGGAGGCAGCTAGCCAGCAGGTCTGGAGACAGGCCATGCAGGAGGAGTATTCTTCTATCATGAAGAATGATGTTTGGGAGGTGGTGCCGAGGCCTGAGGGCAAATCCGTGGTTACTTCCAAATGGCTTTACAAGGTAAAGCATGTTGCAGATGGCAGCATTGAGAAATTCAAAGCGAGGTTTGTGGCTAGAGGGTTCTCCCAGGTAGAGGGAGTTGATTATGAGGAGACCTTCGCTCCCGTGGCTCGATATACTTCGATCCGCTCCATTATATCGATAGCAGTAGAGATGGGTTGGAAGATCCACCAGATGGATGTGAAGACCGCATTTCTCAATGGCTTCATACAAGAGGAGGTGTACATTGAGCAGCCACAGGGCTTTGAGGTGCATGGGAAGGAGTCCCATGTGTGCAGACTGAAGAAGGCCCTTTATGGCTTGAAGCAAGCTCCCAGAGTGGAACCTGTTGTGGATGATTTTGTCACCCTCCTAGAGACAACCTAGAGTTGCTATAGACCAGTGCCTAGGACATCTTAATATAGCAAGGAGCCCTTTATAGTTTGGGTTGTCAGTCCAAGGAGCTCACTTACTAGCTCTTGTTCTAAACATGGAAATTAGTTTTGAATGGGACCAATCTCTCTCAGAAGCTAGTACAAAGACAAGAACAATGTAGGAACATCATGTAAAACTCCAGCATGAAAGCATCAGACAGTTAAGAGACCGCTTACTGTAAAGAGGGCCGATTCAAATAATATATCACAGAAATCAGATATCAGGAAGTGAATGCAGTGAGGAAACATAAGGAGATATTAGCTGACATGAGACTGATACCCAGATACACAACAGAACCATATAAGGGCGCACCAATTTACGAATCCTTATATGACAATGGCGTTTTAAAAGCACCCTCCTCAAGCAACTAATATAGCAGAAAGTATGAAAAGAGTGAGCATGGAACAATATATCATGACTAGGCCTATTTAAAGCACTTGAATAATTCCAGAAAGGGCACCACTTAAGATGAATCCTTACTGCAAACTAGTGAGCCACTCGCATTCTAGAACATGATACAAGAAGACAAATAGCATGAAATGGGATAATGTATTAACACATAAGAGAAATTACATACTGTGAGATACCATAGATCAAAATCCTCAATACAGTTATAACCCCTCCTCACTGAGACCCTACGGGCTCTGAAACCTCATACAGAAATGCTACAAAATGTGTACAGAAGCCTTCTCGCTGCACAGTCTACTGATAGAAATCTGGAACCCTTCAAAAATCTTATTTCTCAGCATTTATAGAGAAGACAGAAACTTCTAGAGGAGGAGGGAGACGAGACACAATTAATGACTCAGTTTGAACCAAAATGGCGGAAAACATTCGCGCCTTCTCTTATGAATGACTAACTATAAATGAATACAACTAACAGTCCGTCTAAAGAAATAAATGCTGGGAGATAAAAATCTCTTCATATACAAGACAGGAATAATAAAATATATGCAATATGCTGCCCGTGGCTGAGGGAAGATCTGCTGCCGTAAGAGATTTGGAACAATCTGTATTTCAGTACTGTACTCTCGGCCCTTGGCTTTGGATTTGAGTCCTGGATCTTTAATGCGGGGTGGACGCATCTGGAGAGTTCTGAGAATCCATATCTATGTCTTCTTTAATGGCGGTCACCTCTCCCACCTACCCTCGGCTTCTTTCCTTAATTTCGCCAGTTAAAATGTGTCCTTCGGATCTTAGCAGCGGAGGCGGCAAGTTAAAGCGCCAACTAAGTCGTTTTAAAACCTGCAAAACCTGCAAAACATTAGAGAAAATTGACTCGGTGACAGGGAGTGGGGATACGACAGCGGCCATGGAATCGGTAATACAGACTCGAAGAGATATTGAGAAGATGCGGGGTGACAGGAAACGCATGAGTATAATGGAGAATTGGAGGGTGACAATGCAGAACACAATGGAGCGACAATGACTGAAAGGGTCAAAGGTTCATAAAAAATAACACGTCACCAGAACATGTGGATGATGGA
Source organism: Pinus albicaulis (assembly GCA_034641835.2). NCBI lineage: Eukaryota > Viridiplantae > Streptophyta > Pinopsida > Pinales > Pinaceae > Pinus > Pinus albicaulis. The sequence goes on from JAXQQM020077149.1 coordinate 22,539, forward strand.
GGAGAAACACGGTGTACACTGATGCATTATGATGACACAACCGCAGGGAGTGGGACCCGAATCGGAGATCGCAATCGGAAGATGGAGCGGGGAGACCAGGGGGTGGTACATTTTGGAAGTTCCGATCGCGATTGAGGGCAGGACTGCGATTGACCTAGGACCGTTCGATCTTGGAACAAGATCAACGGCTGCGCTTGCGTTGGGGGACAATAAAATGGTGGGCCATGAAATACCGACGATCTGATGCACGCGGGCCCTTTGTATAAACCGATTTCCGCGCCGTTGATTTGAGCCAGATCGGACGGCCAGCATTGCGTCCGATCGTTAAGACAATAGGCCCCTTCTTGCTTTGAATTGTGATTTTCAGACTCGGGTCATATGGAAGCCGAAGCGGGAGGGAGTCAAACTCTTAAGAATCTCGGCCCGATTATTTAAATTTGGGTTTTTAACTACCGTAAAGTAGATTTTCGGGCGGGGATAGTAATATCAAGCAGGGTCATGAGATTTTAGGCCACGGCAGAGGTTAAAAATGGATTCAAATGAGGCAGCGGGGCAAAATTCACAGGCAGAGGTAGATATGTACAACATCGGCTCCATCTGGGGACGACATGTTCGTCCTCGGGCATGTCGAGAACACGCAGACCATTAAATATTTCATCTTATTTTTGAATTCCCCTGCACTTTTACTTCAAGTAATTATTAACATTCTTTTCCTTTATAGAAACAAAAGCCGAAACAAACTATATACAATATATACAATCAGGTATTCCCAGCCTGGGTCAGAATTGAAAATAAGGCTTGAGGAACTGGCCATTCACGGGTGCGTCCAACAAATCACCCTGTAGATTTTCTAAAGTAAAGGTGTTGTTTCTTCTCAGCTTCACTATTTTGAATGGCCCGAACCACAATGGATCAAATTTAGCATGTTTTCCCTTTTCTGCTCTGCGAACATCCCATCTAAGAACCAGGTCTCCAACTTGAAAATCCCTGTCTTTTGCGCGTTGATCGAAGACATTTTTCATTTTTTCTTGGTATTCTATCAACCTCTGATCTACCTCGTTCCTTGTTTCCTCCAATTCCACCAGCTGATTAATTCTTCGGATTATGCTGTCTGGTTCTTCCTGGTTTTCCTGCATAAAACGTGTGACTGGCAATGCCAATTGTAAAGGAAACACTGCAGCCCGTCCATATACCAGCTCATAGGGTGACTTCCCTGTTGCTCTTTTGCCGGTTATCCTGTTTTCCCATAGAGCAAACTTTAATTGAGAGTCCCAGTTCTTCTGATTTTCAGCGATTGTCTTCTTAAGAGCTCTCACCAGGGTTTTATTGGATGACTCTGCTAGACCATTTCCCTATGGATAGTATGCTGTAGAATGAGTCAGGATAATGTTATATCTTTGGCAAAATTTTACGAACCTGGCCGACTTGAAGGCCTGTGCATTGTCAGTTACAATTCTTGCAGGACAACCAAACCTAGATATGATGTTATCTTCTATAAAGTTCAGTATTACAGCATCTGTAGCATTTCTGGTGGGTATGGCTTCCACCCATTTCGTGAAATAGTCTTTGGCTGTCAATATCCATTTATGTTGGCCACTCGATGGGGGATGTATCTCACCTATAAAATCCAATCCCCATTTCTGAAATGGTTCATTTACATGAATAGGGATCAAGGGAAATGCTGCTAATTTCTGCCTTTCTGCAAATCTTTGGCATTTGTCGCACGATCTAACCCAAGCAAAAGTATCTGAATACAATTTCGGCCAGTAAAAACCAGCCTTCAAGATTTTATGAGTGGTAGCCCTCTAGCTGTAATGTCCTCCACATATCCCCTCATGAAATTCTGCCATTACATTTTGCACTTCATTTTCTGTGAGGCATAAAAGTAATATGCCTAGAGGGTCTCTCCAATAGAGCTGCCCATTGGCAATTGCATATTTCTGAGATTTCATCCTTACAGCTCTGTATTTCACCTTGTCACATCCTGGAGGATAGCTAAGTGTTAACAGATATTCAACTATTTGCTTATACCAAGGACTAGTCAGATATTTCACATGTATCTTTTGAGTAGCCATCTCTAGTCCATGTTGCTCTTCTTCTTTTTCTGATTCTTCATTTTCTATCACAGACAGATTAATGCCCAAAGCTTGATGATTTGATTCAGATAAAATCTTGGCGAGTCCCTGTCCTTTCACCAATTTAGTAGGCCTTATATCCAAATCATACTCTTGGATTTTTGCAATCCATCTTCCCCTTCTACCTTCGCTGTCTCCTTGAACCAGAATGTCTTTGACTGCTGCTGTAGGGACATAGGCTGTGATGTGAGATTGAAAAATATAAACTCTGAAAGCTTTAAGGGACTTTACCAAGGCATATGCCTGCTTCTCCAGTATATTATATTTCAATTCAACATCATAAAGCACTTGACTGAAGAAAGCTATGGGCTGTTCATATCCCTCTTCATTTTTCTGCAATAACACTCCAGCAATGGTATGAGGTGAAGCAAATGAGAAAATCATAAATGGTTTTTTGTAATCTGGCCCTGCTAGCACAGGAGCTTCAGCGAATGCCCGTTTTATCCTTGTAAATGCATCTCTAGACTCCTGGGACCATTTTACTTCATTTTCCTTTTTCAACATATTGGTTATGTGCCTAACTATCTCTGCATAGTTAGGGATGAATCTTCTCAAGAAATTAATTCGGCCTAAAAATACCTGTACTTCTTTCTTATTTCTTGGCAAAGGGATGTTGTTTATCACTTCAACTCTCTTAGGATCAATTTTCACACCATCTTTAGTCACGATATGCCCTAAGAGTTTTCCCTCATCTAATGCAAACAAAGACTTTTGAGGGTTTAGAGACAGGCCATACCTTCTGCATTTTTCAAAAGTTCTTTTTAAATGCTCAATATGCTCATCATCATTCTTTGAGAACACTGTGATATCATCAAGATACACCACCAAGAACTTGTCCTGTTCTCCGACAAAGGCTATGTCCATCGCCCTCTGAAAAGTAGCTCCTGCATTAATTAATCCGAATGGCATCCTTGCATACATAAAGGTTCCCCGTGGTGTAGTAAATGCAGTTTTCTTCTGGTCCTCTGGGAACACGGCTACCTGATTGTAGCCCGAAAATCCATCCATCATTGACATTCTGGATGCTCCCACTACTTTCTGCAGGATGTGGTCCATCTTGGGCAGTGGGTAATTATCTTTGAGAGATGCTCTATTTAAATTCCTGAAATCTACACACAGCCTTATTTCTCCATTCTTCTTCCTAACAGGAACAAGATTTGCTACCCATTCGGAGTATCTTAGTGGCACAATTATCTTGGCCTTCAGTAACTTCTTAATTTCTTTTTCAATTGAGGGAAGCAGCAAGGGGTTTATCTGTCTGAGCTTCTGCTTGTATGGCTTTGCATCTTCCCTCAGTGGAATCTTATGCTGTATAATATTTACATCAAAAGTTTTTAGGTCCTCATAGGACCAAGCAAATACATCTTTGTAAGATTGAAATAACTTCAAATACTTTTCTTTGTATCCTTCTGGGACTCTTTTAGATAATTTAACAATTTTGGGGTCAGTGGAAGTACCCAGATTCAAATCTCCCACTTGATCTTCTTCTAATACTTTATTTGGCTGCATGGGAACATCATTTTTATTAAATAACCTTTCTAGAGGTACCAATCCTCTAGGTATAACATTACCTTTCAGTTGCAGCACTTTATTACCTGCTATTCTTTCTTCCCATTTGTGTTCAGCAATATTTTCAACTTCTTCCTCTTCATCACCATCAATCTCCATACTGGAGAATTCTCCCACAGTCTCCATAAATCTTTTCATTTGTTCATCATCTTCGAATACCTGCCAATGCTTTATATTATCTGGAATGGATGGTCTGTACCGTACCTCCACTTCATATCTTAGGAGTGGATTCTGAGGAGGACGAAAGGTACTGGCAACTACAGTGAGAGAGTCTGCTATTCTGTTTTGCTCTCGGGGCATGAACTGTATATTAAATGCTGAGAAGAAATTTTCTATCATGTCCCATACTTCATTTCTATATGCCCTGAGCCGTGGATGCTTAGTTTGGCATTCATTTTTTATCTGTCTTACGACCAGCTCAGAGTCTCCAAACACTTTTAGACACTGGATGCCCATACTCTTGGCTGTCTGGAGCCCCAATAATAGTGCTTCATATTCAGCTACATTGTTTGTAGCCTCATACTCCAGTTTAAAAGACAGTGGCACCCATTTCCCTGTGGGAGAAATCAACAAGACCCCAGCTCCATTGCTTTCTCTTGAATTAGCTCCATCAAAATGCAAAGTCCAAATTTCTGATTCCTGATCTTATTTAGGCTGCTCAGCTTGGATTTGACCAAAAAGGGGTTCATGTGCATAATCCTGATTTTCTTCCAACATTAGACATGAAAAATCTCCCTCTTTGTCATAAACTGGAGAGTTCTCTGAGCAGTCAGCCTTGGTTACCATTTTAACAAATCGAGTTTCTCTGTACAACCTCCTTTCCTGACCTCCAAAGACTGGGACAGTAGCATATGTTAAATCCAATTTAATTGATCCCCCAATCTTGGTACCCCAAGACCTTGACAGCAGCATGCCAAAGCGAGCTGGGATATCGGCAACCACGATGTCCATGACCACACTCTTCGCTGGGATTTGAGCCAAATTGACCACTAAATATTTAATCATTCCCAAGCATTTAACCCTTTTAGAATCAAATGAATATAAATCTTTATATGGTCTTGTAATTTGCAGCCCTAGTTGCTCCATGACAGAGAGAGGCATGAGATTATGGGAAGCCCCAGAATCTAACATACAATTATGTAACAGCAGATCATGAATGACTAGGGATACATAAAAAGGAGGAGTAGAAGGGTCTATCTCCTCGACGTGTGGGCCAAAGACTACCATGGGTCTTTCTTCTTGAAGATTTAAACTATCAGGTGCAATTGGTAGCTCAGGAGGAAGAATGAGAGAGGTAACTTGAGACTGATATGCAGGCTGTTTTAACAACTCAGTCAGAGGGACCGGAATGTTAATCTTCTCAAGTTCCTTTTGCAAATTGAAAGCAGATGTGGGCTTTTCTATTACTACTTCTTTCGACTCCTTATTCTCAATTGAAGACTTGATTTCTTTTGATGCTGACTCAACATTAGGAGGACCAACTTGTTTAGAAGAGGAGGGAATCTGATCATTAGACTGCAAGGGGTTATTTAGAAGATTCTTACCTTTTTCTATACATCTCTTTGCCGCTGATTCCTTCTGAGCAGATGTTTCTTTCTGAGGTGGTTCTTCTTCTTGCTCTTGAGTTCTGGTCCTTTTCCTCGAGGATCTGAGATCATATTTGACGTTGAATTGTGCTTCCATGAAATCAGAAAATTGCTTGCAGTAATGGTAAATCTCTGCTTCTTCGTCTTCTTCTTGTATGGGGCACTCCATATCATCACTATTTGAAAAAGCCAGATTTGAATCTTCTAGTCTATAAGCTACATCTCCAGCGGAGTCATCTACTGGTCCTTCCAGGTACAAGGGATGAGGTACCTGATCTTGCTGTTCTTTCACTTCCCTTGGCAATATTTGCAATGGAGGCTTTCTGTACTGAGGATTATATCCTCTGTTTGGAGCATTGTAATAGTTTTTGGGAGATGCGTTCTTAGCTTCCAGTTCTAGCTTAACCATCTTCTTTATCATCTTGCTTATCTCATCCATTTTATCTGAATCCTTTTCTTGATTAGAGGTAGAAACCTCTTCTTTGCCTTTTCTTCTATTTTCCGGTTCTATTTTTCCTTTTAACTTCCCAGTGGCAGCAAAATTTGCCTCCAACTCTAGAGCATCTGTCTGAGCATCATCCAGGGTGACAGGCATTCTTTCCCGCAGGGAGAAACCGAAATCGGAATCAAAAGCTGCTATGAAAACAACTTTGGCTGCAGCTTGTTGAGGTTTCATATCGGCAGGAAGGTTCAGATATAATTTATTAAACCTTTTGATAAATTCTGCCACTCCCTCGTTGTGTTTCTTCTTTAGCGTATTAAATTCAACGAGGCACTGCCCTTGGTCTTTCTATTCTCTCCACTTCCTGAGAAAAGCGTTCTCCATTTGGTCCCAGGTGGTGATTGAATGGTTTGCCAATGTCTTGAACCATTTTTGGGCTTCACCTTCCAAGGATTGCACAAATAACCTCAAGACTACATCGAGATGTTCAACATTTAAGTTCTCTGCAAAAGAGCAGAAGGTCTCGAGGTGCTTCTGAGCATCAACTTCATTTTCACCATTAAATCTTGGCAAAATCTTCAAGTAATCTTGTGGCATATCATTTAGCACTTGGGGCAAGGCCAGAGGAGCGTATTTGTTCAAAAGAAATGCGGGGACATTGGCCATTGGGGGAGGCGGGGGTTGCATGACAATTTGAGATACAGATGAAGGGAGAGGAGTAGGAGGAAGCGGAGTATGAATAACAATGGGAATATATTGCACAGAGGCCTGAAGCGTAGATGGGAATAACTCACAGTTAACAACAGCTACTTCTGTGACCTCTTTAATTTCTTCAGCCTCGAAAGCAGGATGAGATTCTCCTTCAATCCAGGTAATTCCTCTACGTGGAGTTTCTGAGCGAAACTCGGGTTTTTCTGTTCTAACTTCTTGAGAAGAAGAGGGCGGATGATCTTCAACGGAATATTCAGGATTTTCGAGAGGAACTGACTTCTTCTCTTTCCAAGCTCTTTTATGAATGATCTTCTCCGGGTCAGACACGGGTGTTTTCGGTTGGGAGGTATCCGACCTCAAATGGGGCTTCCGGGAAGCCAGGACTTCCAATAAAATTTATCAATCAAAGACCAGTGGAGTCGCCAAGGTGAGAAATCTGCAACTCTTCACCTCTCTGTGCTCACCTGATTAGAGAGTGAATATGAGATGTCGAACCCAGGGAAACAGATATTCTTGAATTCGTTCCCCGGCAACGGCGCCAGAAAGATGTTGTGGATGATTTTGTCACCCTCCTAGAGACAGCCTAGAGTTGCTATAGACCAGTGCCTAGGACATCTTAATATAGCAAGGAGCCCTTTATAGTTTGGGTTGTCAGTCCAATGAGCTCACTTACTATCTCTTGTTCTAAACATGGAAATTAGTTTTGAATGGGACCAATCTCTCTCAGAAGCTAGTACAAAGACAAGAACAATGTAGGAACATCATGTAAAACTCCAGCATGAAAGCATCAGACAGTTAAGAGACCGCTTACTGTAAAGAGGGCCGATTCAAATAATATATCACAGAAATCAGAGATCGGGAAGTGAATGCAGTGAGGAAACATAAGGAGATATTAGCTGACATGAGACTGATACCCAGATACACAACAGAACCATATAAGGGCGCACCAATTTACGAATCCTTATATGACAATGGTGTTTTAAAAGCACCCTCCTCAAGCAACTAATATAGCAGAAAGTATGAAAAGAGTGAACATGGAACAGTATATCATGACTAGGCCTATTTAAAGCGCTTGACTAATTTCAGAAAGGGCACCACTTAAGATGAATCCTTACTGCAAACTAGTGAGCCACTCGCATTCTAGAACATGATACAAGAAGAAAAATAGCATGAAATGGGATAATGTATTAACACATAAGAGAAATTACATAATGTGAGATACCATAGATCAAAATCCTCAATACAGTTATAACCCCTCCTCACTGAGACCCTACGGGCTCTGAAACCTCATACAGAAATGTTACAAAATGTGTACAGAAGCCTTCTCGCTGCACAGTCTACTGATAGAAATCTGGAACCCTTCAAAAATCTTATTTCTCATCATTTATAGAGAAGACAGAAACTTCTAGAGGAGGAGGGAGACGAGACACAATTAATGACTCAGTTTGAACCAAAATGGCGGAAAACATTCGTGCCTTCTCTTATGAATGACTAACTATAAATGAATACAACTAACAGTCCGTCTAAAGAAATAAATGCTGGGAGATAAAAATCTCTTCATATACAAGACAAGAATAATAAAATATATGCAATATGCTGCCCATGACTAAGGAAGACATCATCGTGGGAATTTGGAACAATCTGTGCTTCGATCTCTTTTATACTCTCAGCCCTTGGCTTTGGATTTGAGTCCTGGATCTTTAATGCGGGGCGGATCTATCTGGAGGGTTCTGAGAATCCATATCTACGTTTTCTTTAATGGCGGTCACCTCTCCCACCTACTCTCGGATTCTTCCTTTAATTTCGCCAGCGGAATACGTTCTTTGGTGTGCTCCTGATCTTTGCAACGGAGGCGGAAAGTTAAAGCGCCAACTAAGTCGTTTTAAAACCTGCAAAACCCGCAAAACATTAGAGAGAATTGACTCAGTGAAAGGGAGTGTAGATACGACATCGGCCATGGAATTGGTAATACAGACTAGGCGAGATATTGAGAAGATGCAGGGTGACACGAAACGCACGAATAAAATGGAGAAATAGAGGGTGACAATGCAGAACACAATGGAGCGACAATGAATGAACGAGTCAAAGGTTCATAAAATATGACACGTCACCGGAACATGTGGATAGTGGAGGAGAAACACGGCGTACACTGATGCATTATGATGACACGACCGCAGGAGATGGGACCCGAATCGGAGATCGCAATCGGACGATTGAGCGGGGAGACCGGGGTGGTACATTTTAGAAGTTAGGTGCAGTTAGGGCGGGGCTACTGGTGGCTTTAGGGCCGTTAGATCTGCAGCAGACAAGACTAGATCTGGCGCTTAAATGCGAGGGCAATAAAATGGTGGGCCATGAAATACAAGCGATCGATAAATGCGGGCCTTTTGTATAAGCGTTCATAGCATTGATTTGGAAACCTGAATCGGGCGGCTGACATTAAATCCGATCGTTAAGACAATAGGCCCTTTCTTGCTTTGAATTGTGGTTTTCAGACTTGGGTCATATGGAAGCCGAAGCGAGAGGGAGTCAAAACCTTAAAAATCTCGGCCCGATTATTTAAATTTGGGTTTTTAACTAGTGTAAAGTAGATTTTCGGGCGGGGATAGTAATATCAAGCAGGGTCATGAGATTTTAGGCCACGGCAGAGGTTAAAAATGGATTCGAATGAGGCAGCGGGGCAAAATTCACAGGGAGAGGTAGATATGTACAACACCTGGCATTCAAATTAGATTGGTAAAACAATAATCTCAACCCACTCTGATCACTCATCAGAACAAATCTCATACCAAGAAGATAGTTCCTCCACACCTTCAAGGAAAGAATGATAACTTCTAACTCAAAATCTTGAGTCGCATAGTTCAAATCATGCTCATTTGGTTTCCTTGACACATATCATACCACATGTACTTCCTACAACAATACTCCACCAAGTCCTTCCTTGCAATTAATTTTTGCACACCACAAACTCTAGATATAGATCTGCAATCTTCAATACTAGAGCATTTGTAAGAAAATGCTTCAACTGCTCAAACTTGGTTGAACACTCCTATATTCATTAAAACTTCTTTCCTTTTCTTTGTAAATATTTAATAGGATAACGAATCCATGATAATTTATTTATGAACAACTCGTAGTAACCTATCATTCCCATGAATGATATAGAAAAATCCAATAGAAAAATCCTTCCAAATCTTAGAACTGAACTTTGTATCTCTATCATATAAAATTTTCTTGGGAACACCATGCAATCGTGTTATCTCCTTGATGAAGATCTGAGCTATGTCACTAGATGAATTAGAATAATTTACTACAATGAAGTGAGCTACCTTTGTCAATCTGTCAACGAAAACCATAATGTAGTTATGTTGTCTCTATGTCCTCAGAAAAATTATAATGAAGTCCATGGAAATGAACTCCCATTTCCATTATGGAATTGGAATTGGCTAAATCAAACCAATTGGGTGCTTACATTCATCCTTTACCTGTTGACAACGAAGGCACCTAGCAACAAAATCAACCACCTATTTCTTTACATTCAGCTAATAGTATAACTTATTCATTGGTTTCAACATCTTTTGATATCCAAGGTGACGAAAATATGGTTCGACATGAAACTCTCTCAATATAAGCTTCTCGACTCATTTTCATCCAACACATAGATCCTATTCATGAATTTGACCATGCCATATTTTGTGAGATGATAATACATATCTTCATCACCTATTCCCTAATGTTTTATCATTTTCTTAATATTTTAGTTCATGTCAACATGCTTCCCTGCATGAAAGATCTTCTCCTCCAAGTCTATCACATCTAAAATTATAGTTGATCTATGATTCACATGTATTCTCCTGCTAAGATAATCTGCAACAATGTTCTCCTTTCCCTTGATATAACTGATCTGAAAGTCAAATTGTTGAGGTAGCCAACCATCTAGCTTTCCTGGCATTCAAATTAGGTTCGTCAAACAAGAATCTCAACCCGATGTGATAACTCATCAGAAGAAATCTCGTGACAAGAAGATAGTTCCTCCATGTCGTCAAGGAAAGAATGATAACTTCCAACTCGAAATCATGAGTCGCATATTTCAACTCATGCTCATTCGGTTTCCTTGACACATATCATACCACATGTAATTCCTACAATAATACTCCACCAAGTCGTTTCTTGCAATTAATTTTTGCACACCACAAACTCTAGATCTAGATCTGTAATCTTCAAGACTAGAGAATTTGTAAGGAAATGCTTCAACTCATCAAAGTTTGTTGCACACTCCTATATTCATTAAAACTTATGCGGCAATCTCACTGGTTATGCGAGCTATCACTACCGATATGCGAATTATGATACGCGACCTATAAGTGAATCGCGAATTATCATAAGATATAGTAATTATCAGTGGATAGGCGGGTTATGAGGAGGGATATGCAAATCATTACGCGTATTTTCTGGGGCTTTAGCGAAATTAAATTGAGAACGGTCAGATTTACCCAAGTTCGATTCTCATCGGGTATCATTTTCCCATTCAAGCTTTAAAAAACAAAACAATGAGGAGTGATCAGTGTGTGTAGCTAAATAACAACAACATATCCTTCACAGTAACTCTGTGACTGCAATTTCGAATCGATCTATGAACCCAATGCCGCTCTCTCCCGCCAAAAGCTTCCTATCATAAAACATATTGAATGTCCCATTCCCGTTATAACAATCCTCTTCTAATTCGGATCCTAATTTTCTCCGTTTGGGAGCCAAGATTTCAATTCCACCTTCTTGAAAGTACCGAATCATAACAAATTCCAAAGTATAAGTAACGACATTCCAGCTCTCAGTTTATGAAAAAATCGTCGAGAATGCATGGCGGGCTCCATTCGGAGGTCCTTGCGAAGGAGTTTACTTCATTCGAGAACAGGAGTGACTCGCCATAACAACCTGGTTTGAAAAAATTGCATCAGAGGACAATCTTATCGATTTCCCTTACGGTGGCCTTTCGTTCTACCATTAAAATTGCTTCACATTTAACAATTCCTCACCAATTACAGCTGCATTTATAACTTCAATCAGTGGTGGGAGGGTTTACAGTACCGCGGGATAGTCTGAATTCTAACTATTCTGCATTTTGTTTTGTTTGCTTTGGTATATTAATTAACTTTATTCTGCATTTTGTTTGTTTGTTTTGGTATATTAATTAAGTTTATTCTGCATTTTGTTTGTTTTGGTATATTTAAGTTTGTTTGAAATTTGGTAAATATATATTGCCCAAACGACCGGGTTTGCTTCATTCGAGAACATAGGGTTGAGATGCTGAAACTATGGATGGCTAGCTCCATGGGGTTTGAGCAATTTTGGGGTCTGATGAGCAATTTTGGGCTGCATGGGGTTTGACCAATTTTGGGGTCTATTGAGCAATTTTGGGCTCTTTCATGGCGGAACTTCTTAATGTCTGTATGTATCTGTTATCGCAGATCAAGGGAGATCAGGCCAGGAGCTCTAATGTCTGCGGCAGTTTATGTAAATACACAGCCCACGAGTTGGAAAAACTTTTAACATTATACATTAATATTTCACGGTATTTCATTTCACCAATTTTTTTTTACAGATACATTTTCTTTTTATTTTTGTATATATATATATATGAATTTGTTAAACTTTAGCAACGGCTAGATGCAAGAAGGCGAGGTGTTCTATTGGTCCGCCAGATGCGTTCCATGAAAGAGAAGGCGTTAATAAAAGAAAATTAAGTGAAAGGTTATATATGTTAATTATAATTTATAATATTATTATTATTTTATAGTCTTAATATTTAATCTTTAAAACATATTAATACTCTTTAATAATAATATAATTAATATTCTTTAATAAAATAATATAATTAAAATTATTCCTTTAAAATGTTAATATTTATTTTTTTAACTAATATATGATCTTATAAGCTAATATAAAATTAAATAAGTTAAATTTAATTATAAATGTATGATAATATCATAATGTATTATTATCAAGGAATACACTTTTTAACACATCTATTGTTACAATGTTGATTTAAGTAACACATTTCTTATATTGAACACACCTACCATTGCTTTGACATTTTTATACATTTTAATATTTTTATTAAATAATAAAATCATATACTGGGCAAAATTTGACCAAATTGGGTGAAAAAAGAGTCATTCTTACATGATTTTGATGCTCTGAAGCTAATGGAACATGTTTCATAGATGTTGGAGCACTTCTAAAAGTGTTTTTTCCACTTTGAATATTAATGAAGCCCAGGGCCACTAGGAGAGGAGGTCATGCCTAGATCAGCTTGAGACCATTTTCATAGATTGAATAGTCTATTTTGAGGTTTTCATTTTCAGATCAATAGGGTTTCCAAATAGTGACCAATAGGAAGGTACAAAATCCTAGAATCCAAGCATGATAACTGTTGTTAGCACTTCGTAGTTTTCCTAGGTTGAGGAGGAAAACTTTAGAGGTAACCACAAACCACTTGTAGGATTAGAAACTAGCATTTCCAATCCCAGACAGGGATCTCTCTTGATAGATTTCAATAAATCATAGTCTAGGGTTTTGGGCTAGGTATGAATATCAAGGTATTGGTTTTAAAATTGTGGTTGCAGAATGAAGGAAGAACCCATTGGGCAAGGAGTCATAAGGATTTTCAGTAATCAATCACAGATAGATAAATGAAAGCTTCAATTACGACAAGGTAGGAAAACTCCTGGATATTATAGAGCTGTTGGGGGTGGATGAGATGAATAATATTTAGGATAAATTCAAATATGGAGCATACACAAATGAATTATACACATAAATGTTAGAAGAAAACAGTGAGATTTATTAACACGCCAGAGCATAATATTGCAAGAAAATTCTACTCATCATCTTCTTGTAAACAATTTAAGAAAGAGTACCCATGTGAAACTTGAAAGAAAAACATATTTAAAAAGAGGAAAACATCACCATTTTCTTGACATAAGAATCTTGAAACCAAGTGTCCTTTGTATTGTTGAATTGATTACTTCTATTTGAGCTCCACAATTTACAATCAAAGAAAAAGTATTCTTTTACTTCACAATCAACCCCTTCTACATTCAAGATGATGAAATATATGCAAAATATTGTTCCTAAGTTTAAGGTGGTCGAAATCCACCCATTCCCAATTTATATGGAACTGATTTAATGAAAATAGGAAATACAAACCACTAATCTAGAAAATAGAAAAGCATCTTTGACTTTTACCTACAAAATTGCCTACACTCCTAATACATTGAAATTGTACAAATCAACATGGATGAATCCTTTTATAATGGTAAAACATAAATAATTAAATGATCAAAGACTTCATTTTCCACACTAAGGTGAAAATTTGGTCGAAAACATTTTATATCTTTAAACGCAACACTTACTGAGCACAACACTTCCTGAGCGTAACACCTCCTGAGCACGTCATATGTCCTTCTATTTATTTGACTTCATGAATCGATGAAATCATATAAAAAACTTTGTATATGAACTTTATTTTGTAATGAAAACATATATTCCCCATAGATATAAAAAATTTCCCAAAATGTGACCTTGAAGGAATACTAGTTTAGTTGTTCTTTTTGTGCACACATCTATGGGTAGAAACTGTATTTTGTGAATATATGTCAAATGGTGAGTCCAAATGGGCTGAGTTTTTTACAAAAATTGAATATCATCATAATTCATATTCACAAAAACTTGAGCCAAGTACGACCCACATATATCGATAAAACAGTGACTGTGTTTGAGCGCAACGACTGATAGTTTATAAATATCTCCCAAACCATGATGGTCATGTAAAAACTGAGAGACGTTTTTGTTATTTGTCCCATTGTTGAAAAATATTTCTTTTTTTTCCAAATATTCATCTCAATTTGGTCAAAAATAAATCTTAAATTTGACTATGTGAAAATGTTTCGCCTGTGCGCAACGCCATCTATTTTTCATTGTTTAAGCCACAATCAGGTATCTAAAAAATATGCACATGTTGGTGATGATGTTGACACTATTAGTGATCAAACACACTCCTTTCAAGCCTCCTTTCATAAAAGATGCAAAACATTCATCTATAGACCAAAAAATCGAACCCTAATGCTTTATCAATAATGCATCAAACTTCTGGTTGATGTCTAAAGTGTCTGAAAAGGTGAATAATGAAACATGGATTATTATCTTAAACAACATTTAAATTCCTTTAAAAATAATCAACACTAATATTTAAAAATACATGTTAATAAATTTGTTACATAGATTCTACTCTTAGGTCTAAGGGATTTTAACTCTCGGGAACTTGGGAGTATAAGAACACGTTTTACCAGTTATATATCCAATGGAAAAGATGCCAGAAGAATGGAGAGGTTGAAGGATTACCGTAGATGCTGAAAAGGAAAAACTAGACTCTAGAAGAATGTGTAAAGAAGTGGATGAAAATGACTAGTCACCTAATGCAAAAGGTAGCGGAACTACTCATTAGCTCACGAAAAGTGATTGTTCTATAGGGTTACTATCCCATCTCTCAATCCTCTCTTCCATCAAAATATTTATCTATAATATTCGACGCCTCAACAACAAGGGGAAGCAGAGAAACCTTATAGATGGAATTGAAAGCGAAAAATCAGAGTTTTTGATTTTGTAGGAAACCAAAGTGTCTACTCAAGATGATAAAGAAATTAAAAATCATTGTTGGAAAGGAAGAAACTTGATAGCTCTAGATTCCAAAGGGAGCAACAAAGTGTTCACCATCATTCGGAACCCACAAAAAATTGTATTTCAAGACTCGGTGGCATGTCAAAACATAATCACCAAGGAGCCACAAGGAGGGGTGCAAACCCCTCCTATTGTAATGTAGTTACAAGAAATCCGGGGGGCGGGGGGAAGTTGAAACTTCCCCTAGCAATACTAACACGAGTGATACTCCAATTATTGTTGTGTAATGGAAATCCTACATCAAAGGGAAGTGCTTATAAAAATCCACAGAAAAAGCCAAATTTGTAATGTCGAATAATTGTACGGAGGAATCAAGCAAACACATGAAAGACCATGCTCTGATTTGTAAATTCATGTCGATCTTGCCATTAACCTAAAGGCCTTTTTCATGGTGATTTTTGCACATTTTGAAAAATCAAAAGAGGTTCTTTGAAACTGGCTCGTATCCCCTCAATAACGCATGATTATTTATGCATTTCTAGGATGAATGCTACAACCCGAACAAACATAAATTTATTGCTTCGTTTATTTGGATATGGATATTCTCATTAATAGAAGACCTCTAGGAACTTGAATATCTCAAGGTTATAGTCAATGCAATAAGAGAAATCATGAAGGTTTTAAAATCATGAAACAACGATCGTTATCTTCCTAACCAAGAATTTATGTCTATATGAAAATCTTGAAGCCGCTCCCTCAACCAATTAACATCGATTGCCACAATTAAATCTAGATGCAACACTTCGATTACAAACATGTCATATTTTAATTCCAACCATGTTATGAAATTCAATGGTATTGGTGGAAAGCTAGGATGTGAGAAATGGAAAGCTAGGATGTATAGGTGATCAGATTTTGGATTAGGGGAAATTTTTTTCCAAATATTCAAAGTGCTCAAAATCGATTGGAAACTTAACAACAGTGAATATCTCGTTTCCAGGAATTTGTCACAATTTGTTTCATCGAAAACAAAGTCTAGATGAAGAAGATAGAGCATGTTGTTCGTTTTCCTAAACAACTAAAACAATTGCAGAACATGACATAATGGTGACATGGCAACCCAGTCAACAAAACACAAATATTCTGGGAATATTCTTCAATTTCACCCAATGACACTGTGACAAGTTTCATTGCATGATTTTCTAGTTTGGTTGGAAGGTGAATTTGTTTTATGAACTAGTGGACCCTATCCAAATTCCGAATTGATTTTATTACAAATTAGTTCGAATTCCATACATATCCTATGGTAGAATTATATGCAAAGTCAGGAGTTGGTGCATTTCAATTATATATAAAGGTTTTGTGTGTGTGTGTATATCGTTGAAAAAACATACAACGACGAAGGGTGGAGTTCGGGGTTCGACCCCATGACCTCTCCCGAATGAATGGAGTAGTAAACCAATAGCCCAAGACATTAGTACTTAACAATCTATGCATTTGAGTTATATTTGATGTCTTATATTTGATCCAACGGAGGTTTGGAGGGGGCTAGCCCCCTCCCCATAAGACCTTACCATAGGACCAATGGAAGGTGGTGTCAAATTAAGAGTGCGGATTAAATGATTAATATGGGTTTATTAACCCATAATCTAAGATTGAAGAACTAACCATTCTTGTAATGTTGGATTAGAGTTAAACGCGCTTAATACGCAAAACTCTAACTTATCTGATAATTAATCTTTGATTAGCGTTAATAAAATACAGTTAAATTGGTGGAATTTTCGGCAGAACCACCAATATAGGAGCTGCCCCCAAATTTGGCAGCCCTAACTAGAGTTTTCTCGAGTTTTGGAGGCAATTTACCAGGAAAATTTGTTTTGGGTATATATTCTGCAAAATTTGACCAAATTGGGAGAAAGAAGAGTCATTCTTAGATTATTTTGATGCAATAAAGGTAATGGAACATGTTTCAGAGGTGTTGGAGCACTTCTAAAAGTTTTTTTTCCACTTTGAATATTAACGAAGCCTAGGGCCACCAGGAGAGGAGGTCATGCCTAGGTCAGTTGGAGACTATTTTCATAGATTGAATAGTCTCTTTTGAGGTTTTTGGGTCTTTTGAATCCAATTGAGTAGGTTTAAAATCCATTGGAGCACTGTAGATGAATGTGATCAAACATTTTACCATTAATCCAAAGAGGGCCTAACATGTTGAAGCAGGTCCATGGAGATGTAGACCAGGAGGGGTGAACTTTTTTATCAACTATTATGTAATCTGGATGATGTGTGTTATTTATCTGCATTTTATTTGTTGTACATGAGATTTTAACAACTAATTAACTCATAAATTCCTCATAAAAAACACAAAAACTTGACACATAAACCACTTCACAAATGGCTAATTTGAGACGATCCTAAACACAGTTTTCTAATACTGATGAGGAAGATAGCACAACAAAACTAGTTTTCCCATATTCAGATCAATAGGGTTTGTAAATAATGACCAATAAGCAAGTACAAAATCCTAGAACCCAAGCATGATTAATTGTTGTTAGCAGCTTCATAGTTTTCCTAGGTTGAGGAGGAAAACTGTAAGTATCACAAAACCACTTGTAGTATTAGAAACTAGCCTCTCCAATCCCGAGAGAGGGATCTCTCTTGATAGATTTCAATAAATCAAAGTCTAGGGTTTTAGGCTAGGTATGAATATCAAGGTATTGGTTTTAAAATTGTGGTTGCGGGAATGAAGGAAGAACCCATTAGCGCTGGGGAGTCATAAGGGTTTTCGGTGATCAATCACAAATAGATAGAGGAAAGCTTCAATTACGACAAGGTAGGAAAACTCTGGATATTATAGAGTCATTGGGGGGTGGATGAGATGAATAATATTTAGGATAAATTCAAATATGGAGCATACAAAAAAATGAATTATACACATAAATGTTAGAAGAAAACAGTAAGATTTCTTAACAATCTAGAGCATAATATTGCAAGAAAATTCTACTCATCATCTTCTTGCAAACAATTTAAGAAAGAGTACCCATGTGAAACTTGAAAAGAAAAACATATTTAAACGAGAGAAAAACATCACCATTTTCTTGACATAGGAATCACGAAACCAAGCATCATTTGTATTGTTGAATTGATTACTTCTATTTGAGGTCCACAACTTACAATCAAATAAAAAGTGTTCTTTTACTTCACAATCAACCCTTTCTATATTCAAGATGATGAAATATATAAAAAATATTGTTCCTAACTCTAAGGGGGTCGAAACCCACCCATTCCCAATTTATATGGGACTCGATTTCATGAAAATAGGAAAGACAAACCACTAATCTAGAAAATAGAAAAGCATCTTTGACTTTTACCTATAAAATTTCCTACACTTTTGCTAATACATTGAAATTGTACAAATCAACATGGATGAATCCTTTTATAATGGTAAAACATAAATAATTAAATACTAACATATGAAAATGCCAAATCAAGTCAAGAATTTCCATGCGACATCGACCATAGATTGACTAAACTAAATATTTCTTTCATCCAATCAACACCACCCCATATTCCAAGCATGAATGTGGGTCTCATGGAATAGACCAAGAAAAAACAGCCAGGGCTTCCGGAGAGGCCAAACCACCTCAACCCTTAACCATAAGGATTCCACTCAGCTATGGTATAGAAATCAATAAACATAATGAGAACATTCTCTAAATAAGTTTTCCAAGGCCCTAGGAACTAGTAACTCAACCCTGACAACTACCACAAGGCTCTAGAGAATTTGTCTAATCCAACTCTAAGGACAATAACTCAATCCACCAAAGGTTCCGAAAGCATTTGTCCCAACCTAGGATCCAGGACTAGTAATTCAACCCAAGATATTACAAGGCTCTAGAGTGTTTGTTCCAAACACACAAACATAGGAAAAAAACTAATATCCAATAATAATAAAAAAGGAAGTGCAAAAACCCATAATTCTATGGATATCTAAGAAATGGCAAGGCAATGTTCAAATCTCTATCAATCAGAAACCCTCCATGATAATGAAAAACACATAACCAAATAATCACATGCATATACGATGTATCAAAAAATGAACATGGAGATCATACATATAACATGTTACACAAGCGATTAAACCAATTGTAGTTGTTTATATCGATGTCTCCATGTCCTTCCTTGCTTCCTTTTCCTTATTTCTCCAATCGAAAGTGAATAATGGCTCCAAGAATGCTATAAGTATATTAGAGTGTATGAGAGAGTGTGAATGAAATGAGAGAGTCAAACTGAAAACTGAAAAAAGGCCTACCACCCATCGATGTTATCATCAATCCCTCGTGTGTTTTCTCACTACAAGTCCATCATCTCAAAGGATTTATACCATCACCTTTGTCTTACTTGCTTATTCTCGAGACCCATGTACTCTATCGACTTGCATTGAACTTATTTTTCGAGTGCTACATTATCCTTGTCACCTTTATCCTAAGGACAATAATATATGTGGGGTGGAATCCTTATAATAAAAATTAAAAAAAATATGGAAACATACCAAATAATAATCGAAATTTCATTTAGTTAGTTTCAATGATTTCAACACTAATTATATTTCTAAGACTTAACATGATGAATTTGTCTTTCAATTGTTCGGAAAAGCATTAGATTATGTGTAACTTTCTAGCACTTCTCAAATTTGGTTTTGGTATATTATCATTATTTACTTGAAATTTGGTTTTGGTATATTATCATTATGGATGGAAGCTTTTCTACTCCATCCCTTTTCTAGAACATGTCATGATTTTTGAGATATACGTGGGGTGAAATATTCCCTTAGATTTAGAGCTTAACAAAATATATTCTTCCTTTATTTTAGAGTATAAAATGACTTTCCTCTCGCTTAAATTTCAAGTAATTTTGCGGAGAGGTTTGGAGAGAGGAAACATATTATACAATATTTCGAAATGGGAAACGAACAATGATTATACAACAAATTCTCCGGTACTAGATTTCCACAAGGAAACATGTGCTTTTGATTACTTTTAAGATTTGAGAATAAAAAATATTAAAGTGTAATTGTATTTAAAAAGCTTTGGAATAAATTTATGCTTGGTACATTTTTTGAACTATGAAATAAGATGAAAAAATATTAGATTATGATAAATATAATTGTATTTGAAATTGAAAAAAACTTCAATTTTAACATCTCATTTCAACCAATAACAAAGTATACATTTTGTAATATATTTATTTTTGGGAAAAAGAGAACTCCTACACTTTAAGACCATATTTGAACCAATAACGAAGTATGTATTTTTTTATATAGTTGGTTTGGATAAAGAAAAAAAAAGTATATTCTTAAAACATGTTATTTTTAAGATTTTTAAAGAAAATATTTAAATTTTTCAAATGAAATTAATAGTTTTCAATTGTAATTGGGGGAATTTTTTTTCATTAAAATACAATAAATAATAATAAAAAAAAAAACAATTTGAAAAAAGTAAAAATATCAATTATCCAATAAATAGGATTTTTAAATAAAAATCTTATCTTTAAAATTTTCAAATGAAATTATACACATCTTTATGAATTTTACCCGACCCATAGATCCTATTCATGAATTTGACTAAGCCATATCTTGTGAAATGATAATACACATCTTCATCAACTATTCCCAAATGTTGTATCATTTGCTTAAGCTTCTAGTACATGTCATCATGCTTCCCCTGCATGAAAATATGCTCTTGAAACTCTATCCCATATAAACTTATAGTTGATGTGTAATTCACATGTATTCTCACGCTAAGAGCATCTACAACAATGTTCTCCTTTCCATTGATATAAGCGATCTCAAATTCAAAATTGTTGAGGTAGCCAACCATGTAGCCTTCCCGGCATTCAAATTAGATTGGTGAAACAATAATCTCAACCCACTCGATCACTCATCGAACAAATCTCCTACCAAGAAGATAGTTCCTCCACACCTTCAAGGAAAGAATGATAACTTCTAACTCAAAATATTGAGTCGCATAGTTCAACTCATGCTCATTTGGTTTCCTTGACACATATCATACCACATGTACTTCCTACAACAATACTCCACTAAGTCCTTCCTTGCAATTAATTTTTGCACACCACAAACTCTAGATATAGATCTGCAATCTTCAATAGTAGAGCATTTGTAAGAAAATGCTTCAACTTGCTCAAACTTGGTTGAACACTCCTATATTCATTAAAACTTCTTTCCTTTTCTTTGTAAATATCTAATAGGATAATGAATCCATGATAATTTATTTATGAACCACTCGTAGTAACCTATCATTCCCATGAATGATATAGAAAAATTCTATAGAAAAAATCCAATGAAAAAATCCTTCCAATTCTTAGAAGTGAACTTTGTATCTACGTCGAGATAAAATTTTTCTTTGGGAACACCATGCAACCAGTGTTATCTCCTTGATGAAGATCTGAGCTATGTCACTAGATGAATTAGAATACTTTACTACAATGATGTGAGCTACCTTTGTCAATCTGTCAACGAAAACCATAATGTAGTTATGTTGTCTCTATGTCCTCGGAAAAATTATAATGAAGTCCATGGAAATGAACTCCCATTTCCATTATGGAATTGGAATTGGCTAAATCAAACAAATTGGGTGCTTACATTCATCCTTTACCCGTTGACAACAAAGGCACCTAGCAACAAAATCAACCACCTGTTTCTTTACATTCGGCTAATAGTATAACTTATTCATTGGTTTCAACATCTTTTGATATCCAAGGTGATGAAAATATGGTTCGACATGAAACTCTCTCAAGATAAGCTTCTCGACTCATTTTCATCCAACACATAGATCCTATTCATGAATTTGACCATGCCATATTTTGTGAGATGATAATACATATCTTCATCACCTATTCCCTAATTTTTTATCATTTGCTTAATATTTTAGTTCATGTCAACATGCTTCCCTGCATGAAAGATATTCTCCTCCAAGTCGATCACATCTAAACTTATAGTTGATCTATGATTCACATGTATTCTCCCCTGCTAAGATAATGCGCAACAATGTTCTCCTTTCCCTTGATATAAGCGATCTGAAAGTCAAATTGTTTAGGTAGCCAACCATCTAGCTTTCCTGGCATTCAAATTAGGTTCGTCAAACAAGAATCTCAACCCGATGTGATAACTCATTAGAACAAATCTCGTGACAAGAAGATAGTTCCTCCATGTCCTCAAGGAAAGAATGATAACCTCCAACCCGAAATCATGAGTCGCATATTTCAACTCATGCTCATTCGGTTTCCTTGACTTACATATCATACCACATGTAATTTCGCTACAATAATACTCCACCAAGTCGTTCCTTGCAATTAATTTTTGCACACCACAAACTCTAGATCTAGATCCGTAATATTCAAGGCTAGAGAATTTGTAAGGAAATGCTTCAAGCGATCAAAGTTGGTTGCACACTCCTATATTCATTAAAACTTCTTTCCTTTTTCTTTAAATATTTAATAGGATAACAAATACATGAGAAGTTCTTTATGAACCACCCATAGTAACCTCATCAATCCCATGAATGATCTCATCTCATCCACATTCCTAGGGAGTATGTCACTCCATGAGATCTCTAATATTTTTGGGTCCCACTTGTGCCTTCCTTGGAACAACATGTCCCAAGTAATGAATTTAATTTTGAAATAAATTATGCTTGTTGAGCTTGGAATACAAAGATGCTTACTAAAAAACCTTGACACTACTACTCCGGGTGTTTTCGTATGTTATTCCTAATTCTTAGATTATATCAATATATCATTAATGAACACTATAATAAACTTTTTCCAGGGTAAGGATGCAACATACTATTAATCAAACACATGAAGGTATCTAGAGAATTAGTCAAAATAAAAGGAACCACAACATACTCATAATTCCCATTCCTAGTACAAAATGTATTGGTTCATTGGTTTAGGAGTAGTAATTTTTGTTCCAAGGGGGAGTCATGGTTAGCTTGTTTCATGGTGCTACCACGTTTTACGGAGGAATTTGATGGAGGATATCAAGGCACCACACTTAAAAATGCGAGCATGGATGGAAGCTTTTCTACACCATCCCTTTTCTAGAACATGTGATGATTTTGAGAAATACGTGGGGTGGAATATTCCCACGAGATTTAGAGCTTAACAAAATATATTCTTCCTTTATTCTAGAGTATAAAATAACTTTCCTTTGCGTAAATTTCAAGTAATTTTGCGAGGAGGTTTGGAGGAAATATATTATCAAGATCAAACCCAAAAATGGAACGACTCACATGCATCATCATTTGGAGGAGTTTGTTGGATGATACCGAGACACGATGTTAAACCCTATTCGTAAAGAAATTGCTCGATCTAAGGGAGAAGAATCCACACATAGATACTCCGTATTAGACAATGAGAGTCTTGGTATAATGGGCTCAGTGGATCCTTGATATAGGGCACACCGGTGGTTATTTTAACTAGTACTCTCCAAACGATTTCCCTTTACTAGCGGATGAGTTTTTTTTTATTAGGGCACACACTACTAGATTGATAAGAGCATAGGGACGATGCCCTTCATTCCTTGGAGCACCTTCTTTGCTATCTAAGAGACTCGGGATCAGTATATTAGGCAAACTAGAGGAGTAGCTTGGTATTCCCCTTGTGGTGGGAATTGCTCATGAAGGCTCAAAGGAGATTTTTTAGATTGTAGTGTGAGATTCGAACTCTCAATGTAGCTATCTCATGTTTTTTTTATGTGTTTCCTATGATATTAGTGAATTTCTAATTAGTGCATGTTAGGATAGAGCTCGTAGTTATATTTTGAATTTTTGTAGTTTCCTATTGTTATCAATTTTTCCTCTCTATGGAGAGTCTTTTTATGGTTATGATGCGGTCTCCTTGTGAGAGATTGGACAGAAGAAGAAGAAGAGAAGAAGATATATCTCTTGATATAATATCAAGTTTCAATAGGAAATAAAAATTTCACCTTACAAAAACAAAAAATATAAATTATCCAATAAATTAGGCATGCTAAGGGCAACCTCTTCAGCAGACCATTGCGGATCATGAAGGGCAATTCTGCCGTCGCCGTAGTAGGCGGAAAGAAGAAGCTGTTTTGACACCGGCTATGCGAATTTTCATTGGCGAATATGCGGATTACCACGAATTATGATTAGTCAATATATGGGATTATCCACGAATATATCACAAAATCCGGATACGCGAATTATCATCGGTGAATATATGGGATTATCTACGAATTATCACGAATTATCTCACTTGATATGCCGGCCTATCACTGCTTGATTGAAATGCGTATACGTCAGTCGGATACGCGAGGTATAAGCACTTGAAATGGGTTTTGAAATGTGATATGTCCTCGAATACGCGAGTATAACCACTTGAAATTTGTTCCGTGAACCCATACGGCGATGGATAAGCCGATCATTACGTTCGACATACAATTGTTTTCAATGGATATGCGTCGTTGTTTTACTGAGGTCCCCTGCTGTTTATCCGACGATATCTCATCGATATGCGAGTAACATCAGTCGAATATGCGGCAAGTCTCATTGGTTACTGCTGAGCTATCACTACGATATGCGACTATGATACGCGACCTATCGGTGAATCGCGACGATTATCATAAGATATAGTAATTATCGATTGGATAGAGCGGGTTATGAGGAGGAGGTATGCGGATCATTACGCGTATTTTCCGGGTTTTAGCGAAATTAAATTGAGAACGGTCGGATTTACCCAAGTCTCGATTCTCCATTTCGGGTATCATTTTCCCATTGTGATCGTGTGTGTAGCTAAATAACAGCAACATATCCTTCACGAGTAACTTTCGTGTACTTTGCGATTCAGACACTTCCCCCGCATTTTGGCCAGGCATCGAATCGATCTATGAACCCAATGCCGCTCTCTCCCTCCAAAAGCTTCCTATCATAAAACGTATCGAATGTCCCATTCCCGTTATAACAATCCTCTTCTAATTCGGATCCTAATTTTCTCGGTTTCGGAGCCAAGATAACAAATTGCAAAGTATAAGTAACGACATTCCAGCTCTCAGTTTATGAAAAAATCGTCGAGAATGCATGGCGGGCTCCATTCGGAGGTCCTTGCGAAGGAGTTTACTTCATTCGAGAACAGGAGTGACTCGCCATAACAACTCGGTTTGAACAAATTGCATCGGAGGACAATCTTATCGATTTCCCTTAGGGTGGCCTTTCGTTCTACTCATTAAAATTACTTCACATTTAACAATTCCTCACCAATATAGCCGCATTTATAACTTCAATCGGTGGTGGGAGGAGGGTTCTGCATGACCGCGGGATAGTATGAATTCTAACTATTTCGCATTTTGTTTTGTTTGTTTTGGTATATTAATTAACTTTGTCTATTCCCCGCATTTTTGTTTGTTTTTTTTGGTATATTAATTAAGTTTATTCTGCATTTTGTTTGTTTTGGTATATTTAAGTTTGTTTGAAATTTGGTAAATATATATTGCCCAAACGTACCGGGTTTTGCTTCATTCGAGAACAAGAGGGTTGAGATGCTTTGAAACTATGGATGGCTAGCTCCATGGGGTTTGAGAGCAATTTTGGGGTCTCGATGAGCAATTTTGGGGCTGCATGGGGTTTGACCAATTTTGGGGTCTATTGAGCAATTTTGGGCTCTTTCATGGCGGAACTTCTTGAAAATGTACGTCATGATATCTCGGTATCGCAGGTCCGAGGGAGATCGGGCCGGGAGCTCTAATGTCTCGCGGAAGTTTATGTAAATACACGGATCCCACGAGTTGGAAAAAACTTTTAACATTAAACATTAATAATTCACGGCATTTCATTTCACCAAATTTTTTTTACAGATTCATTTTCTTTTTATTTTTGTGTATATATATATATATATATATATGAATTTGTTAAGCTTTAGCGGCGGCTTGATGCAAGAAGGCGAGGTGTAATCTACGTTTAATTCCTCGCGGATGCGTTCCATGAAAGAGAAGGCGTTAATAAAAGAAAATTAAGTGATAGGTTATATATGTTAATTATAATTTATAATATTATTATTATTATTTTATAGTCTTAATATTTAATCTTTAAAACATATTAATACTCTTTAATAATAATATAATTAATATTCTTTAATAATAATAATATAATTAAAATTATTCCTTTAAAATGTTAATATTTATTTTTTTAAATAATATATGATCTTATAAGTTAATATAAAATTAAATAAGTTAAATTTAATTATAAATGTATGATAATATCATAATGTATTATTATCAAGGAATACACTTTTTAACACATCTATTGTTACAATGTTGATTTCAGTAACACATTTCTTATATTGAACACACCTACTCTTGCTTTGACATTTTTATACATTTTAATATTTTTATTAAATAATAAAATCATATATCTTGGGCAAAAGTTGACCAAATTGGGTGAAAAAAGAGTCATTCTTACATGATTTTGATGCTGCGAAGCTAATGGAATAGGTTTCATAGATGTTGGAGCACTTCTAAAAGTGTTATTTCCACTTTGAATATTAATGAAACCTGCCACTAGGAGAGGAGGTCATGCCTAGATCGGCCTTGAGACCATTTTCATAGATTGAATAGTATATTTTGTGAGGTTTTCGTATTTTCGTATCAATAGGGTTTCCAAATAGTGACCAATAGGAAAGTACAAAATCCCAGAACCCAAGCATGATAATTGTTGTTAGCACCGTAGTTTTCCTAGGTTGAGGAGGAAAACTTGGCAGCTAACCACAAACCACTTGTAGGATTAGAAACTAGCATTTCCAATCCCAGCAGAGGGATCTCTCTTGATAGATTTCAATAAATCATAGTCTAGGGTTTTGGGCTAGGTATGAATATCAGGAGGTATTGGTTTTAAAATTGTGGTTGCGTGAGAATGAAGGAAGAACCCATTGGGCAAGGAGTCATAAGGATTTTTAGTAATCAATTACGACAAGGTAGAAAAACTCTTGGATATTATAGAGTTTGTTGGGGGTGGATGAGATGAATAATATTTAGGATAAATTCAAATATAGAGCATACACAAATGAATTATACACATAAAATGTTAGAAGAAAAACAATGAGATGTTGGCAATATGATGCGCAGTGTTGTCCTTGATGGCAACCCACAGAATGAAGAGATGATGAAGACTGTGAGACGAGTTGACATGTGTTGCCCTTAATGGCAAACCACTCCGATGAATTTTGTCTTGAGCTTGATGGACTTGGTAAATGATGTAAATCTGATATGAAATGATGTTTGTTAGCAATATGATGCTAAGTGTTGTCCTTGAATGGCAGCCACTCTTGATGAAGATGATGACAAAGTTGTGCTTGATAGAATATGTTTTGATGAACTAAATCGAGTGTATCTATAGTGAGTACGGAAAAAAAATGGAGAAAGAATTCACAGTCTTGTGCTAAATCTATGGTGGAAAGAGTATGTCTCAAGGCATACGCGGACTGTCTAGGGGAAGTCGCGTATGCACGCGGTTAAGTACGTGCCGAAATTGCGTATGGGCAAAAGCGCTCAAAAAGTGCAAAACCGGGGGTAACCACCATGGTATTGACCCATTGTATTGGGTAATGATTCGTCTAAATGACCCCAGTCCAGAATACCATCGGAAAGTAATGTAGTTTTGGGCATCATGGTATTGTTTTTGGCTCATGGTAGTTGAAAAAAGGTAAACTCTATATAGAGAAGAAATTCATTGTGCAAATCATGAGTGTGGGTGCAAGATGTCTCGATCTTGAATGAATACTTCTCTGCGAAGTATATACTGAATGGAAAAGGGTTATAGTTGAATGATAGATACGATATGTATGATGCACCAATGATGAAGAGGGGATCTAGATCTCGAAAATGTATTTGTATATACGCTAGATGCGTTTATGAAGTGATTAGATCTGTGATGGAGACGAACATCTATCACGAAGTAAAGGGTTGAATACTGAGCGAATATCTCGATGTGAAGAAGTATGCAGCTCTCAGTAATGGTTGAAGATCCATACGCTAGTTCGTCGCGGAGGAAGCACGACGTATATACGTACGCTCTTCGAAGAGAAAAGCGCGTATGCACAATGAAATTGGATCTCCGTAATATGTACGGATGTATACGGCTCAGTTTATGTGAACGAAGCGCGTATATACACGACATGATCGAAAGGAAAGCGCGTATGCAAACTAGGGTTTGCTGATGTCACGTATTAGAAATTTACGTCGCATTACCAGCTGGTTTATCTTGATATCCGTCGGTGAGTTATATGTATCTCGTTTTCATGGTTGATCGTGCTGTAAAAAGTATGGAAAGGGTCCAATGCGAAAATATGATGAAACGTGGCTGCGAAGTGTTGTCCTAAAGGATGCTTTGGATTCGGTAGTGAAAAATTAATGAAACGTGGTCCACAGAAGGTGCTTTGAGGTTGTAGCCTTCGATCGGGGGTTGTAGCTCCTCTTTCCGGGTGAGGGCAGTAAACGAGAGCAAGCGAGAGTCATAGCTCCCTTCCGGGTAGAGACTGGTAAAAGCGAGACGCAGGGGGTCACGTAGCCTCCCTTCCGGGTGAGGCCGGTAAACGAGAGCGGGGGTCGTAGCTCCCTTCCGGGTGAGGCTGAGTAAGCGAGTCGTGGGGTTGGAGCTCCCTTCCGTGAAAGGGCTGATGCAACGAGGCGCGGGTGCATAACGTCTTTCGGTAGGAGTACGCACCGAGCCACATATGTTGTAAGATGTTTTCTCTATAATAAAATATTGAAGGCTACAACACGCTAGACGCGGTGGTTTTCTCTCCGACTTGGGTTTCCACCTAAAAATCTCTGGTGTTCATGTGTGATGCTTTGTGTGATGTTTTGATACATTGTTACTACACATGCTTTCATTGCTAACTTAACATCGGATGAATGAATATCGCAAAGAAATAAGTTAATAAATATACGCATATTTAGATCTGCTACTACGCGAGTTGCATGAAGGATATCCGCGTATATACGTGAGTTTACTAAAGGAAAGTAGCATATGGGTTTTAGAGAGTGAAAAAGTAAAAATTTTTGAATATGCAAAAGTAAATGCGATTCACCCCCGCGCTCTCGGTATTTTTCCCAACAATGTGGTATCGCAGCGGGTCATACTCGCAAGCTTCGATCGCTTGAAGGAGATCCGTCGCAATGGGAAGTCAAGAAGGAGTAATGTCTATAAAGCCACCTCTA
Source organism: Pinus albicaulis (assembly GCA_034641835.2). Classification (NCBI taxonomy): domain Eukaryota; kingdom Viridiplantae; phylum Streptophyta; class Pinopsida; order Pinales; family Pinaceae; genus Pinus; species Pinus albicaulis. The sequence goes on from JAXQQM020077149.1 coordinate 51,909, forward strand.
TTCAATGGAAGCAATCTGATATTTTGGAAGGTACGAACAAAAGCATATCACTGGCAAGAATCTTAGTGCGGATGTATGTGCAATCGTGGAAGAGAGGTTATCAATACCGGCTATAGTATTCCCTACTCGATGCATACTGAAAGGAAGAAGTAGTAGAAATCAATGCCAAAAGCAAAGGTGAATGTCTTATTAGGAAGCATTTCTGAATCAGAATTTGCTAAAGTGATGCAACATATTCGACGAAAAAGAAATATGGGACAAAATCATTCCGAGCTATGAAGGAGATACAAAGGTAAAAAAGTGCAAAACTCCAAACTCTTAGAATTGAATATGAAAACTTAAGGATGCATAGTGATGAAAGTATTGCCGATTTCTTTCTTCGTCTAGATGATATTGTAAATCGAATGAGGAATTTGCGGGTGAAACCATAACCGATACTACTCTGGTGGAAAAAGTCTTAAGATCTTTGACTTCAAAATTTGACTCTAAAGTTTCGGCTATTGAAGAAAGACAAGATCTCGTCAAACTCTTACGATTTGTTCAATTACATGGATCTCGACTACTTTTGAAATGAGACAAGGAGGTCCCTCTCAAATCAAAGAAGGCTGCTTTTAAGGTATACACGCAAGAGAGAAAAGAAAAGGAAGTTGTCCAAGAATCCAAGGGCCTATATATCCGAAGAAGAAGAAGCGAATTTTGTGAGAAAAGCGCCAACTAGGTCTTGGAAGATTCAAAGGTAAGCTTCCCTTCAAATGTTTTGAGTGTGGAAAAGTTGGTCACTATGCTTTGCTAAATGTCCTTATAAAGAAACATCCGACTAAAGGAAATGAAGTAGCAAGAAGGAATAAGAATCGATCTAGCTCTAAGAAAAGTTACTATACTAATGAAGACGAGTGATGGGTCATCCGATAGTGAGGAAGAATGTGAAGAAGATCTTAGACTTCTGCATGGCATTTGAACAAAGAGAAGAAAACGATACTTTTGTGGATGCCCTAGAGGAAAATGACTTTCTTGAAGTATCCGGTAAAGATGAAGAAGATTACGACCGAGATCCCAAAAGTGCTCATGGCTAAGAAGCAAAAGAAGAAGGCTACTTGAAGAAAGGAGATCTCTCGTAAATCATGTATAAGCGAGAAATTGAAGGAGATCGACAAACAGTATTGATCGTTGTTCTTGTATTTTACTTAGCTCGTATGTGCAAAAACTATGTTAGTGAAAGTGACGGATGGATCATAGAAGATTACGACTCAAGCTCTACAAGTGCTCATGGCAAAGAGGAAAAAGGAGAAGGCTATCTCGAAGCAAGGAGATGTCTCGAGAAACACTGTATAGAAAAAATTGAAGAAGATGAATCGAAAGTAAAGTTGTGGATCTAGAAGAAGCTATCAAGATCAAAGTTGAAGAACAACAAAAGGAAATTGATAAGAAATATTCTATACACAAAGAGATGATCTCCCAAATGAAAGACCAAATAGAAATGCTTTGAATGGACGGGTGGACAAGTATAAAAGGTTTCATACTTATGCATCCAATCGAATTAAAAGAACTAGAAGTAGAAATCAACGATCACTAAATGCGAGATCTCGAAAAATCAAGCAAGAAGAATGAAGAACTTGGAAAGCTCTGCAATCATCTCTCCGCAAAGCGGATCTTGAAGCATCAAGTAAGAAGAATGAAGAACCTCTACAACCATTTGAAAAGGAAGGCCTTGAAGCAGTAAATCATCTCTCTCAAAGAAGATCTGGAAAAATCAAATAAGAAGAATGAAGAGCTGCAACAAACATGTGAAGAAAAACGAAAATTGGTTGAAAGAAGAGATTCTGAAATGCGAAGGATCAAGTAGAAGATCGGAAGAAGGAAAGAAGAAAGCATGACGAAGCGAATGTCAAGCCTTGGAGGTTGAAGTAGTGAAACATTCTCAAAGGCAAATTAGAAGAAAAGGTTAAAATTTTGAGGAGTTTTCAAGATAGTACTAACATTTTGGACAATATTCGAGTAATCAAAGGTCTCCTAGCTATCAAACTTGGTCTTGGTTTCCATGTGAAACTATTAAAGGAGAATCTAGCTCACAAGGAAGTGCTAAAAATTCGGAAGGATGTCAATGCAAAACTCGAAGTGTTGAAAGAAACAAAAGGTCAACCAAAAATGATGAAATCTCAAGGGAAATCGACCAATAAAGTTGAATGCTTTAAATGTCATAATTATGTGCATGTTGTAGCAAATTGCAGGAGCGACAGTCATTTCAGCCTCAATCAAACAATTCCCTACACTTAGAAAGGTACTCTCGTTTTCTTCAAGGGATATTGTTTTTCATGTAACAAGTATGGACATGTAGAAAAGGAATGCAGGTTGAAAAGATTTGAGAAATTGGATAACTTCCAGCACACAAATAGAAAGTCCAAACAAATCTGGAAAAAGATGGAGGACCGATCAGAAACGTAGGGGAATTTTTGAGCCCCTCCTACCGCAAGTCATCCGATCGAGCTTACTTCTCACGATTGACTGCGGGAATGATGTGGCATACATTATGAGATTTATTAATGTATCGTCATCGGGGGGGAGCAATGTATGATGACTCTCATGGTTGATACGATTTTTCTGATATATATGTATTTACGACGAACATCGATATGAAGATGACAAAGGTACGGGAAGTACAAGTTCGGGGGGAGATGAAGAGATATGTGAAAAATTTCTATGCTTCACTTTCCATACGTGGGTTATATTAACAAAAAGTCGTGCCTATACACGCGAGTTCCATCGGTGTATCACGATCGCGTAGTAGCCATTGATGATAAGAGAATTTATATGATAGCTGAAGATCCGGAAGCGAGAGGTTCGGTGGGGAGCATCGATACGACTGCTAATACTTGTACTATTGACCTCGCATTATCGACTTAGTCTCAAATAATGATGATATGATACATGGTTTCTTGATGTTGAAGATTATGGATGTAGTCTGCTTTTCTTTTTAGTATTCGTTGCTTTGAGATGAAAGTCTTAAAAATTCGGAGATAAGGACGGTTCATGCGGGTATGTTGCCGATGACTGGCCGATGAACGTATTCGGGGCTTGCACAAGTTAAGAAGGAGCATTGGTTCGGGGAGGAGCGAGCGGAGTTTAATACTAATGATTGCATTGTTGGCAATATGACTTTGCTTATTCTTTGGTTATTGTGATGCTCATGCTCAAATAATGATGGCTTGATACATGGTGTTGAGACTTTGAATGAGCCATAAGCTCTTGTTTTGCTAAAGTTTATCTATTGGATGAGATTGGACGTATTATGATTCGGTAGATAAGAATAGATCATGCGCAGTTTGTTACATAAGTGGTTGATATATTTTCCCTACATAAGTTACTTCATGTTAAATCTTAAAGACCATGGTGATGATGGACCACATGGATGATTGCTTGACACTTATGTGAAGATGTTGTTACGTGTATGGAAAGAATGTATTGATGCTTTTGCAAAAGAATACGAAGGCTTTAGTTACTAATGTGCTTATGCTACAACCATCGGATGACGCTTGAAGACACAACTACATTGTTTTATCTATCCGTATTTCGGGAAATTATTCAAATATCTCGGAGAAGTCTGAACATTGTCTACTACGCCACAAAGGATCGGCTTTTGGTTAAAAATATAGAAGATGGTATTGTATACGCGGATTTCATGAAACACGATACGCGTATATACGCGAGTTCATGCACATAAAACTACGTATGTATGATTGCTTTCGACAAATATCTCGTTTGGGGTCTAGACTTTTCTTTAGACATCCTGCGGTGGTGTTTGATATCTCCGATACTGTGTTTGGTATCTCCGTGGTGGTGTTCCGGTTCTCCTTAATGCTATTTCTAATGTTTTGAGATAAAGATGCCTTGATGATTTGTTGGTGAAAGTGTTCGGGATGCACAAACTGAGAGGGGAGCCTTAGTCATATGGAAAGGGATGCTTCGGATGCACGGATTCGGTGGGGAGCGAGTGACATTGCTGAATATAATCCATTATTGGCATTATGGTGATTCTGAAATATGTTCTCTTTCTTGAGGACTTTCTGATGTTGGTCTTAAATGGTCATTTTTGTAATTTGTTGAAAAGGTCTTGTTGAGACCCATTGTAACACCCCCAAGTTCTATGCTTTTCAAATTAGACATTTGAACATACATCCATAGGGGAGTGGACCCCAATGGATAATTGTTATGTGGATATGGTTAAATACTTAATTATGAAAAATGAATAAAATATTGTGCATGCACTATGACCCGAGATGAGAAAGTGAGATCACATGCCTAATCCATGAGGTAATGGAAAAGGAAAAAAGATTCTTTCCCCAAATCTTTCAAAAATCCTTGAAAGAAATTATTTCAAATTTAGATTTTTGAGGAAAAATCTAAATTTCCCCAATGAAGAGGAGTAGTTGGGGAAGAGGTGAGAAAAAATGTGAAAAGATGAGGAAAAGCTTAAAGCGACTTTAAAGGATCCCAAAAAATGGGAATCCTAGGCTAAACGAGGGAATAAAAGCATCCTACGAAATGCTGGACGCGCAGTGGAAAACTGAGGCTTGGAGAAAGCCACCGACTTAAATAAGCGCTGCTCCCGCTCAGATGATTAAGGCTAGTCACGTGCAGGGAGGATCTCTCGCTCGGGGGTGAATCACGGGAGATAAAGAGGATTCTAAGGTTGGGAGGACGTCCGGTCATAGTAGAGGGTGTGCATGCATAAATTTGGAGATATACTGTAAGTCTTTGTTAATCATATCCATCGTGTATGAAATTGTGATGTTCTATTCCTTTATTCAATTTATGAAATTGTGATATTATATTCCTTTATGCAATTTATGAAATTGTAATGTTCTATTCCTTTATTCAATTTATGAAATTTTGATATTATATTCCTTTTATGCAATTTATGAAATTGTGATGTTATAGTGCATTATGGGAATGTATGAATTATATGTTAAGTTGCGTATGCTGCTTGTTAGATGGATTAATGGTTCGATGACTTATGTAATTGCAAATACAACTATTGACGATGAGAGAAAATGGTTGGGTGTAGGTAGTGAGTACCTGGTAATGAGGAGATTTGAGATGATAGATTAGTTAAGCGTATTGCAAATCTAATAACTATGTATAGGTATAGCTTGGTATCTTTGAAAGGAGTATTTAAGTTACGTGGTGTAGAACGAGAAAATGGTAACAAAACCGTAAAGTAACCATGAACAGTAAGTTCCAAACAACTAAACCTATCATAACAATATGGATGGCACAAAACTGTAACCAATAACGAGAGAAAGTAAGAAACAATAACACCGTGATAGTCCTATGAAGTTCATTATGTATGTTCCAATGGAGAGAATGGTAACAGCTTTGGAATTTAGAATTATTCTATTAAATGTAAGTATAATCATCTCGAAAGTAGAAGTTGAATCCTCTAACTAAGTACGAGGATCTAACACTAGGGATTCAAAAACTATCCAATTCGCATATTCTCTCCTTCCCTTGGAGTGAAGCAAGAGGAGCTGTTTCCTAGTTTCCATGGGAGCATGCCTGAATGCGTACCATAGTGTCATACATACTGTGAATGGTTATAACAAACAAATAAGGGGGGGAAAAAGCCTATTGAAAAATCTATCGTGTAATAACGATGCCGCTGATGAGGGAATATTGTAAGCATGTGTAAAATACCATGAACGTAGGCATCCTGGTTACCATCCATAGAACTGCGGGGAAAGTAGTGGAGCAATGGTGGTGATCGGCGTAGAGATAGATGTATGCGAGGAGGCATACATCTATACTTTGATGCTGAAACTTTAACATATTGAAAATATTAGCATGCCGACAAGGCGGGGAAGTTTGATTAAGGGCCTAGTGATCATCCCATGACGAAAACCCGAGACATACAAGGTAAAATATGTAGATATATAAGTCTACTATAAGGAGCGAGGAGAGGGAGAGTTAAGCCCAAAAATCTTCATGGAAATTCTTGTATTCCGGAAATTTTATCGTAAGTACCGAAAAGAATCTAAACCCCGGATAACGATGCACTTGTAGGTGATGTGCAAGTATAAAAACTATAATTGTTATTGACGCATAAAGTGGAGAATATTAAGTCATGTTATATGGGTAGCACTCATCATAGGGGTGATGAATATAGACATATTATGAATATAGTACCTTAAGAGAGACATGTTGAATCTCATTCGGAGTAAAAATGAACCACTTATAGAAGAGGAGTTAAGAAATTTAGGAGGAGTAACCATGAGGTATAATGGATGTTATTAAATAATAACGAATCCCAACAAATAATGGGTTTGGGAGGCGTGACAAATGGTATTTGGGAGCTAAAGTTAAAAATTGGGCAAGATATGTGCTCACAAGGGAAATGGTTAATTGTTATAAAATTTATGAATATTAAAAATATTACTTCAAGTATACAATTATCTTGGATATACTTTCGAGCAGCATACATGCAAACGGAGGTTGATGCAATTGCGAATTTTGGTATGTTCTGAAAAATTTCATTTCTCTATGTTATGATGGTATGAATTAGCTACATATAAAAACTGAAGAAAAATTGCTTGATTCTGGTAGTAATACATTTAACAGAGTTCATAACAAGGTAACCACCTTCCCGAATCTGTTTAGTTGTAGACTAGAATTCTGTAGAACAGAAACTCCAGAACCTCTAAACCAGAGTCGGTTTAAATCTGCAGTCACTGGACCTCTACAGAGGATAAGTTTTGTTATGTTCCTGTAGACACCAAACTGATATAATTTATTGCATGTTATAGAAACATTATAATGATGTAAATATACATGGCGGGTATGAAGAAATAAATTAAGATTTTTAGAATGTAGAGTAGGGATGAAGGATACGAACATTCTAATATTCATAACATTTATAGATTTCTGTGTAATTCTAACATTTATAATGATGCTTAGATTATGGAAATTTTACTCCTCTATAATTTTGATAGGATGCGTAGTAGATTTCACTTGTAAGGCTATCTGGAGTATAAAAAAAAAAAACAAACCAAAACCTTATTTATAGCCACAGAATTCCATACAAGCCCTATGGAAGAAGTTAGGGGCCAAACATAATATATATATATAGACGAAGGTATTGGCTATTAAACCCTTTTGACCGTAATGTAAACTACACTCTAACTCAAACCTTAAAGTAATAACCATGGTAATATAACTAAATTCGAATTAAATGAAAAAAAAAAAACTCCCACTTAGGGACATGAGAACTTTAATCGCCTGTCCATAAAACGTGAAGGCGCCGAACTATAGGTATTAGTGCATTCGATCCTGAACTTAACATAGGAATGTACAGAATTAGAGCAAAGGATAAAACGACACGAAAACGCAGTCTATATATATAGATATGAATTTCGTAAGGAAAGAAACCCTAGATATGCCGACCAAAGCAATTAGGTTGACACATTAAATTTCATATACAATTTCTGTCGATATGTGAAACAAATCGTGGACATACAAAGTGACCTACGTTGGCATAGTCAGAATATTACTATGCGAAGGAAAGCCGTGAGCTAATCCCAGCTCTTTGTAACCCGGCGATTATTATATGCTTGGATATATATATATATGAACCGAACACAGGCAAATTATTAGCGCAAATTAAGATCGGTTTAGAGAGAACGTTAACTGAAATGCTTTCCAGACAAAGCGTAATGGATTTACGGTCTTAGGGTCGAATTGTTATCATTCGGAAAAATCAAAAGGGATAGCAAAGAAAAACTTCTAGGTCCAGGCTGCGCAAACAAGACCATTTCAGCCTCAAATTTGGTTACAAAAACAAAAGAAAATTTAACTGTGAAAAACAAAATAATACATCTACGGTGCTGTTCGAAAATATGAAGCCGGGCCGTATTGAATGGCCTGCAAACAATGTAAACTAGTTTTCTAAGGCCGAGGTGTAGGGTAACCCTCCCGAAAGTTGCTTTTCAAAAAATCCAAGCACGGAGGGTATTCTATCCAGAAAAAAAAAAAACCCAACATCGAAGAAAAAGGAGAAAGCCATAATAGGATGTCTGATGGCCAGGTTGCTGAAGCCAAACAGAGGATTGTGGGTAAAGATTACCCCCTCTGAAGGCATATTGACAATGGCCACTTAAGAATGGAATGAACGCTTAGATGGTAACCTATTGAGCCAGTGGGAACGGAGTTAAACGCGGGTAGAAGAGAGCGCGGCCAAAGAATAATGTCCGAGCTCTATCTAGGATTAAATCGGCTACGCTGCAGATCTACATTCCCTCTGCGTAGTCTACCAGCGCCGAATGAGGGTCGTAATATCAACCATAACAGAACACGAAAGTTAGTACAATAGGAGGCAATGGGAAACCATTCACCAGCAAAATAATACGCAAGACCCCAGGTAAGCACTCAACTCGAGTGAGCCGAAGAGAAGCAAGGGTAGCACTATTGTTAACGCGTACAGTCAGTGTTCACATTAAGATGTGAAGAACTGAAGCGCAGATAGATCGCTTCTCTGCTCCATATATAGAGAAGCGTAAACTCTGAGACTCCCGGCGCATTTCTCACTTCTCGCTAAGGGATGGAAGAAAAGGGAATTAATAGGAAAAGGAATGACCCGATGGTTCTGTTGGCAATAGAGCCTTCCAGGAAATGAGCACTTGAAACCCTAAATTTCTCTGCCGATAAATTGAGGCAATCCCTAGGGAGATTGGGCAGACGACGATTGATAGTAGAGAATACTACGAGATATCAATGAACGCCGGAACTGTTTGTAGTCTGATGCACGGGAGCAGAGTTTAAATTCGAAAACCACCTACTGTCAGAGCAGACGTCCAACGCACACAGTACCTGGATGGGGCCGAACAAAAGAAAAATCTACACGTAAGAAATAAATCTCTGCAACAAAATAGAACATGTCACAACGAACGCCTAAAGAAGGTAAGCAGGGAATAGCTTGGTAGCGTATACTGTAGGTTAATACTCCTGAAACCCTATTTCAGAAAATCCCGAGGAGGATTGAGTATATACAGCCTGTCATCAGATTTGTACCAGTCGATATCAACTGGCGCCGGGAAGATCTGAAAGCGTAGGCACAGGGGTTGTTGAGTAACCCTACAGCTAACGTCGGCCAGAATAGGAGGAGGCTCGACATTCTCAGTACCTACAACCGTCAAAATGTAACATCGAAAGCCACCTGTCGGGGTGTAAAGGACTGGGGTACAACCTACGCCTCCGAGGGCTACCCTCTTACTTCGGGAGAAATATTATACCTGCAACCACGAAATAAGAAGCGTTAACACAAAACTATAATCGCCAAATCCGTCGACCAAATTCTGGTGATAGGAGACTTGCACGCAAACTTAATTAGTACAACCACTGTGTATTGATCCATGGAGAAACGGCGCAATTGGGTGGAGGGTATAGACAACAGTACAGAATCCGCCGTCGTCGGGTCTCATGACAGTAGGAAAAACGCTGCCGAGCGGTATGTTGTAATTCTTGCCGGGGTATGACGCGCTGAAGCGTGACCAGTGGTGTACAATTTCAAATTGAACCCGACCCTGTAGAGTTAGTCATGGATTGGCCAGTGGAATAGATTCAATAGTGAAAGCAGAAAAAAAAACCATGTCGAGTCAATTAAAGCAACCGGTCGACTTGAGTTCTGAATGATGCGCATGCTCTGCAGAGTCACGTACTTCACCGAATTTATCATATAATGAGACGGAAGGAGGAAAGTACGGTAAAGGCCACGTAAGAGTATTTGTCAAACCACATATTCTTGATCCAACCCGGTGCCCACGTCGGAACAACATATATATATAAATAGTTAAAATGACGCGGAAGATCCCCATAATAAACAATAATGGGGGGGGGGGGGGTCATGTTAATAACATGAAATATACATAACGTCACTTCAACTACATCATAACCGAGGGTTGAACGAATAAGAGTTACATGTCTAATGATCGATGCGCCTTTTTGAGATATATTCTATGGGTTAGTGGAAGGAATATATGACATATATATATAAATGTAGATGCGCATTATAATGTGATAGTTCTTAAGTTAATATCGCCAAGGAATTTGGCATGCAAAATAATTTATAAAAATAAAGGGGTCGAGCCTATATATGTTAGATCTATCTATAGTTCCTTAAAGGAAAGAAATGCAAAGGACCATATACAATAGGAGATATATATATATATATATATATATATATATATATCTATATAATGATCTCCACTCATACATATATAGGTGTAGTAATGGCATTAAATTTATATAGATATGGACACACACCAATGTATGTGTACAGTAGATAGAGAGTTTCCCAAATGTATGGATGGAATACAAAATGAAGTAAGTGAGGTTAGTGAACAACCATGTCTCACAATAGAATTATGGTTATACTATGGAAGAGTAAAGGAACCTCATTTTTTAATATTATAACGATATATATAAATGTAAATATAGGGTGTGAAGACATATAAGTGTCCCATATTAATTTCGATATGAGTATTCATTAATCATGGGAATAGAAGGGAAGCCCTAGTGTAAAATATATATATATATATATATATATATATATATATATATGTGGTATAATTGTAAGTGATATATGTAGGTATATCTGGTATGCAGGTATAAAAAGAAAAGGGATGACTGAACCTAAGATCTACACTTATACACTTACCCTTTTAAATAATATATGGTGGAAAAATGTGGTGGATTTTATATATATGATGGAGTTTATATATATTGTGGATTATATATATATAGAGTGGTTCTATATATATATGAAAAAGAGTGGATTTAATGATAGGAAATATAATGGTTCAAAAAAAAAAAAAAGGATTATTTTAAATTATTTGTAATATATATGTGGTAGCACTTTCAAAAAGGCTTTGAAATTATATATGAATATATATAAATATGGGGATATATATATATTCATATGTTCATAAAATTAATATTGCTAAGGCTATATATATATATATATATATATATATATATATATATATATATATATATATATATCATGGTTACTTATACAATAAGGTTTGGAAATATATATGATATATACAAACCTAGTGGATATATATATACATGCTCATGAGATGTATATTGCCCAAGGCTTGAGATGTAAGTAGTATATGAGTAAGAAGTGAAGGAAATGTATCCTATAAATAAGGCACGTATACGCTATAAAAAGAAAAGAAGATTGAAGTACAAGTTTTAATTACAATTAAATGGTTGATTTAGTAACTGTGTAACCATTACATAGAATTAGGCATGAATGAATGAAAGGGTAAATTAAAATTTTCCTGATGAATTACTTGAGGAAGAATATTCTGGTGATAGTGGAAGAATGATTCTTAATTATTATTTATATTCTTCCAGTTGGTATATTTTATAAGTTTAGAGATAATGAGTAAAAGAATTGGAAAGAATATGGAGAAGTGATATTTCTCTCATAAGGGAAAAATAAATAAATAAAAGCATGAGAGATTTATGGGTTGCTTTTGCTAGGAAAAAAAAATAAAAAAAATAGAATGCTTTTATGCAATAGAAAAGAAGGAATTCTTTTATGACTCGGGAAAAAGTTGGAATACTTTTATTATTTATGAAATCTTTTCCATTTTAATTAATTCTATATAAGACGTGAGTCTTTGAAAAAGGGGAAGCTGTGTCAAATTTATTTTTGGCATTATCAAGTATTAATAATTGTGAATGTAATGAATTATAGAAATTACATTTATCACTAGAAAAGGAAACATGTATTCACACTATAAAATTTTCTGGTGTAATTTTTTTTTTAAAGTTAATCTTCTTGAGTCTTAAATTCAAAGACAAAGAAATAATGTGAATTCATACAGCTACAAACCGAGAGAAAAGAGGATGAGCTGTATTTTGGACTTGGGTGTGGGGGAAACCCATCAGCTCCAAATTGGTTCACTTAAGTTTTGAACTATTGAATACAATTTCATGAGAGAGGTAAGCATGGAATTGTAGAGATTATTAATGAGTCTAGTTGTTACTAATTAAATTGATTTGGTTAACAAAAAGAAACAATGAAAAGGTACTAGAAGTACAACTATAAAATGAGAAAGGGTAAGCATAAATATGCATATGATACAATTGTTTTCTTTCATTTATGAGTACTAATGAAAAAGTTGGAAAAATTGTTTAGCCAAGTGTGTAACAGGAAATTGGGCACTCGGGAAACAAAGAGGAAAAAGGTGAAGATAAATCACCTAGAAAATCCAGAAAAGCGGAACTGAACCAAGTTGCGTGAGGAAAAAATCTCACTGAAAAACAAGAAAGGATAAGTAGTGTACTAAAAGTGCACTAAACTATTATGAACCTGAACGGTTTGATTAATAACTGAATGTCTTAAGTTATTGAAATGCAGAATGCTGTTGTGAATTATCAATTATATGTACCTGATATTACTTACCTTGGTATGAATTGTGGACAGAGAAACCAGAATAAAAGATCTTCCATACAGACTTCTTGCAAAGAAGTAGGAAGAAAACCAACTGCACAAGGCATCAGTAAATAGAGTGGAGGCAGGAGAGTACTCTGCTGGGAACTAATGGCTTATAAATTAGCCCTACCATTGCTTACAAAATTTCCTGATATATTTCATTTCTCCTTGTTGGAAAAGAAAATTTATAATTGTTACATGATGCTTCTCACATGATTGATTTGAAATGTGGTCTAGGTGGAACCAGAAGAGGAATTTCCTTCCAGAGTCGCTTCAAAGATGAAAGCGAGAAGGAATTGAATTGCGAAAACGAACATTAGCTAGAGTAAAGGTGCAGTGGAGCACTTTACTGCTAAAAGCTACATGGAGCAGGGAAGCTAAGATGATGGAAAAGTATTCATAATTATGTTCAAAATCAACTAGTAGATAGTTGTCAGCAGGAGCGATTGTTTATTTTGAAGGGGAATATATAACACCCCCAAGTTCTATGCTTTTCAAATTAGACATTTGAACATACATCCATAGGGGAGTGGACCCCACTGGATAATTGTTATGTGGATATGGTTAAATACTTAATTATGAAAAATAAATAAAATATTGTGCATGCACTGTGACCGTATGAGAAAGTGAGATCACATGCCTAATCCATGAGGTAATGGAAAAGGAAAAAGACTTTCCCCAAATCTTTCAAAAATCCTTGAAAGAAATTATTTCTAATTGAGATTTTGAGGAAAAATCTAAATTTCCCCAATGAAGAGGAGAAGTTGGGAAGAGGTGAGAAAAAGCTGGAAAAGCTGAGGAAAAGCTTAAAACAGCTTTAAAGAGTCCCAAAATGGGAAGCCTAGGCTAAACAGGAATAAAGCATCCTGAAAAATTACGGGCCAGGGAATTGGAAAGCAGAGACTTAAGAGGAAAGCACAGCTTAAATAAGGCTGGGAGGGAAACGAGATTAAGGCCCGTCTGTTGGGAGGATCTCACTCGAGGGAGTGAATCCTGGGAGATAAAGAGGATTCTAAGGTTGGGAATTTGGTCATAGTAGAGGTGTGCATGCATAAATTTGGAGATATGCGGCAAGTCACATTGTTAATCATATCCTGTTTTAAATAATTGTAATGTTATATTCCTTTATGCAAATTATAAAATTGTGATGTTATATTCCTTTATGCAATTTATGGAATTGTGAGGTTATAGTCCTTTATGCAATTTATGAAGTTTCAATGTTATAGTGCACTATGGAATGTATGAATTGTGTGTTAAGTTGCAGTACGCCACTGTTAGATGGATTAATAGTTCAGTAGCTTATGTAATTGCAAATACAACTATTGACAGTAGAGACAAGTGGTTGGGTGTAGGTATGAGTACCTGGTAATAAGGAGATTTGAGATGATAGATTAGTTAAACAGCAAATCTAATAACTATGTATGGGTATAGCTTGATATCTTTGAAAGGAGTATTTAAGTTCTATGTGTAGGAACAGAAAATGGTAACAAACCAGTAACCATGAACAGTCAGTTCCAAACAACTAAACCTAGCATAACAATACGGATGGCACAGAACCCCCTGTAACCAATAACAGAAATTAAGAAACAATAACCCTGTGATAGTCGTATGGGGTTCAGTAGGTCTGTTCCAATGGAGAGAATGGTAACAGTTAGAATTTAAATTATTCTATTAAATGTAAGTATAATCATCTGAAAGTAGAATTTGAATCCTAAATAAGTACGAGGATCTAACCCTAGGGATTCAAAACTATCCAATTCAGTATACTCTCCTTCCCTTGGAGTGAAGCAAGAGGAGCTGTTTTCCTAGTTTCCATGGAACAGTTGAATCTGTACCATAGTGTCATACATGCTGAATGGTTATAACAGACAAATAAGGGGGGGGGGGGAGCCTATTGCAAAATCTATTGTGTAATAACAGTCTGTGTGAGGGAAGATGGTAAGCATGTGTAAAATACCATTAACAGAGCATCTGGTTCCATCCATAGAACTACTGGGAAAGTAGTGGAGCAATGGTGGTGAATTGCATAGAGATAGATGTATGTGAGGAGGCATACATCTATACTTTGATGCTGGAACTTTAACATATGGAAAATATTAGCAGGCCAGCAAACTGGGAAGTTTGGCGGGGGCTAGTGATAATCTGCCTCGCCATGAGACATAGAAGGTAAAATATGTAGATATACTTCTAGACTATATGAAGCGAGAAGAGGAGTTAAAGCGAGAAAAATCTTCATGCCGGAAATTCTTGTATTCCGGGGCGTACGTAAATCTTGAAAAGAATCTAAACCCGGATAACGGTCTGCCTTGTAAGGTGATGCGGTATAAAAATATAATTGTTATTAGCGCATAAAAACGGAGAATATTAAGTTATGTTATATCGGTAGCACTCATCATAGGAGGTGTGAAATATAGACATATTATGAATATAGACCTTAAGAGAGACAAGTTGAATCTCATTCGGAGTAAAATGAACCACTTATAGAAGAGGAGTTAAGAAATTTAGGAGGAGTAACCATGAGGTATAATGGATGTTATTAAATAATAACAGAATCCCATGAAAAAAAAAAAAAATGGGTTTGGGAGACGTGACAAATGGTATCGGAGCTAAAGTTCAAAAATTGGGCAAGATATGTGCTCACAAGGAAATGGTTAATTGTTATAAAATTTATGAATATTAAAAATATTACTTCAAGTATACAATTATCTTGGATATACTTTCAGGGGTACATGTAACAGGAGGTTGGTCAATTGCAGAATTTGGTATGTTCTGAAAAAATTTCATTTCTCTATGTTATGATGGTATGAATTAGCTACATATAAAAACTGAAGAAAAATTGCTTGATTCTGGTAGTACTACATTTAACAGAGTTCATAACAAGGTAACCACCTTCCTGAATCTGCTTAGTTGTAGACTAGAATTCTGTAGAACATAAACTCCAGAACCTCTAAACCAGAGTCGGTTTCAATCTGCAGTCATTGGACCTCTACAGAGGATAAGTTTTGTTATGTTCCTGTAGACACCAAACTGATATAATTTATTGCATGCTATAGAAACATTATAATAGTACTGAAATATACATGGCAGGTAGCAGAAAGTAATAAATTAAGATTTTTAGAATGTAGAGTAGGGATCTGAACATTCTAATATTTATAACATTTATAGATTTCCTGTATGAGAATTCTAACATTTATAATGATACTAGAAAATGGAAATTTTACTCTCTAGAATTTTGATAGGATGCAGAAGTAGTAGATTTCACTTGTAAAGCTATCTGGAGTATAACAAAAAAAAAACAAACCAAAACCTTATTTATAGCCACAGAATTCCATACAAGCCCCATGGAAGAAGTTAGGGGCCAAACATAATATATATATAGACGAAGGTATTGGCTATTAAACCCTTTTGACTGCAATATGTAAACTACCTCTAACTCAAACCTTTAAAGTAATAACCATGGTAATATAACTAAATTCGAATTAAATGAAAAAAAAAAAACTCCCACTTAGGGACATGAGAACTTTAATCGCCTGTCCATAAAACGTGAAGGCGCCGAACTATAGGTATTAGTGCATTCGATCCTGAACTTAACATAGGAATGTACAGAATTAGAGCAAAGGATAAAACGACACGAAAACGCAGTCTATATATATAGATATGAATTTCGTAAGGAAAGAAACCCTAGATATGCCGACCAAAGCAATTAGGTTGACACATTAAATTTCATATACAATTTCTGTCGATATGTGAAACAAATCGTGGACATACAAAGTGACCTACGTTCGCATAGTCAGAATATTACTATGCGAAGGAAAGCCGCGAGCTAATCCCAGCTCTTTGTAACCCGACGATTATTATATGCTTGGATATATATATATGAACCTAACACAGGCAAATTATTAGCGCAAATTAACATCGGTTCAGAGAGAACGTTAACTGAAATGCTTTCCAAACAAAGCGTAATGGATTTACGGTGTTAGGGTCGAATTGTTATCATTCGGCAAAATCAAAAGGGATAGCAAAGAAAAACTTCTAGGTCCAGGCTACGCAAACAAGACCATTTCAGCCTCAAATTTGGTTACAAAAACAAAAGAAAATTTAACTGTGAAAAAAAAAATAATACATCTACGGTGCTGTTCGAAAATATGAAGCCGGGCCGTATTGAACGGCCTGCAAACAATGTAAACTAGTTTTCTAAGGCCGAGGTGTAGGGTAACCCTCCCGAAAGTTGCTTTTCAAAAAATCCAAGCATGGAGGGTATTCTATCCAGAAAAAAAAAAAACCCAACATCGAAGAAAAAGGAGAAATCCATAATAGGATGTCTGATGGCCAGGTTGCTGAAACCAAACAGAGGATCGTGGGTAAAGATTACCCCCTCTGAAGGCATATTGACAATGGCCACTTAAGAATGGAATGAACGCTTAGATGGTAACCTATTGAGCCAGTGGGAACGGAGTTAAACGCGGGTAGAAGAGAGCGCGGCCAAAGAATAACGTCCGAGCTCTGTCTAGGATTAAATCGGCTACGCTGCAGATCTACATTCCCTCTGCGTAGTCTACCAGCGCCGAATGAGGGTCGTAATATCAACCATAACAGAACACGAAAGTTAGCACAATAGGAGGCAATGGGAAACCATTCACCAGCAAAATAATACGCAAGACCCCAGGTAAGCACTCAACTCGAGTGAGCCGAAGAGAAGCAAGGGTAGCACTATCGTTAACGCGTACAGTCAGTGTTCACATTAAGACGTGAAGAACTGAAGCACAGATAGATCGCTTCTCTGATCCATATATAGAGAAGCGTAAACTCTGAGACTCCCGGCGCATTTCTCACTTCTCGCTGAGGGATGGAAGAAAAGGGAATTAATAGGAAAAGGAATGACCCGATGGTTCT
The DNA here is from genome assembly GCA_034641835.2 of Pinus albicaulis. Lineage (NCBI taxonomy): Eukaryota > Viridiplantae > Streptophyta > Pinopsida > Pinales > Pinaceae > Pinus > Pinus albicaulis. Next base: position 69,298 of record JAXQQM020077149.1, read on the forward strand.
GTTGGCAATAGAGCCTTCCAGGAAATGAGCACTTGAAACCCTAAATTTCTCTCCCGATAAATTCAGGCAATCCCTAGGGAGATTGGGCAGACGGCGATTGATAGTAGAGAGTACTACGAGATATCAATGAACGCCGGAACTGTATGTAGTCTGATGCACGGGAGCAGAGTTTAAATTCGAAAACCACCTACTGTCAGAGCAGACGTCCAACGCACACACTACCTGGATGGGGCCGAACAAAAGAAAAATCTACACGTAAGAAATAAATCTCTGCAACAAAATAGAACATGTCACAACGAACGCCTAAAGAAGGTAAGCAAGGAATAGCTTGGTAGCGTATACTGTAGGTTAATACTCCCAAAACCCTATTTCAGAAAATCCCGAGGAGGATTGAGTATATACAGCCTGTCATCAGATTTGTACCAGTCGATATCAACTGGCGCTGGGAAGATCTGAAAGCGTAGGCACAGGGGTTGTTGAGTAACCCTACAGCTAACGCCGGCCAGAATAGGAGGAGGCTCGGCATTCTCAGTACCTGCAACCGTCAAAATGTAACATCGAAAGCCACCTGTCGGGGTGTAAAGGACTGGGGTACAACCTACGCCTCCGAGGGCTACCCTCTTACTTCGGGAGAAATATTATACCTGCAACCACGAAATAAGAAGCGTTAACACAAAACTATAATCGCCAAATCCGTCGACCAAATTCTGGTGATAGGAGACTTGCACGCAAACTTAATTAGTACAACCACTGTGTACTGATCCATGGAGAAACGGCACAATTGGGCAGAGGGTATAGACAACAGTACAGAATCCGCCGTCGTCGGGTCTCATGACAGTAGGAAAAACGCTGCCGAGCCGTATGTTGTAATTGTTGCCGGGGTATGACGCGCTGAAGCGTGACCAGTGGTGTACAATTTCAAATTGAACCCGACCCTGTAGAGTTAGTCATGGATTGACAGATAGATTCAATAGTGAAAACCGAAAAAAAAAACCATGTCAGTCAAATTACGTGGCTCGGTCAACTTGAGGTTACAGAATGGTGCGCATGCTACCATACGAATTCACGTAACTTCACCGAATTTATCATATAATGAAGACGGAAGGAGGAAAGTACGTGGCAGAGCCACGTAGGTAAGTCAAACCACATATTGCCGTCGGACCAGTTCGCCCACGTCAGAACAACATATATATATAAATAGTTAAAATGATCCGGAAGATCCCCATAATAAACAATAATGGGGGGGGGGTCATGTTAATAACATGAAATATACATAACGTCACTTCAACTACATCATAACCGAGGGTTGAACGAATAAGAGTTACATGTCTAATGATCGATGCGCCTTTTTGAGATATATTCTATGGGTTAGTGGAAGGAATATATGACATATATATATAAATGTAGATGCGCATTATAATGTGATAGTTCTTAAGTTAATATCGCCAAGGAATTTGGCATGCAAAATAATTTATAAAAATAAAGGGGTCGAGCCTATATATGTTAGATCTATCTATAGTTCCTTAAAGGAAAGAAATGCAAAGGACCATATACAATAGGAGATATATATATATATATATATATCTATATAATGATCTCCACTCATACATATATAGGTGGAGTAATGGCATTAAATTTATATAGATATGGACACACACCAATGTATGTGTACAGTAGATAGAGAGTTTCCCAAATGTATGGATGGAATACAAAAAAGAAGTAAGTGAGGTTAGTGAACAACCATGTCTCACAATAGAATTATGGTTATACTATGGAAGAGTAAAGGAACCTCATTTTTTAATATTATAACGATATATATAAATGTAAATATAGGGTGTGAAGACATATAAGTGTCCCATATTAATTTCGATATGAGTATTCATTAATCATGGGAATAGAAGGGAAGCCCTAGTATAAAAATAAAAAATAAAAAAATATATGTGGTATAATTGTAAGTGATATATGTAGGTATATCTGGTATGCAGGTATAAAAAGAAAAGGGATGACTGAACCTAAGATCTACACTTATACACTTACCCTTTTAAATAATATATGGTGGAAAAATGTGGTGGATTTTATATATATGATGGAGTTTATATATATTGTGGATTATATATATATAGAGTGGTTCTATATATATATGAAAAAGAGTGGATTTAATGATAGGAAATATAATGGTTCAAAAAAAAAAAAAGGATTATTTTAAATTATGTGTAATATATATGTGGTAGCACTTTCAAAAAGGCTTTGAAATTATATATGAATATATATAAATATGGGGATATATATATATTCATATGTTCATAAAATTAATATTGCTAAGGCTATATATATATATATATATATATATATATATATATATATATCATGGTTACTTATACAATAAGGTTTGGAAATATTTATGATATATACAAACCTAGTGGATATATATATATATACATGCTCATGAGATGTATATTGCCCAAGGCTTGAGATGTAAGTAGTATATGAGTAAGTGGAAAATGTATTCTATAAATAAGGCCTGTATACTGCTATAAAAGAAAAGAAGATTGAAGTACAAGTTTTAATTACAATTAAATGGTTGATTTAGTAACTATGGAACCATTACATAGAGTTAAGCATGAATGAATGAAGGGGTAAATTAAAATTTTCCTAATGAATTACTTAAGGAAGAATATTCTTGTGATAGTGGAAGAATGATTCTTAATTATTTATTTATATTCTTCCAGTTGGTATATTTTATAAGTTTAAAGATAATGAGTAAAAGAATTGGAAAAAAATAAAAATGGAGAAGTGATATTTCTCTCATAAGAAAAAATAAATAAAAGCATGAGAGATTTATGGGTTGCTTTTGGCTAGGAAAAAAAAAAAAAAAAATAGAATGCTTTTATGCATAAAAAAAGAAGGAATTCTTTTATGACTCAGGAAAAAGTTGGAATACTTTTATGATTATGAAATCTTTTCCATTTTAATTAATTCTATATAAGCTGATGAGTCCTTGAAAAAGGGGAAACTGTGTCAAATTTATTTTTGGCATTATCAAGTATTAATAATTGTGAATGTGATGAATTTTAAAAATTTCATTTATCACTAGAAAAGGAACCATGTATTCACACTATAAAATTTTGGTGGTGAAAATTTTATTAAAGTTAAATTTCTTGAGTCTTAAATTCAAAGACAGAGAAAGGATGTGAAATCATACAGCTACAAACCGAGAGAAAAGAGGATGAGCTGTATTTTGGACTTGGGTGTTGGGGAAACCCATCAGTTCCAAAATTGTTCACTTAAGTTTTGAACTAGTGGATACCATTTCATGTGAGAGGTAAGCATGGAATGGTAGAGATTATTAATGAGTCTAGTTGTTGCAAATTAAATTGATTAACTAACACAAGAAACAATGAAAAGATACTAGAAGTACAACTATAAAATGAGAAAGGGTAAGCATAACCATGCATATGATGCAATTGTTTTCTTTCATTTATGAGTACTAATGAAAAAGTTGGAAAAAAATTGTTTAGCCAAGTGTGTAACAGGAAATTGGGCACTCGGGAAACAAAGAAGAAAAAGGTGAAGATAAATCACCTAGAAAATCCAGAAAAGCTGAACTGAACCAGGCTGCATGAGGAAAGAATCTCACTGAAAAACAAGAAAGGATAAGTAGTGTACTAAAAGTGCACTAAACTATTACGAACCTGAACGGTTTGATTAATAACTGCATGTCTTAAGTTATTGAAATGCAGAGCGCTGTTGTGAATTATCAATTATATGTACCTGATATTACTTACCTTGGTATGAATTGTGGACAGAGAAACCAGAATAAAAGATCTTCCATACAGACTTCTTGCAAAGAAGTAGGAATAAAACCAACTGCATAAGGCATCAGTAAATAGAGTGGAGGCAGGAGAGTACTCTGCTGGGAACTAATGGCTTATAAATTAGCCCTATGATTGCTTACAAAATTTCCTGATATATTTCATGTCTCCTTGTTGGAAAAAAAAAATTATAATTGTTACATGATGCTTCTCACATGATTGATTTGAAATGTGGTCCAGGTGGAACCAGAAGAGGAATTTACTTCCAGAGTCGCTTCAAAGATGAAAGCGAGAAGGAATTGAATTGCGAAAACGAACAGTAGCTAGAGTAAAGGTGCAGTGGAGCACTTTACTGCTGAAAAGCTACATGGAACAGAGAAGCTAAGATGATGGAAAAGCATTCATAATTAAGTTCAAAATGAACTAAGTCGATAGTTGTCAACACCGAGGACGGTGTTTATTTTCAGAGGGGGAATATGTAACACCCCCAAGTTCTATGCTTTCCAAATTAGACATTTGAACATACATCCATAGGGGAGTGGACCCCAATGGATAATTGTTATGTGGATATGGTTAAATACTTAATTATGTAAAATAAATAAAATATTGTGCATGCACTATGACCAGATGAGAAAGTGAGATCACATGCCTAATCCATGAGGTAATGGAAAAGGAAAAAGACTTTCCCCAAATATTTCAAAAATCCTTGAAAGAAATTATTTCTAATTTAGATTTTTGAGGAAAAATCTAAATTTCCCCAATGAAGAGGAGTAGTTGGGAAGAGGTGAGAAAAAGCTGGAAAAGCTGAGGAAAAGCTTAAAGCGGCTTTAAAGAGTCCCAAAATGGGAAGCCTAGGCTAAACAGGAATAAAGCATCCTGAAATTCTGGACGCAGAATTGGAAACAGGCTTGGGGAAAGCACAGCTTAAATAAGCTGCTCCAGAACAGATTGAGGCTAGTCTGTTCTGAGGAGGATCTCTGCTCGGGGGTGAATCCTGGGAGATAAAGAGGATTCTAAGGTTGGGAGGACTGGTCATAGTAGAGGTGTGCATGCATAACTTTGGAGATATCTGTAAGTCTGTGTTAACCATATCCTTGTTTTATGAAATTGCGATGTTATATTCCTTTATGCAATTTATGAAATTGTGATATTATATTCCTCTATGTAATTTATGAAATTATGATGTTATAGTACATTATGGAATGTATGAATGGTTATGTTATGTTGCATTATGTAACTGTTAGATGGATTAATGGATCAGAAACTTATGTAATTGCAACTACAGCTATTGACAGTAGAGACAAATGGTTGGGTGTAGGGATGAGTACACTGTAATAATGAGGTTTGAGATGATAGATCAATTGAGCAGCCAATATAATAACTATGTATAGGTATAGATGGCTATCTTTTAAAGGAGTATTTAATTTCTGTGTGTGTAAACAGAAGATGTTAACAAACCAGTACCCATGAACATTAAGTTCCAAACAACTAAATCTATCATAACAATACTGATAGTACAAAATTCACTGTGATCAATAACAGAAAGTAGGGAACAACAATCCTCAGCTGTGTAGAACTTACAGTATTCTATTAAATGTAATGGTACACCTATGGAAGTAGAAGTTAAATCCTAACTAAGTACGAGGATCTAACACTAGGGATTCAAAACTATCCAGTTCAGTATTCTCTCCCTCCCTTGGAGTGAAGCAAGAGGAGTTGTTTCCTAGTTTCCATGGAACAGCTGAATCGATACCATAGTGTCATACATACTGAATGGTTATAACAAACAAATAAGGGGGGGAAAAAGCCTATTGCAAAATCTATCGTGTAATAACAGTCTGTGTGAGGGAAGATTGTAAGCATGTGTAAAATACCATGAACAGAGCATCTGGTTACCATCCATAGAACTACTGGGAAAGTAGTGGAGCAATGGTGGTGAACTGCGTAGAGATAGATGTATGCGAGGATGCATACATCTATACTTTGATGCTGAAACTTTAACATATTGAAAATATTAGCAGGCCGGCAAACTGGGAAGTTTGATTAAGGGCCTAGTGATCATCCTGCACAGAAAACCGCAGACATACAAGGTAAAATATGTAGATATATAAGTCTACTATATGAACTGAGAAGAGGGGAGGTTAAGCCCAAAAATCTTCATGGAAATTCTTGTATTCCAGGGCTGTCTGTAAGTACTGAAAAGAATCTAAACCCCGGATAACAGTCTGCATTGTAGGTGATGCAGTATAAAAACTATAATTGTTATTGACGCATAAAGCGGAGAATATTAAGTTATGTTATATGGGTAGCACTCATCATAGGGGTGATGAATATATACATATTATGAATATAGACCTTAAGAGAGACATGTTGAATCTCATTCGGAGTAAAATGAACCACTTATAGAAGAGGAGTTAAGAAATTTAGGAGGAGTAACCATGAGGTATAATGGATGTTATTAAATAATAACAGAATCCCAAAAAAAAAAAAAAAAAAAACAAATAATGGGTTTGGGAGGCGTGACACCCATGATGTAAAATTGTAATATTCAGTCATGTAAGGACTTGTCAAATTAGTAAACCCACTTGGTTGGGTAGCTGAGTCAAATTTTGTAAACCAACTTGGTTGGGTAGCTGAGTTGAAATTTGTAAACCCACTTGGTTGGATAGTTGAGTCTCATATGTAAATCCACTTGGATGGATCTTTGATGTAAGTATGAGTCATTGGTGATAGGAAATTCATAGAGTCATGTACTTCATTGGAAAACATGTTTGAAGATTCAGCATGATCTCAGGGGGAGCTTGGTCACTTCAGTATATGTCAGATCTCCAGAACGCTTCTTCCACATGAGGAGAAAAGGGGGAGAGTATGTTGGTTTTTGATCCGCCCTTTTCCCTTGATGTCAATGGGGGAGAGTGACATGGTGTTTGAATGAAGAGAAAGAATGGTGTCAAAAATGGAGAGAGTGACATGGTGTCATTGTATTTTTAATGTACCTATCTGCTGTGGTAACCAAACACCATCGTGGTTGCCATCAAGTCCAAAGGGGGAGATTGTTGGCAATATGATGCAGAGTGTTGTCCTTGATGGAAACCCACTGAATGAAGATGAAGACTTGAGACAGTTGACATGTGTTGTCCTTGATGGCAAACCACCTGATGAAGTTTGTCTTGACCTGATGGACTTGGTAAATGATGTAAATCTGATATGAAATGATGTTTGTTAGAAATATGATGCTAAGTGTTGTCCTTGAATGGCAACCCTCTTGATGAAGATGATGACAAAGTTGTGCTTGATAGAATATGTTTTGATGAACTAAATCTGATGTATCTACAGTGAGTACAGAAAACAATGGAGAAAGGAATTCAGCTTGTGCTAAATCTATGGTGAAAAGAATATGTCTCAAGGCATACGCGGATCTGTCTAGGGGAAGTCGCGTATGCACGCGGTTAAGTACGTGCCAAGTCGCGTATGGGCAAAAGCGCTCAAAAAGTGCAAAACCAGGGGTAACCACCATGGTATTGACCCATTGTATTGGGTAATGATTCGTCTAAATGACCCCGTCCAGAAATACCATCGGATGTAATGTGGTTTTGGCTCATGGTATTGAAAAAGGGTAAACCTATATAAAGAGAAGAAATTCATTGTGCAAATCATGAGTGTGGGTGCAAGATGTCTGAGCTTGAATGAATACTTCTCTCTGAAGGATATCTGAATGGAAAGGGTTACAGTTGAATGATAGATCTGAATGTATGATGCACTAATGATGAAGAAGGGGATCTAGATCTGAAATGTACTTGTATTTGCTAGATCTTTTTATGGAATGATTAGATCTGTGATGAGGCGAACATCTGTCTGAGGTAAAGGGTAAAATCTGAAGTGATGTATCTGTTGTGAAGAATTGCAATGACATAAAAGTCTGAAGAACCATACGCTAGTTCGCCGAAGAGGAAGTGCGTATATACGCGGCTTCGCTGAAGAGAAAGCGCGTATGCGCAATGAAATTGGATCTGTAATATGTACAGAAGTATACGCGGGTTTATGTGAACGGAAGCGCGTATATACGCGACATCAGTGAAAGGAAAGCGCGTATGCAAACTAGGGTTTGCTGAAGTCTGTGGTAAGAAATGTCTGATCTGTTCTGCTGGTTTACTGATATCTTTCAGTGAGTTATATGTATCTCTTTCATGGTTGAATGTGCTTAAAAAGTATGGAAAGGGTCCAGTCTGAAAATATGATGAAACGTGGCCTGCAAGTGTTGTCCTAAACGATGCTTTGGATCCAGTGTGAAAATTAATGAAACGTGGTCCATAGAGGTGCTGAGGGTTGTAGCCTTCAGTCAGGGGGTTGTAGCTCCCTTCCAGGTGAGGCTGGTAAATGAGAGCAGGGGGTCATAGCTCCCTTCCAGGTGAGGCTGGTAAACGAGCAGGGTCGAGCTCTTCTGTGTGTGAGGTCAAAAAGGAGTCAGTTGGTGCCTTCCAGAGAGGTCGTAAACGAGCGCAGGGTGCTCGCGGCTGTGAGTCTGCACCAGCACATATGTTGTAAGATGTTTTCTCTATAATAAAATATTGAAGGCTAAGCAACTGCAGCGGTGGTTTTCTCCCGACTTGGGTTTCCACCTAAAAATCCTGGTGTTCATGTGTGATGCTTTGTGAGATGTTTTATTATGTTGTTACTACACATGTTTACTGCTAACTTAACATCAGATGAATGAATATTGCAAAGAACTAAGTTAATAAATATCTGCATATTTAGATCTCTGCTAATACACGAGTTGCATGAAGGATATCCGCGTATATACGCGAGTTTACTAAAGGAAAGTAGCGTATGGGTTTTAGAGAGTGAAAAAGTAAAAAGTTTTGAATATGCAGTAAATACTGATTCACCCCCCCCCCCCCAAACCCCTCTCAGTATTTTTCCCAACATGAGATTTATTAACACGCCAGAGCATAATATTGCAAGAAAATTCTACTCATCATCTTCTTGTAAACAATTTAAGAAAGAGTACCCATGTGAAACTTGAAAGAAAAACATATTTAAAAAGAGGAAAACAACACCATTTTCTTGACATAAGAATCCTGAAACCAAGCGTCCTTTGTATTGTTCAATTGATTGCTTCTATTTGAGCTCCACAACTTACAATCAAAGAAAAAGTCTTCTTTTACTTCACAATCAACCCCTTCTACATTCAAGATGATGAAATATATGCAAAATATTGTTCCTAAGTTTAATGTGGTCGAAATCCACCCATTCCCAACTTATATGGAACTGATTTCATGAAAATAGGAAAGACAAACCACTAATATAGAAAATAGAAAAGCATCTTTGACTTTTACCTACAAAATTGCCTACACTCCTAATACATTGAAATTGTACAAATCAACATGGATGAATCCTTTTATAATGGTAAAACATAAATAATTAAATGATCAAAGACTTCATTTTCCACACTAAGGTGAAAATTTGGTCGAAAACATTTTATGTCTTTAAGCGCAATACTTAGTGAGCGCAACACTTCCTGAGCGCAACACCTCCTGAGCACGTCATATGTCCTTCTATTTATTTGACTTCATGAATCGATGAAATCATATAAAAAAATTTGTATATGAACTTTATTTTGTAATGAAAACATATATTCCCCGTAGATATAAAAAAATTTCCCAAAATGTGACCTTGAAGGAATACTAGTTTAGTTGCTCTTTTTGTGCACACATCTATGGGTAGAAACTGTATTTTGTGAATATATGTCAAATGGTGAGTCCAAATGGGCTGATTTTTTTACAAAAAGTGAATATCATCATAATTCATATTCACAAAAACTTGAGCCAAGTACGACCCACATATATCGATAAAACAGTAACTGTGTTTGAGCGCAACGACTGATAGTTTATAAATATCTCCCAAACCATGATAGTCGTGTAAAAACTGAGAGAGGTTTTTGTTATTTGTCCCATTGTTGAAAAATATTTCTTTTTTTTTCCAAATATTCATCTCAATTTGGTCAGAAATAAATCTTAAATTTGACTATGTGAAAATGTTGCGCCTGTGCGCAACGCCATCTATTTTTCATTGTTTAAGCCACAATCAGGTATCTAAAAAATATGCACATGTTGGTGATGATGTTGACACTATTATTGATAAAACACACTCCTTTCAAGCCTCCTTTCACAAAAGATGCAAAACATTCATCTATAGACCAAAAAATCGAACCCTAATGCTTTATCAATAATGCATCAAACTTCTGGTTGATGTCTAAAGTGTCTAAAAAGGTGAATAATGAAACATGGATTATTATCTTAAACAACATTTAAATTCTTTTAAAAATAATCAACACTAATATTTAAAAATACATATTAATAAATTTGTTACATAGATTCTACTCTTAGGTCTAAGGGATTTTAACTCTCGAGAACTTGGGAGTATAAGAACACGTTTTACCAGTTATATATCCAATGGAAAAGATGCCAGGAGAATGGAGAGGTTGAAGGATTACCGTAGATGCTAAAAAGGAAAAACTAGACTCTAGAAGAATGTGCAAAGAAGTGGATGAAAATGACTAGTCACCTAATCCAAAATGTAGCGGAACTACTCATTAGCTCATGAAAAGTGATTCTTCTATAGGGTTACTATCCCATCTCTCAATCCTCTCTTCCATCAAAATATTTATCTATAATATTCGACGCCTCAACAACAAGGGGAAGCAGAGAAACCTTATAGATAGAATTGAAAGAGAAAAATCAGAGTTTTTGATTTTGTAAGAAACCAAAGTGTTTACTCAAGATGATAAAGAAATTAAAAATCATTGTTGGAAAGGAAGAAACTTGATGGCTCCAGATTCCAAAGGGAGCAACAAAGTGTTCACCATCATTCGGAACCCACAAAAAACTGTATTTCAAGACTCGGTGGCATGTCAAAACATACTCACCAAGGAGCCACAAGGAGGGGTGCAACCCCCTCCTATTGTAATGTAGTTACAAGAAATCCGGGGGGGGGGGAGTTGAAACTTCCCCTAGCAATACTAACACGAGTGAGACTCCAATTATTGTTGTGTAATGGAAATCCTACATCAAAGGGAAGTGCTTATAAAAATCCACAGAAAAACCCAAATTTGTAATGTTGAATAATTGTACGGAGGAATCAAGCAAACACATGAAAGACCATGCTATGATTTGTAAATTCATGTCGATATTGCCATTAAACTAAAGGCTTTTTTCATGGGGATTTTTGCACATTTTGAAAAATCAAAAGAGGCTCTTTGAAACTGGCTCGTATCCCCTCAATAACGCATGATTATTTATGCATTTCTAGGATGAATGCTACAACCCGAACAAACATAAATTTATTGCTTCGTTTATTTGGATATGGATCTTCTCATTACTAGAAGACCTCTAGGAACTTGAATATCTCGAGGTTATAGTTAATGCAATAAGAGAAATCATGAAGGTTTTAAAATCATGAAACAACGATCGTTATCTTCCTAACCAAGAATTTATGTCTATATGAAAATCTTGAAGCCGCTCCCTGAACCAATTAACATTGATTGCCACAATTAAATCTAGATGCAACACTTCGATTACAAACATGTCATATTTTAATTCCAACCATGTTATGAAATTCAATGGTATTGGCGGAAAGCTAGGATGTGAGAAATGGAAAGCTAGGATGTATAGGTGATCAGATTTTGGATTAGGGAAAATTTTTTTCCAAATATTCAAAGTGCTCAAAATCTATTGGAAACTTAACAACAGTGAATATCTCGTTGCCAAGAATTTGGCACAATTCGTTTCGTCGAAAACAGAGTCTAGATGAAGAATATAGAGCATGTTGTTCATTTTCCTAAACAACTAAAACAATTGCAGAACATGACATAATGGTGACATGGCAGCCCAGTCAGCAGAACAAAAATATTCTGGGAATATTCTTCAATTTCACCCAATGACACTGTGACAAGTTTCATTGCATGATTTTCTAGTTTGGTTGGAAGGTGAATTTGTTTTATGAACTAGTGGACCCTATCCAAATTCCGAATTGATTTTATTACAAATTAGTTCGAATTCCATACATATCCTATGGTAGAATTATATGCAAAGTCTGGAGTTGGTGCATTTCAATTATATATAAAGGTTGTGTGTGTGTGTGTGTGTGTGTGTGTCGGTGAAAAAATATACAACGACGAAGGGTGGAGTTTGGGGTTTGACCCCATGACCTCCCCCGAATGAATGGAGTAGTAAACCAATAGCCCAAGACATTAGTACTTAACAATCTATGAATTTGAGTTATATTTGATGTCTTATATTTGATCCAACGGAGGTTTGGAGGGGGCTAGCCCCCTCCCCATAAGACCTTACCATAGGACCAATGGAAGGTGGTGTCAATATTAAGAGTGCGGATTAAATTATTAATATGGGTTTATTAACCCATAATCTAAGATTTAAGAACTAAGCATTCTTCTAATGTTGGATTAGAGTTAAACGCGCTTAATACGAAAAACTCAAACTTATCTGATAATTAATCTTTGATTAGCATTAATAAAATACAGTTAAATTGGTGGAATTTTCGGCAGAACCACCAATATAGGAGCTGCCCCCAAATTTGGCAGCCCTAACTAGAGTTTTCTCGAGTTTTGGAGGCAATTTACTAGGAAAATTTGTTTTGGGCATATATTGTGCAAAATTTGACCAAATTGGGAGAAAGAAGAGTCATTCTTAGATTATTTTGATGCTCTAAAGGTAATGGAACAGGTTTCAGAGGTGTTGGAGCACTTCTAAATTTTTTTTTCCACTTTGAATATTAACGAAGCCTAGGGCCACCAGGAGAGGAGGTCATGCCTAGGTCAGTTGGAGACCATTTTCATAGATTGAATAGTCTCTTTTGAGGTTTTTGGGTCTTTTGAATCCAATTGAGTAGGTTTCAAAGCCATTGGAGCACTGTAGGTGAATGTGATAAAACATTTTACCATTAATCCAAAGAGGGCCTAACATGTTGAAGCAGGTCCATGGAGATGTAGACCAGGAGGGGTGAACTTTTTTATCAACTATTATGTAATCTGTATGATGTGTGTTATTTCTCTGCATTTTATTTGTTGTACATGAGATTTTAACAACTAATTAACTCATAAATTCCTCATAAAAAACACAAAAACTTGACACATAAACCACTTCACAAATGGATAATTTGAGACGATCCTAAACACATTTTTTTAATACTGATGAGGGAGATAGCACAACAAAACTAGTTTTCCCATATTCAGATCAATAGGGTTTCTAAATAATGACCAATAAGCAAGTACAAAATCCTAGAACCCAAGCATGATAATTGTTGTTAGCACTTCATAGTTTTCCTAGGTTGAGGAGGAAAACTTCAGAGGTAACCACAAACCACTTGTAGTATTAGAAACTAGCCTTTCCAATCCCAGAGAGGGATCTCTCTTGATAGATTTCAATAAATCACAGTCTAGGGTTTTAGGCTAGGTATGAATATCAAGGTATTGGTTTTAAAATTTTGGTTGCAGAATGAAGGAAGAACCCATTGGGCAGGGACTCATAAGGGTTTTGAGTAATCAATCACAGATAGATAGAGGAAAGCTTCAATTACGACAAGGTAGGAAAACTCTTGGATATTATAGAGCTGTTGGGGGTGGATGAGATGAATAATATTTAGGATAAATTCAAATATGGAGCATACAAAAATGAATTATACACATAAATGTTAGAAGAAAATAGTGAGATTTCTTAACAATCTAGAGCATAATATTGCAAGAAAATTCTACTCATCATCTTCTTGTAAACAATTTAAGAAAGAGTACCCATGTGAAACTTGAAAGAAAAACATATTTAAAAAGAGGAAAACATCACCATTTTCTTGACATAGGAATCCTGAAACCAAGCATCATTTGTATTGTTGAATTGATTACTTCTATTTGAGGTCCACAACTTACAATCAAATAAAAATTGTTCTTTTACTTCACAATCAACCCTTTCTATATTCAAGATGATGAAATATATACAAAATATTGTTCATAACTCTAAGGGGGTCGAAACCCACCCATTCCCAATTTATATGGAACTGATTTCATGAAAATAGGAAAGACAAACCACTAATCTAGAAAATAGAAAAGCATCTTTGACTTTTACCTATAAAACTTCCTACACTGCTAATACATTGAAATTGTACAAATCAGCATGGATGAATCCTTTTATAATGGTAAAACATAAATAATTAAATATTAACATATGAAAATGCCAACCAAGTCAAGAACTTCCATGCAGCACCTGACCATAGATTAGCTAAACCAAATATTTCTTTCATCCAATCAACACCACCCCATATTCCAAGCATGAATGTAGGTCTCATGGAATAGACCAAGAAAAAACAACCAGGGCTTCCAGAGGCCAAACCACATCAACCCTTAACTATAGGGATTCCACCTGTATGGTATAGAAATCAATAAACATAATGAGATCATTCTCTAAATAAGTTTTCCAAGGCCCTAGGAACTAGTAACTCAACCCACAACTATCACAAGGCTCTAGAGAATTTGTCTAATCCAACTCTAAGGACCAATAACTCAATCCACCAAAGGTTCCAGAGCATTTGTCCCAACCTAGGATCCAGGACTAGTAGCTCAACCCAAGATATTACAAGGCTCTAGAGTGTTTGTTCCAACACACAAACATAGGAAAAAACTAATATCCAATAAAAAAAAAGGAAGTGCAAAAACCCATAATTCCATGGCTATCCAAGAAATGGCAAGGCAATGATCAAATCTCTATCAATCCAGGAAACCCTCCATGATAATGAAAACACATAACCAAATAATCACATGCATATACGATGTATCAAAAAATGAACATGGAGATCATACATATAACATATTACTTGCAGTTAAGCCAATTGTAGTTGTTTATATCGATGTCTCCATGTCCTTCCGTGCTTCCTTTTCCTTATTTCTCCAATCCAATTGAATAATGGCTCCAAGAATGCTATAAGTATATTAGAGTGTATGAGAGAATGTGAACGAAATGAGAGAGTCAAACTGAAAACTGAAAAAAGGCCTACCACCCTGATGTTATCGTCAATCCCTCATGTGCTTTTCTCCACCACAAGTCCATCATCTCAAAGGATTTCTACCATCACCTTTGTCTTACTGCTTATTCTGAGACCCATGTACATTATTGACTACATTGAACTTCTTTTTCAGTGCTACATTATCCTTGTCACCTTTATCCTAAGGACAATAATATATGTGGGGTGGAATCCTTATAATAAAATTAAAAAAATATGGAAACATACCAAATAAAATCGAAATTTCATTTAGTTAGTTTCAATGATTTCAACCCTAATTATATTTCTAAGACTTAACATGATGAATTTGTCTTTCAATTGTTCGGAAAAGCATTAGATTATGTGTAACTTTCTAGCACTTCTCAAATTTGGTTTTGGTATATTATCATTATTTACTTGAAATTTGGTTTTGGTATATTATCATTATGGATGGAAGCTTTTCTACTCCATCCCTTTTCTAGAACATGTCATGATTTTGAGATATACGTGGGGTGAAATATTCCCTTAGATTTAGAGCTTAACAAAATATATTCTTCCTTTATTTTAGAGTATAAAATGACTTTCCTCTGCGTAAATTTCAAGTAATTTTTGCAGAGGTTTGGAGAGGGGAAACATATTATACAATATTTCGACAGAGAAACAGAACAATGATTATACAACAAATTCTCCAGTACTAGATTTTCACAAAGAAATGTGTGCTTTTGATAACTTTTAAGATTTGAGAATAAAAAATATTAAAGTGTAATTGTATTTAAAAAGCTTTGGAATAAATTTACACTGGTACATTTTTGAACTATGAAATAAGATGAGAAAATATTAGATTATGATAAATATAATTGTATTTGAAATTGAAAAAAACTTCAATTTTAACATCTCATTTCAACCAATAACAGAGTATACATTTTGTAATATATTTATTTTGGGAAAAAGAGAACTCCTACACTTTAAGACCATATTTAAACCAATAACGAAGCGTGTATTTTTTTATATAGTTGGTTTGGATAAAGAAAAAAAATTATATTCTTAAAACATGTTATTTTAAAGATTTTTAAAGAAAATATTTAAATTTTTCAAATGAAATTAATAGTTTTCAATTGTAATTGGGGGAATTTTTTTCATTAAAATACAATAAATAATAATAATAAAAAACAATTTGAAAATTATGGGGAAATATAGGTGATCAGATTTTGGATTAGGGGAAATTTTTTTCCAAATATTCAAAGTGCTCAAAATCTATTAGAAACTTAACAACAGTGAATATCTCATTGCCAGGAATTTGGCACAATTCGTTTCGTCGAAAACACAGTCTAGATGAAGAAGATAGAGCATGTTGTTCATTTTTCTAAACAACTAAAACAATTGCAGAACATGACATAATGGTGACATGGCAGCCCAGTTAGCAGAACACAAATATTCTGGGAATATTCTTCAATTTCACCCAATGACACTGTGACAAGTTTCATTGCATGATTTTCTAGTTTGGTTGGAAGGTGAATTTGTTTTATGAACTAGTGGACCCTATCCAAATTCCGAATTGATTTTATTACAAATTAGTTCGAATTCCATACATATCCTATGGTAGAATTATATGCAAAGTCTGGAGTTGGTGCATTTCAATTATATATAAAGGTTGTGTGTGTGTGTGTGTGTGTGTCGGTGAAAAAATATACAACGACGAAGGGTGGAGTTTGGGGTTTGACCCCATGACCTCCCCCGAAGGAATGGAGTAGTAAACCAATAGCCCAAGACATTAGTACTTAACAATCTATGCATTTGAGTTATATTTGTTACAACAGAGGTTTGGAGGGGGCTAGCCCCCTCCCCATAAGACCTTACCATAGGACCAATGGAAGGTGGTGTCAATATTAAGAGTGCGGATTAAATTATTAATATGGGTTTATTAACCCATAATCTAAGATTTAAGAACTAAGCATTCTTCTAAAGTTGGATTAGAGTTAAACGCGCTTAATACGCAAAACTCAAACTTATCTGATAATTAATCTTTGATTAGCATTAATAAAATACAGTTAAATTGGTGGAATTTTCGGCAGAACCAGCAATATAGGATCTGCCCCCAAATTTGGCGGCCCTAACTAGAGTTTTCTCGAGTTTTGGAGGCAGTTTACTAGGAAAATTTGTTTTGGGCATATATTGTGCAAAATTTGACCAAATTGGGAGAAAGAAGAGTCATTCTTAGATTATTTTGATGCTCTAAAGGTAATGGAACAGGTTTCAGAGGTGTTGGAGCACTTCTAAAAGTTTTTTTTCCACTTTGAATATTAACGAAGCTTAGGGCCACCAGGAGAGGAGGTCATGCCTAGGTCAGTTGGAGACCATTTTCATAGATTGAATAGTCTCTTTTGAGGTTTTTGGGTCTTTTGAATCCAATTGAGTAGGTTTCAAAGCCATTGGAGTACTGCAGGTGAATGTGATCAAACATTTTACCATTAATCCAAAGAGGGCCTAACATGTTGAAGCAGGTCCATGGAGATGTAGACCAGGAGGGGTGAACTTTTTATCAACTATTATGTAATCTGTATGATGTGTGTTATTTCTCTGCATTTTATTTGTTATACATGAGATTTTAACAACTAATTAACTCATAAATTCCTCATAAAAAACACAAAAACTTGACACATAAACCACTTCACAAATGGATAATTTGAGACGATCCTAAACACATTTTTTTAATACTGATGAGGGAGATAGCACAACAAAACTAGTTTTCCCATATTCAGATCAATAGGGTTTCCAAATAATGACCAATAAGCAAGTACAAAATCCTAGAACCCAAGCATGATAATTGTTGTTAGCACTTCATTGTTTTCCTAGGTTGAGGAGGAAAACTTCGGAGGTAACTACAAACCACTTGAAGTATTAGAAACTATCCTTTCCAATCCCAGAGAGGGATCTCTCTTGATAGATTTCAATAAATCACAGTCTAGGCTAGGTATGAATATCAAGGTATTGGTTTTAAAATTGTGGTTGCAGAATGAAGGAAGAACCCATTGGGTAGGGAGTCATAAGGGTTTTCAGTAATCAATCACAGATAGATAGAGGAAAGCTTCAATTATGACAAGGTAGGAAAACTCCTGGATATTATAGAGCTGTTGGGGGTGGATGAGGTGAATAATATTTAGGATAAATTCAAATATGGAGCATACAAAAATGAATTATACACATAAATGTTAGAAGAAAACAGTGAGATTTCTTAAAAATCTAGAGCATAATATTGCAAGAAAATTCTACTCATCATCTTCTTATAAACAATTTAAGAAAGAGTACCCATGTGAAACTTGAAAGAAAAACATATTTAAAAAGAGGAAAACATCACCATTTTCTTGACATAGGAATCCAGAAACCAAGCATCCTTTGTATTGTTGAATTGATTACTTCTATTTGAGCTCCACAACTTACAATCAAAGAAAAAGTGTTCTTTTACTTCACAATCAACCCTTTCTATATTCAAGATGATGAAATATATACAAAATATTGTTCCTAAGTCTAAGGGGGTCGAAACCCACCCATTCCCAATTTATATGGAACTGATTTCATGAAAATAGGAAAGACAAACCACTAATCTAGAAAATAGAAAAGCATTTTTGACTTTTACCTATAAAATTTCCTACACTGCTAATACATTGAAATTGTACAAATCAGCATGGATGAATCCTTTTATTATGGTAAAACATAAATAATTAAATATTAACATATGAAAATGCCAACCAAGTCAAGAACTTCCATGCAGCACCTGACCATAGATTGGCTAAACTAAATATTTCTTTCATCCAATCAACACCACCCCATATTCCAAGCATGAATGTGGGTCTCATGGAATAGACCAAGAAAAAACAACCAGGGCTTCCACAGGCCAAACCACTTCAACCCTTAACCATAGGGATTCCACCTCTATGGTATAGAAATCAATAAACATAATGAGATCATTCTCTAAATAAGTTTTCCAAGGCCCTAGGAACTAGTAACTCAACCCACAACTATCACAAGCCTCTAGAGTGTTTGTTCCAACACACAAACATAGGAAAAAACTAAGATCCAATAAAAAAAAAGGGAAGTGCAAAAACCCATAATTCCATGGCTATCCAAGAAATGGCAAGGTGATGTTCAAATCTCTATCAATCCAGGAAACCCTCCATGATAATGAAAACACATAACCAAATAATCACATGCATATACGATGTATCAAAAAATGAACATGGAGATCATACATATAACATGTTACCTGCAGTTAATCCAATTGTAGTTGTTTATATTGATGTCTCCATGTCCTTCCTTGCTTCCTTTTCCTTATTTCTCCAATCCAAGTGAATAATGGCTCCAAGAATGCTATAAGTATATTAGAGTGTATGAGAGAGTGTGAATGAAATGAGAGAGTCAAACTGAAAACTGAAAAAAGGCCTACCACCCTGACGTTATCGTCAATCCCTCATGTGTTTTTCTCCACCACAAGTCCATCATCTCAAAGGATTTCTACCATCACCTTTGTATTACTGCTTATTTGAGACCCATGTACTCTATCGACTGCATTGAACTTCCTTTTCAGTGCTACATTATCCTTGTCACCTTTATCTTAAGGACAATAATATATGTGGGGTGGAATCCTTCTAATAAAATTATAAAAATATGGAAACATACCAAATAAAATCGAAATTTCATTTAGTTAGTTTCAATGATTTCAACACTAATTATATTTCTAAGACTTAACATGATGAATTTGTCATTCAATTGTTCGGAAAAGCATTGGATTATGTGTAACTTTCTAGCACTTCTCAAATTTGGTTTTGGTATATTATCATTATTTACTTGAAATTTGGTTTTGGTATATTATCATTATGGATGGAAGCTTTTCTACTCCATCCCTTTTCTAGAACATGTCATGATTTTGAGATATACATGGGGTGAAATATTCCCTTAGATTTAGAGCTTAACAAAATATATTCTTCCTTTATTTTAGAGTATAAAATGACTTTCCTCTGCGTAAATTTCAAGTAATTTTTCAGAGGTTTGGAGAGGGGAAACATATTATACAACATTTCGACAGAGAAACAGAACAATGATTATACAACAAATTCTCCAGTACTAGATTTTCACAAAGAAACATGTGCTTTTGATTACTTTTAAGATTTGAGAATAAAAAATATTAAAGTGTAATTGTATTTAAAAAGATTTGGAATAAATTTACACTGGTACATTTTTGAACTATGAAATAAGATGAGAAAATATTAGATTATGTTAAATATAATTATGTTTGAAATTGAAAAAAACTTCAATTTTAACATCTCATTTCAACCAATAACGAAGTATACATTTTGTAATATATTTATTTTGCAAAAAAGAGAACTCCTACACTTTAAGACCATATTTAAACCAATAACGAAGTATGTATTTTTTTATATAGTTGGTTTGGATAAAGAAAAAAAATTATATTCTTAAAACATGTTATTTTTAAGATTTTTAAAGAAAATATTTAATTTTTTCAAATGAAATTAATAGTTTTCAATTGTAATTGGGGGAATTTTTTTCATTAAAATACAATAAATTATAATAATAAAAAAAACAATTTGAAAAAGTAAAAATAGCAATTATCCAATAAATAAGATTTTTAAATAAAATCTTATCTTTAAAATTTTCAAATGAAATTATACACATCTTTATGACTTTTACCCAGCCATAGATCCTATTCATGAATTTGACTAAGCCATATCTTATGAGATGATAATACACATCTTCATCAACTATTCCCAAATGTTGTATCATTTGCTTAAGCTTCTAGTACATGTCATCATGCTTCCCTGCATGAAAATATGCTCTTGAAACTCTATCCCATATAAACTTATAGTTGATGTGTAATTCACATGTATTCTCCTGCTAAGAGCATCTACAACAATGTTCTCCTTTCCATTGATATAACTTATCTCAAATTCAAAATTGTTGAGGTAGCCAATCATGTAGCTTTCCTGGCATTCAAATTAGATTGGTAAAACAATAATCTCAACCCACTCTGATCACTCATCAGAACAAATCTCCTACCAAGAAGATAGTTCCTCCACACCTTCAAGGAAAGAATGATAACTTCTAACTCAAAATCTTGAGTCGCATAGTTCAACTCATGCTCATTTGGTTTCCTTGACACATATCATACCACATGTACTTCCTACAACAATACTCCACCAAGTCCTTCCTTGAAATTAATTTTTGCACACCACAAACTCTAGATATAGATCTGCAATCTTCAATACTAGAGCATTTGTAAGCAAATTCTTCAACTGCTCAAACTTGGTTGAACACTCCTATATTCATTAAAACTTCTTTCCTTTTCTTTGTAAATATTTAATAGGATAACGAATCCATGATAATTTATTTATTAACCACTCGTAGTAACCTATCATTCCCATGAATGATATAGAAAAATCCTATAGAAAAATCCAATAGAAAAATCCTTCCAAATCTTAGAAGTGAACTTTGTATCTCTGTCAGATAAAATTTTCTTGGGAACACCATGCAACCGTGTTATCTCCTTGATGAAGATCTGAGCTATGTCACTAGATGAATTAGAATACTTTACTACAATGAAGTGAGCTACCTTTGTCAATCTGTCAACGAAAACCATAATGTAGTTATGTTGTCTCTATGTCGTCGGAAAAATTATAATGAAGTCCATGGAAATGAACTCCCATTTCCATTATGGAATTTGAATTGGCTAAATCAAACCAATTGGGTGCTTACATTCATCTTTTACCTATTGACAACGAAGGCACCTAGCAACAAAATCAACGACCTGTTTCTTTACATTCGGCTAATAGTATAACTTATTCATTGGTTTCAACATCTTTTGATATCCAAGGTGACGAAAATATGGTTCGACATGAAACTCTCTCAAGATAAGCTTCTCGACTCATTTTCATCCAACACATAGATCCTATTCACGAATTTGACCATGCCATATTTTGTGAGATGATAATACATATCTTCATCACCTATTCCCTTATGTTTTATCATTTTCTTAATATTTTAGTTCATGTCAACATGCTTCCCTGCATGAAAGATCTTCTCCTCCAAGTCTATCACATCTAAACTTATAGTTGATCTATGATTCACATGTATTCTCTTGCTAAGATAATCTGCAACAATGTTCTCCTTTCCCTTGATATAACTGATCTGAAAGTCAAATTGTTGAGGTAGCCAACCATCTAGCTTTCCTGGCATTCAAATTAGGTTCGTCAAACAAGAATCTCAACCCGATGTGATAACTCATCAGAAGAAATCTCGTGACAAGAAGATAGTTCCTCCATGTCCTCAAGGAAAGAATGATAACTTCCAACTCGAAATCATGAGTCGCATATTTCAACTCATGCTCATTCGGTTTCCTTGACACATATCATACCACATGTAATTCCTACAATAATACTCCACCAAGTTGTTCCTTGCAATTAATTTTTGCACACACAAACTCTAGATCTAGATCTGTAATCTTCAAGACTAGAGAATTTGTAAGGAAATGCTTCAACTGATCAAAGTTTGTTGCACACTCCTATATTCATGAAAACTTCTTTCCTTTTCTCTGTAAATATTTAGTAGGATAACAAATCCATGAGAAGTTTTTTATGAACCACCCATAGTAACCTGTCAATCCCATGAATGATCTCATCTCATCCACATTCCTAGGAGTATGTCACTCCATGAGATCTCTAATATTTTTTGGGTCCACTTTTGTGCCTTCCTTGGAATAAATTACGCTTGTTGAGCTTGGAATACAAATGATGCTTTCTAAAAAAACTTGACACTACTACCAGGTGTTCTGCATGTTATTCCTAATTTTTAGATTATATCAATATATCATTAATGAACACTATAATAAACTTTTCCAGGTAAGGACGCAACATACTATTAATCAAACACATGAAGGTATCTAGAGAATTAGTCAAAATAAAAGGAACCACAACATACTCATAATTCCCATACCTAGTACAAAATGTATTGGTTCATTGGTTTAGCAGTGTAATTTTTGTTCCAAGGGGGGAATCATGGTTAGTTTGTTTCATGGTGCTACCATGTTTTCTAGAGGAATTTGATGGAGGATATCAAGGCACCACACTAAAATATGCGAGCATGGATGGAAGCTTTTCTACACCATCCCTTTTCTAGAACATGTCATGATTGTGAGAAATACGTGGGGTGGAATATTCCCTAAGATTTAGAGCTTAACAAAATATATTCTTCCTTTATTTTAGAGTATAAAATAACTTTCCTTTTCGTAAATTTCAAGTAATTTTGCAGAGGTTTGGAGGGGGGAAATATATTATCAAGATCAAACCCAAAAATGGAACACTCACATGCATCATCATTTGGAGGAGTTTGTTGGATGATACTGAGACCTGATGTTAAACCCTATTCGTAAAGAAATTGCTCGATCTAAGGGAGAAGAATCCACATATAGATACCCCGTATTAGACAATGAGGTCTTGGTATAATGGGCTCAATGGATCCTTGATATAGGGCACACCAGTGGTTATTTTAACTAGTACTCCCAAACGATTTCCCTTTACTAGCAGATGAGTTTTTTTATTAGGGCACACACTACTAGATTGATAAGAGCATAGGGACGATGCCCTTCATTCCTTGGAGCACCTTCACTGCTATCTAAGAGACTCGGACTGTATATTAGGCAAACTAGAGGAGTAGCTTGGTATTCCCCTTGTGGTGGGAATTTCTCATGAAGGCTCAAAGGAGATTTTCTAGATTGTAGTCTGAGATTCAGAGCTCTCAATGTAGCTATCTCATGTTTTTTTATGTGTTTCCTATGATATTAGTGAATTTCTATTTAGTGCATGTTAGGATAGAACTGTAGTTATATTTTGAATTTTGTAGTTTCCTTTTGTTATCATTTTCCTCCCTATGGAGAGTCTTTTTATGGTTATGATCTGGTCTCCTTGTGAGAGATTGACAAAAAAAAAAAGAAGAAGAAGAAGAGAAGAAGATATATGACAGCTATCACCGCCAGTTGAAATGCGATCTGTCGTCGGATACGCGACGTATAAGCACTTGAAATGGGTTTTGAAATGCGATATGTCCTCGAATACGCGAGATATAACCACTTGAAATTTGTTCTGTGAACCCATACGCTGATGGATAAGCCGATCATTACGCTGATATGCAATCGTTTTCAATGGATATGCGACTGTTTACGCGAGGTCTCTGCCGTTTATCCGACGATATCTCATCGATATGCGAGTAACATTTGTCGAATATGCGGCAATCTCACTGGTTATGCGAGCTATCACTACCGATATGCGAATTATGATACGCGACCTATCAGTGAATCGCGAATTATCATAAGATATAGTAATTATCAGTGGATAGGCGGGTTACGAGGAGGGATATGCAGATCATTACGCGTATTTTCTGGGGTTTTAGCGAAATTAAATTGAGAACGGTCAGATTTACCCAAGTTCGATTCTCATCGGGTATCATTTTCCCATTCAAGCTTTAAAAAACAAAACAATGAGGAGTGATCAGTGTGTGTAGCTAAATAACAACAACATAACCTTCACAGTAACTCTGTGACTGCGATTTCGAGAATTCCAATCGAATCGATCTATGTAACCTTCACAGTAACTCTGTGACTGCATTTTGGCCAGGCATCGAATCGATCTATGAACCCAATGCCGCTCTCGGTTTGGGAGCCAAGATTTCAGTTCCACCGTCTTGAAAGTACCAAATCATAACAAATTACAAAGTATAAGTAACGACATTCCAGCTCTCAGTTTATGAAAAAATCGTCGAGAATGCATGGCGGGCTCCATTCGGAGGTCCTTGCGAAGGAGTTTACTTCATTCGAGAACAGGAGTGACTCGCCATAACAACCTGGTTTGAACAAATTGCATCAGAGGACAATCTTATCGATTTCCCTTACGGTCGCCTTTCGTTCTACCATTAAAATTGCTTCACATTTAACAATTCCTCACCTATTACAGCTGCATTTATAACTTCAATCAGTGGTGGGAGGGTTTACAGTACCGCGGGATAGTCTGAATTCTAACTATTCTGCATTTTGTTTTGTTTGTTTTGGTATATTAATTAACTTTATTCTGCATTTTGTTTGTTTGTTTTGGTATATTAATTAAGTTTATTCTGCATTTTGTTTGTTTTGGTATATTTAAGTTTGTTTGAAATTTGGTAAATATATATTGCCCAAACGACCGGGTTTGCTTCATTCGAGAACAGAGGGTTGAGATGCTGAAACTATGGATGGCTAGCTCCATGGGGTTTGAGCAATTTTGGGGTCTGATGAGCAATTTTGGGCTGCATGGGTTTTGACCAATTTTGGGGTCTATTGAGCAATTTTGGGCTCTTTCATGGAGGAACTTCTTAATGTCTGTATGTATCTGTTATCGCAGATCAAGGGAGATCAGGCCAGGAGCTCTAATGTCTGCGGCAGTTTATGTAAATACACAGCCCACGAGTTGGAAAAACTTTTAACATTAAACATTAATAATTCACGGCATTTCATTTCACCAATTTTTTTTTACAGATTCATTTTCTTTTTATTTTTGTATATATATATATATATATATATATATATGAATTTGTTAAGCTTTAGCAACGGCTAGATGCAAGAAGGCGAGGTGTTCTGTTGGTCCGCCAGATGCGTTTCATGAAAATTAAGTGAAAGGTTATATATGTTAATTATAATTTAGAATATTATTATTATTTTATAGTCTTAATATTTAATCTTTAAAACATATTAATACTCTTTAATAATAATATAATTAATATTCTTTAATAATAATAATATAATTAAAATTATTCCTTTAAAATGTTAATATTTATTTTTTTAAATAATATATGATCTTATAAGTTAATATAAAATTAAATAAGTTAAATTTAATTATAAATGTATGATAATATCATAATGTATTATTATCAAGGAATACACTTTTTAACACATCTATTGTTACAATGTTGATTTAAGTAACACATTTCTTATATTGAACACACCTACCCTTTCTTTGACATTTTTATACATTTTAATATTTTTATTAAATAATAAAATCATATACTGGGCAAAATTTGACCAAATTGGGTGAAAAAAGAGTCATTCTTACATGATTTTGATGCTGTGAAGCTAATGGAACAGGTTTCATAGATGTTGGAGCACTTCTAAAAGTGTTTTTTCCACTTTGAATATTAATAAAGCCCAGTGCCACTAGGAGAGGAGGTCATGCCTAGATCAGCTTGAGTCCATTTTCATAGATTGAATAGTCTATTTTGAGGTTTTCATTTTCAGATCAATAGGGTTTCCAAATCGTGACCAATAGGAAGGTACAAAATCCTAGAACCCAAGCATGATAATTGTTGTTAGCACTTCGTAGTTTTCCTAGGTTGAGGAGGAAAACTTCAGAGGTAACCACAAACCACTTGTAGGATTAGAAACTAGCATTTCCAATCCCAGAGAGGGATCTCTCTTGATAGATTTCAATAAATCATAGTCTAGGGTTTTGGGCTAGGTATGAATATCAAGGTATTGGTTTTAAAATTGTGGTTGCAGAATGAAGGAAGAACCCATTGTGCAAGGAGTCATAAGGATTTTCAGTAATCAGTCACAGATAGATAAAGGAAAGCTTCAATTACGATAAGGTAGGAAAACTGCTGGATATTATAGAGCTGTTGGGGGTGGATGAGATGAATAATATTTAGGATAAATTCAAATATGGAGCATACACAATTTAATTATACACATAAATGTTAGAAGAAAACAGTGAGATATATCAACACGCCAGAGCATAATATTGCAAGAAAATTCTACTCATCATCTTCTTGTAAACAATTTAAGAAAGAGTACCCATGTGAAACTTGACAGAAAAACATATTTAAAAAGAGGAAAACATCACCATTTTCTTGACATAAGAATCTTGAAACCAAGCGTCCTTTGTATTGTTGAATTGATTACTTCTATTTGAGCTCCACAACTTACAATCAAAGAAAAAGTCTTCTTTTACTTCACGATCAACCCCTTCTACATTCAAGATGATGAAATATATGCAAAATATTGTTCCTAAGTTTAAGGTGGTCGAAATCCACCCATTCCCAATTTATATGGAACTGATTTAATGAAAATAGGAAAGACAAACCACTAATCTAGAAAATAGAAAAGCATCTTTGACTTTTACCTACAAAGGAATACCAGTTTAGTTGCTCTTTTTGTGCACACATCTATGGGTAGAAACTGTATTTTGTGAATATATGTCAAATGGTGAGTCCAAATGGGCTGAGTTTTTACAAAAAGTGAATATCATCATAATTCATATTCACAAAAACTTGAGCCAAGTACGACCCACATATATCGATAAAACAGTGATTGTGTTTGAGCGCAACGACTGATAGTTTATAAATATCTCCCAAACCATGATAGTCGTGTAAAAACTGAGAGAGGTTTTTGTTATTTGTCCCATTGTTGAAAAATATTTCTTTTTTTCCAAATATTCATCTCAATTTGGTCAGAAATAAATCTTAAATTTGACTATGTGAAAATGTTGCGCCTGTGCGCAACGCCATCTATTTTTCATTTTTTAAGCCACAATCAGGTATCTAAAAAATATGCACATGTTGGTGATGATGTTGACACTATTAGTGATAAAACACACTCCTTTCAAGCCTCCTTTCACAAAAGATGCAAAACATTCATCTATAGACCAAAAAATCGAACCCTAATGCTTTATCAATAATGCATCAAACTTCTGGTTGATGTCTAAAGTGTCTAAAAAGGTGAATATAATGAAACATGGATTTTATCTTAAACAACATTTAATTCTTTTAAAAAATAATCAACACTAATATTTAAAAATACATATTAATAAATTTGTTACATAGATTCTACTCTTAGGTCTAAGGGATTTTAACTCTTGGGAACTTGGGAGTATAAGAACACGTTTTACCAGTTATATATCCAATGGAAAAGATGCCAGAAGAATGGAGAGGTTGAAGGATTATCGTAGATGCTAAAAAGGAAAAACTAGACTCTAGAAGAATGTGTAAAGAAGTGATGAAAATACAAAATGCCTAGTCACCTAATCCAAAATGTAACGGAACTTCTCATTAGCTCACAGTAGTTCTTCTATAGGGTTACTATCCCATCTCTCAATCTCTCTTCCATCAAAATATTTATCTATAATATTTTTAGCATCAACAATGAGGGGAAGCGTCCATGGCCACAACCTTATAGATAGAATTTAAAGAAAAGCTCAACAGAGTTTTTGATT
The DNA here is from genome assembly GCA_034641835.2 of Pinus albicaulis. Classification (NCBI taxonomy): domain Eukaryota; kingdom Viridiplantae; phylum Streptophyta; class Pinopsida; order Pinales; family Pinaceae; genus Pinus; species Pinus albicaulis. Next base: position 97,451 of record JAXQQM020077149.1, read on the forward strand.
TTGTAGGAAACCAAAGTGTCTACAAAGATGATAAAGAAATTAAAAATCATTGTTGGAAAGGAAGAAACTTGATGGCTCTAGATTCCAAAGGGAGCAACAGTGTTCCACCATCCCACTGCCATAACAAAAAGCGTGTTTCACAACCTTGTGTGGCATGTCAAAACATACTCGGCAAGGAGCCACAAGGAGAAGTTGGCCTCTATTATGTTAATGTAGTGCTGAGAATTTGGGGGGGGGGGGGAAGTTGAAACTTCCCCTATCAATACTAACATGAGTGAGACTCCAATTATTGTTGTGTAATGGAAATCCTACATCAAAGGGAAGTGCTTATAAAAATCCACAGAAAAACCCAAATTTGTAATGTCGAATAATTTTACGGAGGAATCAAGCAAACACATGAAAGACCATCCTCTCATTTGTAAATTCATGCCGATCTTGCCATTAACCTAAAGGCTTTTTTCATGGTGATTTTTGCACATTTTTAAAAATCAAAAGAGGTTCTTTGAAATTGCCTCGTATCCCCTCAATAACGCATGATTATTTATGCATTTCTAGGATGAATGCTACAACCCGAACAAACATAAATTTATTGCTTCGTTTATTTGGATATGGATCTTCTCATTACTAGAAGACCTCTAGGAACTTGAATATCTCGAGGTTATAGTCAATGAAATAAGAGAAATCATGAGGGTTTTAAAATCATGAAACAACGATCGTTATCTTCCTAACCAAGAATTTATGTCTATATGAAAATCTTGAAGCCGCTCCCTGAACCAATTAACATCGATTTCCACAATTAAATCTAGATGCAACACTTCGATTACAAACATGTCATATTTTAATTCCAACCATGTTATGAAATTCAATGGTATTGGCGGAAAGCTAGGATGTATAGGTGATCAGATTTTGGATTAGGGGAAATTTTTTTCCAAATATTCAAAGTGCTCAAAATCTATTGGAAACTTAACAACAGTGAATATCTCGTTGTCGGGAACTTGGCACAATTCGTTTCGTCGAAAACAGAGTCTAGATGAAGAAGATAGAGCATGTTGTTCGTTTTCCTAAACAACTAAAACAATTGCAGAACATGACATAATGGTGACATGGCAGCCCAGTCAGCAGAGCACAAATATTCTGGGAATATTCTTCAATTTCACCCAATGACACTGTGACAAGTTTCATTGCATGAATTTCTAGTTTGGTTGGAAGGTGAATTTGTTTTATGAACTAGTGGACCCTATCCAAATTCCGAATTGATTTTATTACAAATTAGTTCGAATTCCATACATATCCTATGGTAGAATTATATGAAAAGTATGGAGTTGGTGCATTTCAATTATATATAAAGGTTTTGTGTGTGTGTGTGTGTGTGTGTATATCGGTGAAAAAATATACAACAACGAAGGGTGGAGTTTGGGGTTCGACCCCATGACCTCCGCTGAATGAATGGAGTAGTAAACCAAAAGCCCAAGACATTAATACTTAACAATCTATGCATTTGAGCTATATTTGATGTCTTATATTTGATCCAACGGAGGTTTGGAGGGGGCTAGCCCCCTCCCCATAAGACCTTACCATTGGACCAATGGAAGGTGGTGTCAATATTAAGAGTGCGGATTAAATGATTAATATGGCTTTATTAACCCATAATCTAAGATTGAAGAACTAAGCATTCTTCTAATGTTGGATTAGAGTTAAACGCGCTTAATACGCAAAACTCAAACTTATCTGATAATTAATCTTTGATTAGCATTAATAAAATACAGTTAAATTGGTGGAATTTTCGGCAGAACCACCAATATAGGAGCTGCCCCCAAATTTGGCGGCCCTAACTAGAGTTTTCTCGAGTTTTGGAAGCAGTTTACTAGGAAAATTTGTTTTGGGCATATATTGTGCAAAATTTGACCAAATTGGGAGAAAGAAGAGTCATTCTTAGATTATTTTGATGCTCTAAAGGTAATGGAACAGGTTTCAGAGGTGTTGGAGCACTTCTAAATTTTTTTTTCCACTTTGAATATTAACGAAGCCTAGGGCCACCAGGAGAGGAGGTCATGCCTAGGTCAGTTGGAGACCATTTTCATAGATTGAATAGTCTCTTTTGAGGTTTTTGGGTCTTTTGAATCCAATTGAGTAGGTTTCAAAGCCATTGGAGCACTGTAGGTGAATGTGATAAAACATTTTACCATTAATCCAAAGAGGGCCTAACATGTTGAAGCAGGTCCATGGAGATGTAGACCAGGAGGGGTGAACTTTTTTATCAACTATTATGTAATCTGTATGATGTGTGTTATTTCTCTGCATTTTATTTGTTGTACATGATATTTTAACAACTAATTAACTCATAAATTCCTCATAAAAAACACAAAAACTTGACACATAAACCACTTCACAAATGGCTAATTTGAGACGATCCTACACACATTTTTTTAATACTGATGAGGGAGATAGCACAACAAAACTAGTTTCCCCATATTCAGATTAATAGGGCTTCTAAATAATGACCAATAAGCAAGTACAAAATCCTAGAACCCAAGCATGATAATTGTTGTTAGCACTTCATAGTTTTCCTAGGTTGAGGAGGAAAACTTCAGAGGTAACCACAAACCACTTGTAGTATTAGAAACTAGCCTTTCCAATCCCAAAGAGGGATCTCTCTTGATAGATTTCAATAAATAACAGTCTAGGGTTTTAGGCTAGGTATGAATATCAAGGTATTGGTTTTAAAATTATGGTTGCAGAATGAAGGAAGAACCCATTGGGCAAGGAGTCATAAGGGTTTTCAGTAATCAATCACAGATAGATAGAGGAAAGCTTCAATTACGACAAGGTAGGAAAACTCCTGGATATTATAGATTTGTTGGGGGTGGATGAGATGAATAATATTTAGGATAAATTCAAATATGGAGCATACAAAAATGAATTATACACATAAATGTTAGAAGAAAACAGTGAGATTTCTTAACAATCTAGAGCATAATATTGAAAGAAAATTCTACTCATCATCTTCTTGTAAACAATTTAACAAAGAGTACCCATGTGAAACTTGAAAGAAAAACATATTTAAAAAGAGGAAAACATCACCATTTTATTGACATAGGAATCCTGAAACCAAGCATCATTTGTATTGTTGAATTGATTACTTCTATTTGAGCTCCACAACTTACAATCAAATAAAAAGTGTTCTTTTACTTCACAATCAACCCTTTATATATTCAAGATGATGAAATATATACAAAATATTGTTCCTAACTCTAAGGGGGTCGAAACCCACCCATTCCCAATTTATGTGGAACTTATTTCATGAAAATAGGAAAGACAAACCACTAATCTACAAAATAGAAAAGCATCTTTGACTTTTACCTATAAAATTTCCTACACTGCTAATACATTGAAATTGTACAAATCAGCATGGATGAATCCTTTTATAATGGTAAAACATAAATAATTAAATATTAACATATGAAAATTCCAACCAAGTCAAGAACTTCCATGAAGCACCTGACCATAGATTGGCTAAACCAAATATTTCTTTCATCCAATCAACACCACCCCATTTTCCAAGCATGAATGTGGGTCTCATGGAATAGACCAAGAAAAAACAACCAGGGCTTCCAGAGGCCAAACCACCTCAACCCTTAACCATAGGGATTCCACCTGTATGGTATAGAAATCAATAACATAATGAGATCATTCTCTAAATAAGTTTTCCAAGGCCCTAGGAACTAGTAACTCAACCCACAACTATCACAAGGCTCTAGAGAATTTGTCTAATCCAACTCTAAGGACCAATAACTCAATCCACCAAAGGTTCCAGAGCATTTGTCCCAACCTAGGATCTAGGACTAGTAACTCAACCCAAGATATTACAAGGCTCTAGAGTGTTTTTTCCAACACACAAACATAGGAAAAAACTAAGATCCAATAAAAAAAAAAGGAAGTGCAAAAACCCATAATTCCATGGCTATCCAAGAAATGGCAAGGCAATGTTCAAATCTCTATCAATCCAGGAAACCTTCCATGATAATGAAAACACATAACCAAATAATCACATGCATATACGATGTATCAAAAAATGAACATGGATATCATACATATAACATGTTACCTGCAGTTAATCCAATTGTAGTTGTTTATATCGATGTCTCCATGTCCTTCCTTGCTTCCTTTTCCTTATTTCTCCAATCCAAGTGAATAATGGCTCCAAGAATGCTATAAGTATATTAGAGTGTATGAGAGAGTGTGAATGAAATGAGAGAGTCAAACTGAAAACTGAAAAAAGGCCTACCACCCTAATGTTATCGTCAATCCCTCATGTGTTTTTCTCCACCACAAGTCCATCATCTCAAAGGATTTCTACCATCACCTTTGTATTACTGCTTATTTGAGACCCATGTACTCTATCGACTACATTGAACTTCCTTTTCAGTGCTACATTATCCTTGTCACCTTTATCCTAAGGACAATAATATATGTGGGGTGGAATCCTTATAATAAAATTAAAAAAATATGGAAACATACCAAATAAAATCGAAATTTCATTTAGTTAGTTTCAACGATTTCAACACTAATTATATTTCTAAGACTTAACATGATGAATTTGTCTTTCAATTGTTCGGAAAAGCATTAGATTATGTGTAACTTTCTAGCACTTCTCAAATTTGGTTTTGGTATATTATCATTATTTACTTGAAATTTGGTTTTGGTATATTATCATTATGGATGGAAGCTTTTGTACTCCATCCCTTTTCTAGAACATGTCATGATTTTGAGATATACGTGGGGTGAAATATTCCCTTAGATTTAGAGCTTAACAAAATATATTCTTCCTTTATTTTAGAGTATAAAATGACTTTCCTCTACGTAAATTTCAAGTAATTTTGCATAGGTTTGGAGAGGGGAAACATATTATACAATATTTCGACAGAGAAACAGAACAATGATTATACAACAAATTCTCCAGTACTAGATTTTCACAAAGAAACATGTGCTTTTGATTACTTTTAAGATTTGAGAATAAAAAATATTAAAGTGTAATTGTATTTAAAAAGCTTTGGAATAAATTTACACTGGTACATTTTTGAACTATGAAATAAGATGAGAAAATATTAGATTATTTTATTTGAAATTGAAAAAACTTCAATTTTAACATCCCATTTCAAACAATAACGGAGTATACATTTTGTAATATATTTATTTTGGGAAAAAGAGAACTCCTACACTTTAAGACCATATTTAAACCAATAACGAAGTATGTGTTGTTTTATATGGTTGGTTTGGATAAAGAAAAAAAAAATGTGTTCTTAAAACATGTTATTTTAAGATTTTTTAAAAATATTTAAATTTTTCAAATGAAATTATTAGTTTTCAATTGTAATTGAAATTTTTTTCATTTAAAATATAAATAAATAATAATAAAAAAAAACAATTTGAAAAAGTAAGAAATATCAATTATTCAATAAATAAGATTTTAAATAAAAATGCATTGTCTTTTAAAATTGTAAATGAAATATACACATCTTTATGAATTTTTACCAAGCCATAGATCCTATTCATAGATCCTGTTCATATGAATTTGGCTAGCCATATCTTGTGAGATGATAATACACATCTTCATCAACTATTCCCAAATGTTGTATCATTTGCTTAAGCTTCTAGTACATGTCATCATGCTTCCCTGCATGAAAATATGCTCTTGAAACTCTATCCCATATAAACTTATAGTTGATGTGTAATTCACATGTATTCTCCTGCTAAGAGCATCTAAAACAATGTTCTCCTTTCCATTGATATAACTGATCTCAAATTCAAAATTGTTGAGGTAGCCAACCATGTAGCTTTCCTCGCATTCAAATTAGATTGGTAAAACAATAATCTCAACCCACTCTGATCACTCATCAGAACAAATCTCCTACCAAGAAGATAGTTCCTCCACACCTTGAGGAAGAATGATAACTTCTAACTTAAAATCTTGAGTTGCATAATTCAACTCATGCTCATTGGTTTCCTTGAAACATGTCATACCACATGTACTTCCTACAACAATATTCCACCGGGTCCACTTCCTTAAAATTAATTTGCCACACCACAAACTCTGAATATAGATACGCAATCTTCAATACTAGAGCATTTTGTAGCAAATAAAGCAGCGCTTAAAACTTGGTTGAAAACTCCTATATTCATTAAAGCTTCTTTCCTTTTCTTTGCGATTATTGTCGGATCGCAGATCAGATTAATTTATTTATGAACCACTGCGTAGTAACCTATCATTCCATGAATGATATAGAAAAATCTATATAAAAATCGCTTCCAAATCTTAGGAGTGAACTTTGTATCTCTACGCGGATAAAATTTTCTTGAACACATGCTTAGTATTGTATCTCCTTGATGAAGATCTGAGCTATGTCACTAGATGAATTAGAATACTTTACTACAATGAAGTGAGCTACCTTTGTCAATCTGTCAATGAAAACCATAATGTAGTTATGTTGTCTCTATGTCCTCGGAAAAATTATAATGAAGTCCATGGAAATGAACTCCCATTTCCATTATGGAATTGGAATTGGCTAAATCAAACCAATTGGGTGCTTACATTCATCCTTTACATGTTGACAATGAAGGCGCCTAGCAACAAAATCAACCACATTTTTCTTTACATTCGGCTAATAGTATAAATTATTCATTGGTTTCAACATCTATTGATATCCAAGGTGACGAAAATATGGTTCGACATGAAACTCTATCAAGATAAGCTTCTCGACTCATTTTCAACCAACACATAGATCCTATTCATGAATTTGACCATGCCATATTTTGTGAGATGATAATACATATCTTCATCACCTATTCCCTAATGTTTTATCATTTGCTTAATATTTTAGTTCATGTCAACATCCTTCCCTGCATGAAAGATCTTCTCCTCCAATTCTATCACATCTAAACTTATAGTTGATCTATGATTCACATGTATTCTCCTGCTAAGATAATCTGCAACAATGTTCTCCTTTCCCTTGATATAACTGATCTGAAAGTCAAATTGTTGAGGTATCCAACCATCTAGCTTTCCTGGCATTCAAATTAGGTTCGTCAAACAAGAATCTCAACCCGATGTGATAACTCATTAGAACAAATCTCGTGACAAGAAGATAGTTGCTCCATGTCCTCAAGGAAAGAATGGTAACTTCCAACCCAAAATCATGAGTCGCATATTTAAACTCATGCTCATTCGGTTTCCTTGACACATATCATACCACATGTAATTCCTACAATAATACTCCACCAAGTCGTTCCTTGCAATTAATTTTTGCACACCACAAACTCTAGATCTAGATCTGTAATCTTCAAGACTAGAGAATTTGTAAGGAAATGCTTCAACTGATCAAAGTTTGTTGCACACTCCTATATTCATTAAAACTTCTTTCCTTTTATACCTTAAATATTTAATGAGATAACAAATCCATGTTGTTCTTTTGAACTAACATAATGTTTCATCGATCCCATGAATGATCTCATCTCATCCACATTCCTAGGAGTATGTCACTCCATGAGATCTCTAATATTTTTTGGGTCCACTTTTGTGCCTTCCTTGGAACAACATGTCCCAAGTAATCAATTTAATTTTGAAATAAATTACGCTTGTTGAGCTTGGAATACAAATGATGCTTTCTAAAAAACCTTGACACTACTACCAGGTGTTCTGCATGTTATTCCTAATTCTTAGATTATATCAATATATCATTAATGAAAACTATAATAAACTTTTCTAGGTAAGGACGCAACATACTATTAATCAAACACATGAAGGTATCTAGAGAATTAGTCAAAATAAAAGGAACCACAACATACTCATAATTCCCATACCTAGTACAAAATGTATTGGTTAATTGGTTTAGCAGTGTAATTTTTGTTCCAAGGGGGGGAGTCATGGTTAGTTTGTTTCATGGTCCTACCACGTTTTCTGGAGGAATTTGATGGAGGATATCAAGGCACCACACTAAAATATGCGAGCATGGATGGAAGCTTTTCTACACCATCCCTTTTCTAGAACATGTCATGATTTTGAGAAATACGCGGGGTGGAATATTCCCTGAGATTTAGAGCTTAACAAAATATATTCTTCCTTTATTTTAGAGTATAAAATAACTTTCCTTTGCGTAAATTTCAAGTAATTTTGCAGAGGTTTGGAGGGGGGAAATATATTATCAAGATCAAACCCAAAAATGGAACACTCACATGCATCATCATTTGGAGGAGTTTGTTGGATGATACTGAGACCTGATGTTAAACCCTATTCATAAAGAAATTGCTCGATCTAAGGGAGAAGAATCCACACATAGATACCCCGTATTAGACAATGAGGTCTTGGTATAATGGGCTCAGTGGATCCTTGATATAGGGCACACGAGTGGTTATTTTAACTAGTACTCCCAAACGATTTCCCTTTACTAGCAGATGAGTTTTTTTATTAGGGCACACACTACTAGATTGATAAGAGCATAGGGACGATGCCCTTCATTCCTTGGAGCACCTTCACTGCTATCTAAGAGACTCGGACTGTATATTAGGCAAACTAGAGGAGTAGCTTGGTATTCCCCTTGTGGTGGGAATTGCTCATGAAGGCTCAAAGGAGATTTTTTAGATTGTAGTCTGAGATTCAGAGTTCTCAATGTAGCTATCTCATGTTTTTTTATGTGTTTCCTATGATATTAGTGAATTTCTATTTAGTGCATGTTAGGATAGAACTGTAGTTATATTTTGAATTTTGTAGTTTCCTTTTGTTATCATTTTCCTCCCTATGGAGAGTCTTTTTATGGTTATGATATGGTCTGGTTGTGAGAGATTGACAATAAATAAAAAAAGAGAAGAAGATATATCTCTTGATATAATATCAAGTTTCAATAGGAAATAAAAATTTCACCTTAGAAAAACTAAAAATATTTATTATCCAAACTATTAGGCATCTTTGAGGGCAGCCTCTTCGGACCATTGCGAACATGGTGGGGTGCGTCGCCGTGGTAGGCGGAAAAGAAAGAAAATTTGTTTATTTTCGGCTATACGAATTTTCATTAAGCCGATATGCGGATTACCACGAATTTTTTTTCAGAAGAGAAAAAACGCTGAATATATTAGAATATAAATAGTACATTGAACATGCATAATCTCAGCTATGAAGAGCAATAGCAAGAATTCCATCATACTAGCTAGATACCTCAACTCCCTTGTATGAAAAGAGCATGAAAGTATTTTGTCGGCCTCCCCATATCGGGATTTTACATCCCACTCAGAATGACCTTCATTCAGATTGAGAAAATTATAATAGGAAAGTTTGAATGAACCGAAAATATATTGGGCCTTCAGACAATAAGACAAAAATGATTTGGATTAGAGATCAGCTATTGTGAGTGATTGAGAAGTTAAACAACAACGAATATGTAATGATATCTCCCCTGTAATATCGTGTATATCAGTCAAAATAAGCGCTGATCAATCATCCCCGCTTGTTAGAAATTGGCAGACTCACAGATAAAACTTATGTATCATAGCTTGCCAATCCGGATGGTCCCATCAGGCTCGTTTGCATTGTATTACTTCTGGCTCGCTTGTAATATGTGTCCGTCACGCATGATACCACAATACCCGGCTCGCTTGAAGACAAAAAATAGGCACTAACAGTAGTAAGAAAAAACGTTCACACAGTCAGGCAATCAGTTTATAGAGCATGTATGACAGCCCGATAAATATGTAAAACTGGACAGGCTCGCTTGTATTGATGTCATCTGGCTCGCTTGTAATATTTGTCCTTTTCGGCATTAAACATCGAACCCGGCTCGCTTGTATATTGTGGTAGGCCAATATTGAAGGACTGTACAGGCCCTCTTGTTATACATTAAAACAAATCATGCACCTTTGAGTAAACGATTCATCCTCTATTGAAAGTCTGTGTGTCCAGTCTGATTAAGATTATAGTGCCCTGCAAAAAATCTGAAGACATTACAGTCATAACAAAAAACATAGCATTACCACGTTATGGAATTGGGATAGAAGTTTGCCAGAAAGATAGGCCATCTCTGAACAGTTGGACCTGCATAATCCCAAAATCAGAGTTCAATCCTTTTCTGGACAATCCATCAGCTCTTGTATTGTTTTCTCTCTATATATGATTGATAGGCGGTTTGTCGAGTGTGGCCCATAAACCTCTAACCCTTTGTAACCAGTCCAGTAGACCAGGCCACATCATGACCATATCTCCTGTAATCCATCCAATAACGATATGTGAATCCCCATATACATGTACCCCCTGAATCTGAAGATAGACAGCAATTCGAAGAGCGCCCCAGAGTGCAATCAGTTATGCCTTGTTGTTGGACCCCCGACCAGCATTCCAATAAATATGAACCGGTTCCCACTGAGAAATTTTAATCCAGGCTCCACATCCCATCAGTCCCTCCTCACAAGCACCATCAAAATATATCGCCGGAATTGAGATCTCATGAGGTCTAATGCGCTTGGAGCAATCCGTGACAGAAACGCAAGGGGATGGGCGTTCCTCCATCCAACCAAGTATGTAAGCGAAAACCTGTGAAATCTGGAATGGCGTTTCCTCAAAAATCAATCTATTTCTACCCCGCCAAACCTCCCATATGAAAAATAATGGCAAAGATTTAAATTTTCCTTTTAGTTTATCCCATTCCAAAGCACCATTCAAGAAGTCAGATGGAGCCCACGCAGAACCCATGTAGTGAATGGAAAAGAGCTTCCACAAATGCAAGATGACGGGGCATCTAAAAAATAGATGGTCTATTGATTCCAGGTCAGCACAGCATATGTGACATCTATAGGGTCCCGAGAAGCCTCGACGGAGCAGGTTTTCACCCGTGAGGATCCTACCCTTCCATACCAACCAACCGAATAGCACAATCTTGGTAGGAATCTTCCTCCGCCAGAAAGGATAGAAAGAGGTTGACATTTGATCCCTATAAGAAGCCGAATTAAGGACCCTGTATACATCTTTGACAATAGGCGCTCCATCATGAATGGGGCCATCCCATTCAATTATATCACCACCAGCATTCCAATTAAAACCTACTGCTCTGAAAGCGTCCCGAAGCAAGTCCCATTCATTCGCCACATTCGCCGGCAAACCTAGCTGTACCGCACTTTTGAATTCTGGAGCACCGAAGGACCAGACTCTAATAGTCTGCGATATGAACATTATACCCCTGTGTGATAGGCAGTGCACCAGTAGCTGAGAGGGGCCGAGACATGTGGGGAGACCGATAATTTTTTTGAATGTGAAAGGGATATTACCCCCATCCCTAAACTGCCATGCAAGCCTTTCGGAAATATGACAAATAATCTTCTTGAAGCTGTTCCAAATGGCCGATATAAACCTGGGGTGGGGGAAATTTGAACATAGAATTTGCTGTAGGATATCGCCATTAATATATTTGCATTTGATTACAGCATTCCATATACCATTTCCATGTAAAGGTTTCCAAAAGGATTTTATAAGCAGCGCCATATTGAGAGTCCTTCTGTTGAGAATCCCCCATCCATCGTGCTCCTTAGATCTGCAAAGGCACTCCAATTTAACTAGATGTATTTTATGAGTCATCGAAGCCCCTCCCCATAAAAATTTAGCCATAATTCGATTCAATATTTTGATGATGCCATCAGGAATATAGTACAGATGTCCCGAATATACCAGCATTTGTGATAGTACCGCCTAGATTAAGATTACCCTACTGCCCAAGGATAACCACCTATGTGTCCATCCCGAAATCTTCCGGCGGAATTTGTCAACCATCCAGGTCCAGTCCTGGATCTTATATCCACACGGTTTGATCCTGAAGCCCAAGTATGTGAACCCAGTAGCAGCCTCCCTAATGTCGATCCCCATGAATTCAGCGATAAATTCAACCTCCTGCAAATCTCCATATTCATATATAATAAAGGATATCCATGGAAATCTATTAGCAAAAATTTAAGCTTTACTTATTTAATATTGTTGAGAGCTACTTAGGAAAGAAGTGGCCTCTAACTACAATCATGTTAAGATTGGCATAGTTTTTCTTCTTCCATGTAGCTGTAAACAGCATTTCTTGGCATTCTTAACAATTCTCTGTAGCGTATCGCTAGATCTAATTTGCGAAATATTGTTGGTTTCAGTTTTACACAGTTCTTGCTTTACTGGCATTTTGTTTTTTGCAGGTTCGCTTGTTCCAGCCGACGTTCTTTTAGTTTCTTTTATTCATACCGTGCTCCTTTTATAACACTGAAAAGCTTTGGATGGCTCCCAGAGATTGAAAGAAAATGGAAGAAAAGAAAATGAGGCCAGATTGAAGTGGTAAGGAGAACCAGAGATAAGAGGCATCTCTGCTTACTATGTTAAGAATAGCTTTTTCTTGCTGGTTAGCGGGTGTGGGTTTCATGAAAGGTAAACATTGATGTGTAGTAATTGCATATGTGGACGTACATTTCCGCTTACTATGTTAAGAATAACTCTTTCTTGCTGGTTAGCGGATGTGGGTGCCATGAATGGTTAATGTTCTCAACTATAGGGCTGGAGATGGGAAATGGTGAGAATTTATAAAGAAGAAATTAGAAATTTTATTACTGTAGCATAATGGGGGTTATGAAGATCAAATTGGTCGAGAGCTTTAGTTTTGGGACTGGTAATGGCATTTGTGGGGTGTAATATTGTCAATATTTTGGCAACTGTAGTTATGGATAGGTATTGCTCGCTATGAATTTAATGGACGGTATGGACGTCTGTTTGACAATGGTTCTCATCATCATTGCCATTTACGAACAACATAAGCCTGATGATTAGCCAGGTGGAATATGGTCTACAACAAGATTCCTCATCACAGGAATCATCAACGGAATCAAGTGCTTATGATTCAGGTTGGTCGAGGCGATGGTATGCATTATGGTGTAAGTGGGTTGACTCCTTCATCATATCTCAACCATGCAAGAGTTTCGGTTTCCGCTTAGGTAAAAGGTGGTGGGCATTCCCTGGTTGCTATTGCTGTTGTTGTTGCCACCTATAATGGTATTCAGAATTCTTGGCCTGGTTATTTCGGCGATTTTTCTTCCCGGCGGTTTTTCTTGATGATCCTTTTTCGGCTATTTTCAAATTCTCTGGGATATGACAGCGTTGATGTCAGACCTTTCCTCCTCGAGGTTTTATTTCTCTTGGCATCTACCGAAGTCTGATACGTGACGATTGTGTGCTTGGTCAAGTGGGGTGGCGTTATCATCGTTTACATTGGATGGTAACCGAATAATGGCAGGGATTTGATTGTATCTATGGCTCAGTGCAGTGATTGAATACATGATGCCAATTCAGGGATTGTAATTATTTCCTAAATTTCTCGAGGCTTCTCTCTATGTCAGCATCCCTGTATTTGGACAGTGGCGGTTACTAATTAAGGAAGGTCAGGTTGATGAGATTGTGCTCTGTCCTGTTGATCGAGTGGGATTTGACTTTCCCCATTGGGTTTGCTTTTTCCTCTTTTTTTATGGCCCTCTTTTAGATATGTACAAGGGGTATTTTGTAATGACGACATTCTGATCCGATCGGAATATATCTGCCTTCTGAGAAATTCTGTGTTCGGGCTGACTTATCGGGATTGATTTATTCCTAGGTTTAATAGGGTAGGTATTGCTGGGCCTCTTTTGGTATATTGCCGAACAACTTAAAAACAATATTATCCAGTACAAGGCCCCTCTTCGACGCCATCATCTTACCTATGTGTTGGATACGTGTAAAGGACTGTTGTTGTGGCATACCTACCATTGGGTTCCGAATTTAAGAGTCTGAACTTAGGTTCTCATTATTATCTTCTTTATTTTTTTTTCCAGTGGCGACACTCTGCATTTCAGGTGTACAACACAGTTGGGTCCGATCAAATATACTATGGAGGCCTTACCCGTGGGAATCCAACCAAATCTGTCAAATAATGTGACGGTCACTTCTAACTCAATCGCAGTGCCTGATCATCTCTCATTTGAACCGGATGTTGATGAGTTGACCATCATAAATGCCATTGTGAACAATCAGGATGATTATGTAAATCCACAAGCTTGTTGCAAAAGGAATTATCGCAGGAGGCATGGTAAGATTAAGAAGAATTACTTCAAACATAAAATGGAGATAAAAGAGGTCTTTCTGGACTATGACGACTTGTGTGGGAGGGTGGCGAGCTTGCAGAAGCGCGTAGTTATTGGACACCGGATGTTCCCGGGCAATTGCGACTTCGACACCACGGCTTGGATCAAGCAATATTGGAATCCCATTATTGGATACACTCCTAAGGTTAGTCTACTTATCAATGGCTGGTTCTCTATTCACTTCATGGACCAAAGCGATGTTTTTAAGATTACCAGTAGGACATGGGTTAGAGGTCGTAGCTTTATGCAATTGGTTCCGTGGTATCTGGGTTTTAACCCGGTGATGGAGGCACCACGCAGTAGGGTCATATGGGTTAAGTTACTAGGCCTTCCACTTGAATTTTGGACCCTTAAGGCTTTGAGAGCAATTGGTGATTCTATTGGTTGTACGAAATACATTGATCCAAGCATATTAGGTGCGAGTGATAAGAGAATTGCATGGCTGCTTGTTGAGGTCGACTTTGTGGGGGGATTACCAGGGGACGTGGATTTATTATGGGGTAACAGAAGACACAGACAACGCATTGATTTCTGGGGTATCCCTTTTAGATGCCTCATTTGCCATAAAATTGGTCATCTCAGGGAACATTGTCCTTTCCGGCTTCGTATGGAACGTTCGAGTGGTGCTGTCACTGGTGCTGATGATAGCAGACAGAATCATGCGACTACGGTTACTCCGGGTGGCTTCACGTTAGGTATTCCTTCCTCCTCTTCTTCTGAGGATGTTGCTTTTGTCTCTGCCGAAGAGAATCATGATAGGCATTTGCAGCCTGAGAAGATTGTTGATAGGATGTTTCTTCAAAATAGACCTCCTACTGACATGAATAGGGTCCTATCTCCCGAAGCTAATATTTCACCTTCTGCCGATCACTCCAGTCCACCAAATTTACATAGCCCATTCATGACCAACTCGCCTAACACCAATACTACCATGCATGTCGCGGGCCCTCCCATGCAGGACTCTCCTATTGGGGTCGCTATCAATACTCCTATTCTCTCTGCACGCCCTTCTATAATGCTGACCCACTGCGTTTTCATTGCACAAAATTCTCTACTGGCGAATCATTTTCCGCTCCCATTGTTTCTTCAATTGGGCTTCCAATGTCCCCTATAAACAGTGTTGAACCTTCTGACCTCGATTATCCTCCTGAATCACCAAGAAATTCGGTAGGGAGCAATATCAAGTCTTTATTGCGCAATCCCAATGTTGATTTGGCTACCTTAACTGTGTTTTAAAGACCACCTATGACTCGGGATTCCCGAGACTCTCATCCCCTGTCGTCTAATATCACACTCAGGAAAAAATCTAAGAATCCAAATAAATTGGCCAGGGGCAAGTTCAAATCCATTTCACTGATCTCGGATGGAGAAGAAAATTTTACAGATATTCCCATCTCGGCATGTGATGGCAAGTGGGAGTGTTCCAGGGCGCTTAGAGCAAGTCACCCTGAAATGGGTTCCCCATGACCCACATTCTATCGATGAATATAAGGGGGTTGGGCGATGCCCCCAAATCACATTGCCTTCGAGAACTGATTGTAAATAATAAGTGCAGTATCTTTCTGGGTCAGGAGACTTTATGTCGGAGGGAGAAAGCTATAAAAACCTTTTTGAGTTATAAGTCTGGATGGTGTGCGGTGGCTGTAGATTCAAATGGCCATTCAGGAGGATTGATTTCTATTTGGGATCCAGATTGAGTTTCTTTTAAAGCCTTCAGTTTTTTTGGCGAGATTCTATTAACTGGTCATTTGAGGGGTATGGATGGACCACTCAATATTATTAATGTATATGCTCCATATAACAATAGACAACCCTTCTGGATCAGAATGAGGGATTCCAGAATTTTTATGTTGCCAAATCTGATTTTGATGGGGGATTTAAATTTCACTATGCAGTCTGATGAGATATGGGGGAATAGTGTCCGCATGGATCCTCTTTCAACCTTCTTGAATGATATGTTCATTAATTACCACATGGTGGATATCAGGCCCTGTCCATTGATTCCTACATGGACAAAAAAGAGAATGGGGGATTGCTATATTGGCAAAAGGCTGGATAGGGCGCTTGTAAAAGACAATCTGATAGACAGCTGGGGGGCCCCCAGATCAGTGGTTATGGTCTCATACATATCGGATCACATGCCGATATCTTTATCCTGGAATACTTGGGATAAGAATAAGGGGCTCCCATACAAGTTCAATCGGGTATGGCTCGATGATGCAGAATATGTTAACCTTGTTAAAATATTGTGGCAAGAGGATGCTGGATTGGAGGATCTCGGGAAGTGGGATCGATTTCATCATAAACTCTATAAATTAAAGAAGGCCTCCAAAAAGTGGGAAGCCCAAAAAAAATCGGCCCTCAAGGCTGAGTTGCATGACATTAACAATCGGATGGAGTCCATATATAAAGATTTCACAAACACAGCTCCGGATGAAGAATCATATATCATTCTCAAGCAATTGGGGATTCGAAGAAGGGAGATATTGTGTATAGAGGAGACTACATGGAAACTTAAGAGTATGATCTGCTGGTTACAGGAGGGTGATCTCAACACTAAATTTTTTCACAAATTTGCAACCGACAGGAGGAATAGGAATGCGATTTGGCGCATCATGCGGCCTAATGGTAGTTATGCCATGTCCACTGCTGAGATACAAAAAGAAACATTTTCTCATTTCTCAGATTTCTACCAAAAAGACCAATCCATTGATTTTGAAAATCAAACTTGGGTTCTGGATCACATCTCCAGAATGTTTAATGAGGAGGCTATTTCTGATCTTGATCAAAAAATCACTGGGAATGAAGTGCACAGGGTCCGGGGCCGGATGGCTGGCCCGCGGAATTTTTCTCCTTCTTCTTCGATTTAATTGGAGCTGAACTTACGAAGGTTGTGGATTTAATCCGAGAAAAAGGTCATATCCCTGCTAATTTAAACTCTACCTTTATTGCTCTGATCCACAAAGCTGCTGATCCACAATCCTTCGTTGACTTTAGACCGATTGCACTCTGCAATCTTTTATATAAGATCACATCAAAGATTATTTCCAATCGCATTAGGGTTACATTATCAGAACATATTTGTTTGGAACAATACGGATTTCTTCAAGGCCGTTCTATACATGATGCGATTGCCATCGCATAGGAAGTACTTCATTCTATACACTCGGAAAAGAAGGAGGCTTTGGTCATGAAGGTGGATCTTCACAAGGCATATGATTCAGTAGACTGGTCCTATATTAGAATTGTCTTACTCAAGATTGGGTTGCCAATTAGAATCATTAGATGGATCATGTCTTGCATTACTACAGTTAGATATGTTGTATTGGTTAATGGTGTGCCCACACATTTTTTTGAGGCTGCTAGAGGTCTTCGCCAGGGATGTGCTCTCTCCCCGCTCATTTTTATTCTTATATTGGATGGGTTTAGTAAGGTCTTACATAAAGCAGAGCAACAAGGCTTCATTAAGGGTTTTTCCTTTTCTGAGTCTGTGTCCACGTTGCATTCACTCTTTGTTGATGATATGTTGTTATTTGGATACATCATCAGGAATCATTGGTTTTATATTCATCTCGTTCTAATGAGGTTTGAATCTGCTACAGGATTAGGTATCAACAAAGACAAATCCTTTCTATTATATGAGAACGGTGATTTACAGGAGATTCTTTTTATAGCTGATTTTTTGGGGGTCCACTGTCAGCATGCTATGGAAGGATTTAAATATCTGGGGTACAACATAAAACCCTGCGGATATAAGATCAGGGACTGGATGTGGATGATCGAGCGATTTAGGGCTTGTATCTGTAGATGGACACACAAGTGGCTGTCCATGGGTGGTCGAATCATCCTCATACAGGCTGTATTATCACAACTGATGGTCTTTCGGGGCCATCTTTTTTACCTGCCAGCCTAGATTGTGGAGATGATCAACAGTACTTTTGCTCAATTTCTATGGGGTGGTTCCAATATGGAAAAGAAATATCACCTCTGTAAAATTAATGTTATTTGCAGGCCTAAAGATCAAGATGGGTGGGGTATTTTAAATACTCGAATTTTCAATACAGCCTTGCTTATTAAATCCTTCTGGCGTGCTATCAATGGGGATAACATTTGGAGTGCTATTATCAGAAGCAAATACATTGAGGGCGACTTTCTACATCAACTAATCTGCCAGGAATTAGTTTGTCCACAAAGTATATTTGCCATTTGGGGCGGTTTTATAAAAGTTCTAAGGTATGTATCTGGTCGACTGACTTGGTTTTTTTGTGATGGTGGCCGAATCCCGCTGGCTTTCAAGAGTATTATGTCCCTCCCTCCACATACTAACCTTTCCCCCCGCCTACTACACTGACTATCACACAGGGGCTTCCTCTATTTGTCATAGACTATTCGATGCTGGTCATTTGGTGCTCCGATATTCAAAACAACAAACCAACTTGGACTGGCTGGGGAAGATGCTTCTGAATGTGATCTCATTCGGGATTCTTTTAGATGTGCTGGGCTATGTCATTCTCAGGGGGGTGATAAGATCATTTGGAATGGGCCCATGAAGAATAAATCTTTCATTTTCAAAGATGTCTATAGGAACATAATCCATTCTTCGCTGGGGGATATATCATCCAAGATATTATATCCATACTGGAGGCGAAGGATCCCAACTAAGATCACACTCTTTGGCTGGCTGGTATGGCGTGGTAAGATACTTACCTCAGATAATCTCAACAAAAGAGGGGTACATGGCCCCAATCGATGTGCTCTATGCTGCTTGGAGGCAGAAAGCATTGCCCATATATTTTTCTTTTGCCCTGTAGTTAAGAGACTGTGGAGCTTATTTGGTCCTTTCTTTATGGACCCCAATTAGACAGCTACTGATTTCATGTCTGCTGTAATGGAATGGGACAAGCTTAACGGAAAATTTAAATCACTTCCTTTTTTCCTTGTATGGGAGGTGTGGAATGGCCAGAATTATCTGATCTTTGAAAACAGGCCATTTCAAATACGTAATATTTACTCCAAGATTATGTATTGGTTTGCGGACAGGCCTGAACCTTCTCAGATGGTGGTTGATGGATCCATTCGGAACAGACCTCATGAGATTGCCATCCCAGCCATCTTTTTTGATGGGGCATCAGCTGAAGGCATCATGGGATGTGGTGTATGGATAAAATTGTCGCAGAGAGAAAGAATACACATCTTTTGGAATGGTGGTCTTGGATCCAATAATAAGGCTGAAATCATGGCTCTGTGGGGTGGTCTCTTTGCAGCCTCTTATCTTCAATTGTAGAATCCCAATTTTTATGGCGACTCCATGCTGGTGATTGGATGGATTACAAGCAGATGTGACATGTTGTACCTAGGGTTATTGGGATGGAGACATAGAACTCATAGAATATGGCAGAATTTGAACTGTCCTCCTATTAATCATATCTACAGAGAAAATAACACGAGGGCAGACGATATTTCAAAAAAAGGCATTAATGCAGAATTTGGGTATATGCATGTTCTCTAGTTCATAGATGGAGTGCAGATTTGGAACTTGACTATTCCAATTCCATGATTTTGGTACTCAGAAATTCAGGAACAGCTGCTATTGTTATATCTCTTTCCCTACATTTTTGGTTTTCCTTTTACATGTCTATCATCATCGGCCATATCTTTTCGGTATAATACATCTTCTAACTTATCAGGGGTTTTGGAGGCTCTTCGTGTTCTTCACAGGATATGATCTCTATTCTTATATTCTCACAGCTCCTTCACACTGTCTACATGATGACATGACTTCTATCATATGACAAGCGAGCCTGACTTAATTTGTACCTAGCGAGCATTAGCATGCGGATAATGTCATCAAGCGAGCCTGATTAGAACGGAATGTGGTCCAGGCGAGCCCGTCCTTCACTGCACCAAGCGAGCCTGCTGCATAACTTTATTCACCATATGACTGTCAGCCTCTACACTCAAGCAAGCCTATTATCATGAGGATCATATGTTGGTTTTCTAGTGGCAAGGGTCATTTTCCAATAATATTCTCTCCACCCTTTCAATTGTCATTTTAATTCCTTATTTGTTACGATACATGTAGTTCTATATTATCTGTGTTTATGTCTTGATTATCATACAAGGATGCACTGGAACAATCTGTTTGGGCATGGGTAATCCTGCCCGTAATTTTGTTTGCCATGAACATTGAATTGCTTTTCTTACTTAGAAGGGTAATTTATGTATGTGGATGGGGATTTTGAGTTTCTCGCTGGGTTAATTTTTCAGCTGAGAATGTAATTGAGATTATGTACTGTCCTATTTAATATATACATCGTTTTTTTTCTTCTAAAAAAAAAGATTGGCATCAATTTTCTATATATTTTTATATCTTGAAGATGAACTACATTTTATATGTTGAAAATAAATCACAATTGAGAGTTCGAAAAAGGGATCTCTAAACCAAAAAATGGTTCGAAATGTGGATCTCTAAACCAAAAAATCAATTTGAACAAATCAACCATCTTACAAATTACAAGAGATGGGAAATTCCTCGGACAAAGATTTAAAGTCAATTTCAGAGACTACCTTGCCACCAGTCAGAAAATCTGGCCCATAAATGAACATTTGTTTTTCAATTTTCTTTCTGCGCCTTTGTCACAGGCATATCACAGAGCCACTACTGATATCTGAGTTTTAAATGGACAACAGGAATCTAGCTCGTTCTGATTTTCACACAAAAAAAGTTGCTATAACTTGTTTACTCGAAGAAAATTCCAATACATCTGAAAGCCTTATTTATGTTTTGAAATTATGAAGCTATGGTCTGTTTTAAAAATGGGAAGCTTCCTCAGTCTGTATATTAATGAAAGTTTTCTTTTTTAAAGTTTACACCTGTCAAAAAAAAAAATCTGTGTATTAATGAAGGTTTTCTTTATTTTATTTTTAATTTCCAAGCAAAAGTAAAAAAGAACACATTTTGTAAGGTTAATCCACATTTCAGATATGTTAATTTGCTTCATTCAGGAGAGCTTTTTAGAAGTCTTAAGAGTTAGTTCAATTAGTCGAGTCCTCGTTGCTAAGCATTTTGCCAGTTAGAAGGTCACAAGATCAAATCTCCTTGACAGGCGTCGTGTATAAGGCCGACAGTTAGATCCCTCGAAAAAATCTACCGAAATTTTCTCGTGAACTTAGCAGATACATATAAATTTTCTCGTGAACTTAGCAGATACATATATGTGCGAGCACATTGAATTCGTGAACCACAACTTCAATAAATAAATAAATAAAAAGGAAAGAGAGATACTTCTAGCTTTCTGTTTATGATCCAGAAATGGTTCTAAAATTATACTCTGTATTCAGTAAAGTAGTACAAATGTAAATTCCCCTATTAATAATGTCTAAATGGACATAAGTTAAGGCTTAATGATAAACTGGACATAAGCAAAAATCTACTATGACAATTGACAGCTACGATATTTTGGGATCTGCTATTTGAATAGGTTAATGTGTCAGCTGTAGAAAGGGATCCCATTGTGTTTGGGGCAAATAATACAGAGGGATTTATATAAAAATCAGTTGGACATGGAAAACAAAGCTAAGATTTGTAAATAATATAACAATGTATACTTACTGTAAACATGAAAATTCAGAGTTTGAGAAACAAGCACCTACTTTGGTGCAAACCTTTCATACAACTAGCAAAAAGGAAAATGATGCATATCATGGGGAAACAGAGAGAAATTTCCCAGCTTAAAAGATGCAAATGCTGCAGCATGAGCTTCTAGATCCTGACTGTGCTGTTGATCTACATAAAATAGCTGCATGATCCCCTTACTGAGTTGAGGCCTCTGTCAATAAAATTATGCATCTGTTTGCTCAGAATGTAGACCAATATGTAACAACTATTGGAGCTCTTGATGACCAGGTAAATCCAACAAACATTGGACATGGTTGGTTAGTGCCTCCAATGTTGTAGTTCCTTATTATATAAGGAAGAAGAGTCAACAGCTAGATAGCATGAATAGCGTGTAGGCTCTATGAGAGCTAATCAAGCAAACTGAATTGGAATTATCATTCATGAGCTAAGTTGCAGACTCTCAGATGAAAGTAATCGAAGATCATGCAGAAAAATAATGATTAATTTGCTTGGAAATGGTGCACAGTCATAAATCTTCATTGACCAATGAATTATTTCGTCCTAAGTACTGCCATGAAGAAATAGAATTAAATCTGGCATTGTTTAATATAGCGAGGAGAAGATTACCACTTGTTGAACACTATATCACCGATAGATTTATCGAGAGTGTGCATGAAAGGAGAGTTCATATTGAAGACAATAGTTGCGGGATAGGGGACCAGAGAACCACAGCAGGGTTGTTAGATAGGGGACCTGCCCAAACCTGCACAAATTTCTTACAATTAGAATAAACCAGAGTTTCATCCACTTTCGTCTGCCAAAAGAAACTTCCCCTGATGTATATGCTGCTACACATTGCATTATGTCAAGATTCACTTAAGCTAAAATTTGAAATACATCTCTCCGATCATTCACCTAGGTCACCTCCGGGTTCGAATTCACCAACAATAAAATTTAGGAAAACAACCGATAATGCAAAATAAGTATGATAAAATTCACTATTAATTTTTCTCTCATTCAATCTTGCAAAACGTTTGTTTGTCACTTCTGTGTAAGAGACTATGCAAATTTATGAGCCCTGGCATAATCTCAACTATGGCATATAATGATTTGTGGTTGAATCTGGAATATGACAGAAAAGAAAGTCAGTAAGGCATGCTATTTTAGTTCTGTTATTAGGGCAGTAAGGGAGGCAAGGACTGGGGTTTCCTTGAAAAACTCAGAAAAATTGGGAACTTGAAAAACTTGGAATTATCAGGAGAAGTAAGAGATATTTGCAACATTACTTTGACTCATGAATTGTGTTAGACAGTAAATAATTTATTTCATTCTTGGAAGTTGTAGCAACTATCAAAAGCGCTTATACAATGCCAAAAGTTTGGAATGTAGATCACAAGAGTATACGAATAAAGGGCTTGCTCTATATACCAAATAGGGGAAACTTTGCTCAGGCTATATGCCGAGCAACTTTGCTCTGGTTACATGCTTTGTATATGCAGATGCATTTGCTCTCCCTATGGTGGTCCCAACTGCCAAAAGTTTGGGTATGGCCCCTTTCACGCTCTTACTACAAGTTTAGCTTGGAGTTTGATTCACAATTCCCAAAGTGTGGAACCTCAAGCAGAAAAGTCATTCAAATAATTTCACACATAAATAAACTGAGCCAAATTAAGAAAATTCATGCAAATAGTTTCACACATAAATAGCCTGACCTAGATTAAGAAAATTCATCCAAATAATTTCACCCAAATAATCCAACCCAAATTATGAAGCACAAGAAATCTAGCAAGCTTTACCATGATAGAAATTATGAAGCACAGGAAATCTAGCAAGTTTTACTATGTGCACACTAGTAGAGGAGAAATGTTTTGATTTATCCTCTTATTTATGAAAAATCATTATGGTCCTCTAAATCTCCATTAGAATTTTACCAAAACCATTGTCAAAGTTTTCAATCATGAGATTTTTATATAGTTTTATAGCCAGAGTTAGTTATATTTTCAAGAAAAAAATTGGTCCAATATTCATTTTGAATTCCAAATCTTTATGGACGAATAACTAAAAAAATATTAAACAGTAAAATTATCCTCACTGAAAGCATACATTGATTGTGAAAATAGCTTCTCAATTTTTTTTTTATGGTTGGAATTTGGAACTCACGTTGCTAATAAGATAGTTTGATCTCAATCAGACTATTAATGTATACAGATTACCTAAGAAATAACAAAATCTAGATGGGTTCCCTTTTAATTACTTTGATAAACATGGATCCTTTTGGATTTGAGTGATGCCATAAAGAGTTCGGTGATTTTCTGGATTCCATTGTAGCAAATGTCTGCTATTGTTTCCAATAAGTTTAATGTTTGCTCAAAAACTTCTTAGCTGGTGTCCCGTAAAATGCTTGGAAAAATGACCTATTGTTGCAAGAACACACATTTTCCATGCCAATTAAAGCATGAAACTAATTTGAAAATTTCTTTTGTAACATGAGTAAAATCAATACAGACATTAAAATCAAGAAAGTACTTTGAATGTGAACCATCATTCCAATAAGTAATGAGATGAAATGTGTACTTATAGTTGGAGCTTCAATGCAGAAATTGAGATGAAATGTAAGTACTTTGAATGTGAACCATCATTCCAATAAGTAATGAGATGAAATGTATTTACAGTTGGAGCTTCAATGCATAAATTGTATAATAACATAATATAAGAAACAAAGGGGACATCTACAAGATAATAGAGGAATATAAGATAGACAAATAGAGTTAGACTAGGTCTTGAAAATTTTGTATGTCTTAGATGCCATAGAAAGTTGTCTATGGCATCAACCTTCTCCTACTGGACAACTCACACTTGGACAAAGCACCAAAATGTTGGTGTCCAAGTGTGAATGATTATTCAAACCCTTTCCCACATTAATTATAGATCCGTGATGCGTTGGTTATTGCAAGGCTAACGCACAAAATATATGCAGATGACAATAACACATTTCTATGTTAATCATGGATTCGATAAACTAAGCAAAGAAAAAAACCATTGTAACAACAATGAAAGAATAGCAGCAATGAATTGTAAAACTTGCAATACATTCACATCAAGTAAGGATTATAGTAATTACAACAACTGTCACAACAATTAAGAAATATACAAAAGAGGAAAAGAAATTAACACATACACAAAAAGCATGCAACACCTGGTCAGGAGAGTGGGCCCAACTCCATGGTCAGGGTTGCAATAGATTCATAAACTCACGAGAAGGAAAAAAAGATAACTTGCATTAACTTAATGAAAAGTTTTGTTACAGATCTCAATTCCCTGCATAGCCAACCCCCGATTCACAGCTTCAGAGCCCTTCTTATACAAATGATTACAATGGAAATTCCTGAAACCCCGACAACTAGTTCCTACAATTACACAGTTGTTATAATAGACAGACTATATGAGAAAGATAGCAGAGGAAAGGTTCTTGAGTTGTTGTGTCATTGCAACGCTGCCCAAGATAGCGCTGCCAGCTCAGTAGTTGTTCCTAGAATTGCGAATATGGTCATCCGGCCACCGAATCTGCAAAAGAAGTTAAATTAGTGAATCACTTAGGTAATAATCCCCGTGACTATACTTCATTGACTAAATACTCCAAGAAGACACAACGAGGGGTTTACCTGTGCACTTTAGAACATGAATCGAATGTTAATGACACAATTGGATAAAGAAAATAGGATAGATTGGAAGGAAAAGATGTGCAGGTTTGGCTCCCAACAATTGACAGATTGAAAAAGGTAGCACACTTCATTCTGGTGAAGTATACTTACTCATCTAGTGATGTAGCACAAGTTTTCATTAAGGAGATAGTGAGGTTGAATGTTGTTCCAAAGAACATTGTGTCAGAGAGAGATGCTAAGCTCACTTCTAGGTTCTTGAAATATTTAATTGCAGGTTTGGGTATAGAGTTGGCCTTCAACATAAATTATCATCCATAGATAGATGAAAAAACAAAGAGGGTCAATATGATTTCAAAGGACACGTTGAGAGTGTATGTTATGCATTAAGAATGAAAGTGGGAAGAGTACCTTCCACTGGTTGAGTTTGCTTACAATAATGGGTATCAAGAGTCACTAAGGATGAGCCCGTTTGAGGCACTCTATGGAAAGAGTTGTAATACTCCCATCAGATGGAGTGATCCAGTGAACAGGGTGTTGATAGGAGCAGATATGTTGGCAGAGATGGAATAGGAAATGTATGTTATCAAGAAGAATCTAAAGGAATCACAGGATATACAGAAGAGTTATGTAGACTAGCACATGCCATTTAAGGAGTTTTAGGTTGGGGAGCATGTATACTTGCACATCAATCCCAAGAAGATCTCCTTGAGTATTGGGTCATGTGCGGAGTTGGCACCTCGATATTGCGGGCCTTTCGAGATTCTTGAGAGGAATGGACTAGTGGCCTATAGACTTGCACTGCCTTTGGCAGTGAAATTCCATGATGTTTTCCATTTTTCATTGCTTAAAATGTATGTAAATGATGTTGATCATCTTAATTATTTGTTTATATTGCAGGTGGAGCCAGAAGGAGAATTCCAACCGAAACCTTAGGGAATTTTGTAGAGAAAGATGCTAATGCTCCGGAACCAATCAATTGAGCAGGTTAAAGTGAATTGGAATCACTTTGGACCCTATGAATCTACATGGGAGATGGTTGATCATATGCAAGCAATGTATCCTTCTCTATTCTCTAGTTGAGCGGATTTCTTTTGGTATATGTTTTGGTGGTGTGTTTTGGTTATGTCTATATATGCATATGTATGATGTAAATACCACAACGAGTTGTGTTATAAAGCTCCAATAAGCGATATGGGTATCATGTTGTTATGTTTTCCATGTTGGTTTGTTGTTGAGTAGTTTGATCAATGTAAATACTGCATCGAGCTAAGCTATAAAACTCCATGGGAAGTATGTTTTTATTTTTAGTGGTCTTACTAGTTATAGGTGTCATTGAACATCGAGGAGGGTATTTCCCTAAGGGGGAGGGGTCTGTAACAACCTCAAGTTAAAAGTTCATGTAATAAAGTTAATAAGGGCAAAATAAGACCAAGGTCAGGGGACATGTATTCCAAGTTGAACGTTGGGAAAAACATCATAGAGGGGTGTTAATTTGGTTTATTATGGCTAAAGGAAAGTGAAAAGGAAAAGAGGAATTATTTGGCATTTATTTATGAAAATAATGGAAAAGGAAAAGAGGCATTATTTGGCATTTATTTATGAAAATATGGAAAATAGGAGAAAAGGAAGGTGAAGGGTCACAAGTTGCGTGAGGGGGGAATTGAAGGAAAAATAGATGAAAATGAAGAAAGTAGAGTCCTCAATGATAAAACGGCTTATGAGGATGAGTTCACAGATTTTGATAGTTAGCTTTTGTCAATTCGGTTTTGGAGGTCTCTCTCTATTCTCTCTCTATTTCATACTCTTGAAAACTTAGAGCATTCTTGGAGCACTCTAGCATTAGAGCAAGGAAAGCAAAGGAAGGGCAAGAAAGTGAAAGAAAACAAGGATTAAGCAAGGATGATGTTCGATCAAGCAGATTCAACGAGAATAATTTTAGTTAACAAGTTGCATGTGTGATTTCCTAGCTGGTCTATGGATGCATGATACATGCATGTATGTATTTAGTTCTCTTGCTATCATTGGCAAGGATTTTTCCAAGTATGATAGTGGTTTCAACCTCACCTTGTCATTTTTGGATAGCCATGGTGTGATCGAGTTCTTTAATTGGTTGAGCTAGGTTTCTAGATGGTTTCGAAACAGAGTGGGGTGATCTCAAGAAAATTCCCAAAGGCCTACGAATCCCTTGACTGGTAATTGAGGGATACATGGTAAATCCTGAGGGTGGAGACGGGAAAATTACTCATGGTTTAGGTGGAGAGATATGGCAGAATCCATGCTTGTTTAGGGCCTAATGATCCCTAGATCAGTATATGGAAATATCGTGGTAAATCCTAATAGTATATGCTTATTGTTTGGCTTAGGAATCCCTTGACTGGTAATGACAAGATACATTGTAAAGCCTTGTTGTATGGATGAGGGCTTTAGGCCTAGTAATCCATTGATCGGTAATGTTGGGATACACAGTAAATCTTGAGGAATCCATGGTTGTTTTTTTGTGAGTCCCACATTCATGCTTGGAATATGACATGGGGGTGATTGGTTGAAAGAAAGATTTGGTTTAGCCCAATCTTTGGTTGGTGGTACGTGGAAGTCCCTGAATTGGTTGGATTTTTCATATGTTAATAAGAGTTTTTTTCCTCTTGTATTTCATGAGTATTTATACTTGTTATTATGTGGCTTTAATGGATGTTCTATAATTTTTATTATTCTCGTTATATTCTGGTTATAAGCATGGTTTAATGTCAGAATTTAGTTATCGATCTCATCATGTTTTGATTAGTAAATGAATGGTTAATGGATGTATGACCTAACCTATGATAATGCAACTATTGTGAGAGGGCATGAGACCTTCTTGACGATTCTCAAATAAGTATGGGATCCCCATGTTCAGATGTGTAATCATGACATGTACATTTGATCTGAATTTGATCATTATATTGTTTTTCATCCATATCGATGCATTTGGATTGGAAAAAAATGGAGGAATTAGCTCACATGACCGTTTTTACGGGTGAGCCTTAGTTTGGAAAAACATGTCTAAAATATTTTAGGAGCGTTTTGAGGCATCAAAAGATGTTTTTTGGGGGTAAAATTTTTTCACTTTAGCGTCACATCTTTTCATGCTATTCTACACACAAAGATATTTCCAACGCCACAAGAAGCACGTCAATCGAAGTCTGTATGCAAACGTTATGCTACTCAAAAGTTGGCCTTCCTGTTTTCACACCTATAGTTCATGAGAATGTCGCGTCAACCCCCATTATTCATGGAAAAGGGGTTAGCCACGTATTTTTGATGTAAAAGACTCTATAAGGGTCTATATTGTAACTCTAGTTAAGAGTTGTTGCAGTCAAAATTAACCACTAGTAGTCTATCGAGTTGTGTTATAATCGGGTCACTAGGAGGAAGAAGCATTCATTCTTTTCACAGAATTTTGTTCCATACTTGAGCAAAGATAGCCAGGAGAGATAGGAGGTGGAGCACACAGAGAGGATCTATGCACTATAGTAGCCCACAGGCCGCAGACATTACTTTGTTTGTACCTGCATCCATATTTCTAGACAGAGAAAGAGAGCGAAGCGGCCTCACCTTACAGTTGGGTTTTCTCTCGAAAGGGTTTCCTAGAGAGCATATATTATTTATTATGTGTATGTGAGCTTACTTTTTTGTTCTCTAATTTTCTACATAATTTATAATCACATGGATGTATTAATTACAATTAAATCTACAGATCAAGAATTTTAATAAAAATATAATAGTGG
The DNA here is from genome assembly GCA_034641835.2 of Pinus albicaulis. Lineage (NCBI taxonomy): Eukaryota > Viridiplantae > Streptophyta > Pinopsida > Pinales > Pinaceae > Pinus > Pinus albicaulis. The sequence goes on from JAXQQM020077149.1 coordinate 126,667, forward strand.
AGAATCTTATATTTTTAATATAATACTATCAGATCTATCCTGGCGAACTGTCCAATGGAATATCTGTGATAGTTTACAGATCAAGATTACCTGTTCATGATGTGTTTGACAGAATGATTGTCATGGTTAGGTGAAGTTCTTGTCTAAGTTTGTATGGAAGGCTTTGTCCCTATGTCATTTATCATTTTTGAAAGTTTCATTAAGTTCTAGGAAGTGGTCTGGAGACTAGCCCTGAAAAAGTGCCTCAGATCTCACGGTCGCTGGCACAAAAATGGGTGAAAAATACTGCAGTCACTCCCTTGCAGGCTTATATATGCGACTAGAGGCTCTCAACCACATGGATGCAAAATTGTGCATGCGACCAGGAGTTAAGACCAGTGAAAAATAAAGTTATCTCAAGGTTTGGGCACTCGAAAGGGTTGTTTAGCCCTTGGGGGTCCCCTAGCACCTGAGGCAAGTCAGTAAGGTTTTGTTTTGTCAATTCCACTTCCTTAAGGACATCTAGGAGGTTGAACTATATCATAGTAACTCTCAGTCACATGTTTACCCCAGTAGGTCACTTAACTTGGGTAAATGTGGGAGGAGGGCATTACATATATACATGGTCAAGTTCTCAACATCTTCCTTAATGTGACCTACTCTAATGTTTAGCCTGTAAAATTATTCAATGTACTCTTTAACTGTCAGGGTTTTTTCTATTAGGTTTTGCAGCTATTTGAATAAATTCAACTGATAATAGTTGGGCATGAATTTTCTCTTAAAGTTGACCACCATTTTGTCTTAGCTCTTCATACTTTCCTTTCCCTTCCTCCTTTAGTCCTCCTACAACTCATCCCGCCATAATTCTACATGTTCCTGTAGCCTGCTCACTACATATTTGACCTTCTAGTCATCCTCCACATATTCAGAATCACAATATTTATCTAATGAGCTAATCTAATTGAGCAACACTTCCACATTTACATTTTTGTCATATAGTGGCACCTCCATTTTTGGCCTAGACTTACTTCGGTAACCAACACTGCTAATTGTTCTTGTACTTGTTGTCTTCTTGGAGATCCTTCCATCTCCGCTTCTAAGCTTGTATCTTCACACTTGCTGATGTCTCCCATGTCATGTTTTCTTCTTTACTTTGTCTCCATGGCTTCTATTCTCACCTAGATACATCTCAACTCCAACCTCAATTCCTCATCCATCCTACTTCTTTCTCGGCCTCCTCTTCTAGACAACTTACTTGCAATAGCTATTTAACCAGTCTTATCCAAAACCTTCTTATTGAGTTTTAGACTTTATAGAACTTCAAGCTATGATACCATTTAACATAGTAGGAAACGCTTGTGGTTCCTTTTTACTTATCAGTCCCTATAGCCTCAAACTTTATCTGTGCATGTGGTTAAAACCTAGGGCTTAATGTTAGAGGTGCTTACACCTATATCCTTTATCCTCCGATGGTTCTCGTTATAATTAAAGTTCTCACATGATCTGATTGTCACAACTCTCCCAATGGCCAAATATATCCAGACCCAGATTAATTATTGAACTATAGATGTCTCTGAGTGTTTGGGGTTGGATATGATAAATTGAATGCCAAAAGGCCTGCATTTCAAAAACTGAGCTCAACAAAATCAAAATAAAATATATATCTTGCCTTTCTTGCACTAGTCCCTTAGGGGATTGATCCAGATATATCCAGTATCTGGGTTATTGTAGCAACAACACCTCTTGCGACGAGCCAAACCTCATCTAACCTAGATATATGCTTGATCTAGTGGTATGGGTAACTTTGTGAGTGTTAACTTTAACGAAGAGAAAAATGCTAGATCCACGCCTTACGGGGTCCCATGTTAGTTCAGGGGTCCAACAGTCCAGGTGCTAATTCCTTGTGTGCATCATGGTATCATCAAGATGTCGTCATTTTTTCAGTTGACAAAATTCACAAAAAAATATTCTAGCTCTGTTTATTAATGAACTTCACCGCAAAACTTGAATCTGTCCTTGCTTTGCAACTTAGAACATTTTCTTTTCTCCATGAACTAGTAACAATGATTGCACAAGGCCTTTTAATTAATCTATGACTGGTCAAGAAAATTAATGCTTTAGTCCAAGCTTAATATATGAATTCAAACAAACCAAAACACAAAAATTAATACATAGAAATCACAATACCATTCAATTATCAAAGCGCAGTATCGCGTTTATCTTATACACTCAAAGGGGCATTCGCTTACTCTTTCCTGCGCAATTGCAGGGTTTGCATGATACATCTTTGTATTTACAAGCGAGAAGAAAATATCTGGTAATAGAAGGGGAGGTCACTTGGTAGCAATGCCTCTCCTGAAATTATATCTAAGCTTTCTCTAGAAGCCCTCTACTAACTAACTAGGTGCATTTGTCTTATAAGGGACATATAAGTAAAACAAACACATATTTATAGAAATATTTAAAGAGGTTTCTTTCATGGGAAAAAATGTGTTGGGATGGTCTTGCATCATTTATTATGTTTATTAATTCAACTATAGTTAATTATGGTCAATTAGGTTTACTTGGTTGACTTATGCTTACTAAGTTGACCTAGGTTTAATAGGTTTACCTAAGCTTACTATGTTGATTAGGTTTACCTAAGTCAACAAGTTCAAGCGTAGTCAACCATGTTCAAACTAACTCAACTATCGACAACCATGGTCACTATGGCATACTTTAGTTGGTCAACCATGGTCAACCACATTTACTAATGTGGTTAAACATGGTCAATATTTTCATACATTATCAACCATAAAAGACTATAGACAACATGGAAAACCACAATGAACTTGGTTAACGATGTTTGGCGATGGTCAACATGGCTAATATAATTAACAACGGTCAAACTTGTTTAGTGGTCTACAAGATCAACCATAATCATTTATAGCTAAATGTTGACAACCATGGTCAAGCATGTTCCCCCATGGTCATCCATAGTTAACCATAGTCAACCTTTGTCAAACAAGCTCAACCATGGTCACCCATTGTCACCATGGTTAAACATGGTCAACATGGTCATTCATGGTCCCATTTAATTTGCCACAATTTATCATATACATCCTTGGTCAACCATCATTGACCATGGTCTATTAAGGTCAATCATGTTAAATCAAGGTCAACCATAACCAATTATACTCAACCAAGGTCAACCTTAGTCGACCAAGCTCTACCTCGATTAACCATGATCAACATTGTCATCCTCGCAAACACTCTTCAACCATTAATGTAACTATTACTATAACATTAACATTGACATTAATGTCCCAGATGTGGGTGAGGAGGAAAAATCTTAATTTGATGGGACGGGGGTGCGGCATGGAGTGGAGACACCTGCCCACCCAAAATGCAGTTGGCGTTTAGCATTTAACTCCCACTGCAAATTGTTCGATTGCATTTACTCCCGGCGCTGTTTGCAATCCCGAATCCACTCCTCTGTGCGATCTCGCATGTGACGATATGCATTGGCCTTCAGCTCTTATTAATGGGGGTTTAATGTCGGGTGATTTACAATGCAGGGTCATTTGGATTGAAATTATGGTGAGTTGCTCTGGTTTTGATAGCGCTCCTCTGCCGATGAAACAATGGTGCTCCCCGGACGCAGGGCTCCCTTGTGTGAGAATGGTTACAGGGAAACGTAGCCCACTGAGCTGTTGTCTGGACCTTGGAGAGAATTTTCATTTCTCACATTCTGGGCTCTGTATGTTTGCTTCGGTTTCTCTGAAATTTCGTTTGCTTCAGGCCTCTGTCAGTCCTGCTCTTCCATCGCTTCTTCGGCCTTCTGCTGAGACCGTGCCTATGCCTCGCCTTCGTTAAAGGATGAGGTGCCGTAGGGGAATCACTAGATGCCAACCTCTGTGCTCTCCCTCCACCTCCAGCGCCTCTTCCAATTCGTCTTCACACTCGAGCCGCCATATCAAAAATAGGAGGGGTCGCTTGCCTCGCTCTGGCCAACGCCTGGGCTCCCTGGGGCCTCCAAATCTCTCTGCACCGCCTCGCCCAACACCTCAAACGACGTACTTTTCTTTCAACTGCTCACTCAATTGCCCTCGGGTCACGACCTCTATTTCAGTGGTCTTCCGTGAAGAGCCCCAGGTGGATGCTCATTGTTCGAGCCCGGTGGGCATGTGCAAAGCTGATGCCCAGACCTCGGACTAGCAGGCAGGGTTGGTGCACTCGTCGAGTACGACAATGCAAGGTCAAGCGAGCGGGAATCGGTATGTGGAAATGGCGCAGGGAGATCTTGGGCAAGCGAGCGAGACTCATGACGTGATTATGGCGCAAGGAGTTCCACCACCCTCTAGGCAGGTGGTTAATTCCATCACGGACCTGTTCATGAAAGATGACGACCCGGATGCACTCTGGTGCAGAGTTGTGGAAGAACCACCTGATGAGTAGTAGCTCCTTCTTGGTTTGGTTTTCCTGTTTAGTTTTGGCCCATACTCTCGGGCTTGTTTTTGAGTATTTTTTAGTATCAGTTCATAGCTCAGTTTTTGATAACTGTAAACTTCAGAAACATCATTCTATGGTACCCCTGCGTGGGAAGCATTTAGAAAACTGCTCAAGGCTGGTTTCCCTCTATGAGGGCAGTCTTTCTCTTTGGTTTTTTGTCAAGATTGCCACAATACTGGGCAAAGAATAGGCTTCGGCCCAATGTACATTATTTCCTTTGTTAATAGATTACCTTAACTTAGAAAAAAAAACATTGACATTAATGTAGCATCAACCATGGTCAACATTAATGTAACAATGTAACAATCATCAACATTACTGTAACATAAATACATTGTCACATTGATGGTTGACAACAATCAACCATGGTCAATCTTTATAAATTATCTTCAATGTCACTCATCCTCGTCAATGATGAACAACCCTCGAATACCATTGTCAACCATGGTCTTGATAACCATTTTTAACCATAGTTAACCAACATGAACTATAGTCAATCAAGGTCTATGAATCTCTCTCATGCATGTAGGTCATCTATTATCACAAGCACATTAGTTAATGTGGTCGTTATAAAGTAATTAATGATGTTATCCACCTTTTATATGTAAGCTAAATTATGAAATAATCTCAATTAACATATATCAATCACACTTATTAATGTCATTATGCTAATAATTATATGTAAATATAATTATGGAGTAGTCTTTAAGTCTGAATTTTTGGAGTTTTTGACCGATTTTTGGTCAGAATCTAATGAAAATATTTGTTCAAATCTTGATCTGTGTTGTTTAAACTGGTTTTTTTGTCTACATATATGGATTAAACACCCTCAAAAACCTATAAGGCACTTAAAAACTACTCGTATAGTTATAAATAGAGCGACTAGTCTTTAAGTGCGACTTTTTGGAAAGTTTTCCATATTAATTTTCCATTTCATTTGTCTAGAATCCAATATGTATTCTTTGAAATGACAAGTTTGACAAGTGAACTCTTCACAATTGAAGTGTCCTAGAAATTTTTGAAAGTATTGAATTCATATTTGTAACTAAAAAAAATAGCAAAAATCAAGATTTGGCTACAATTTTTTAGTTGATTTCCAACCAAAAAACAAAACAAACATAAATTTTTAAAAATCGCACATAAAGATTAGTACATAAATAAAATCATTACATATCTATCTATGCAATTAGAATAACTTCAATTGAAGCTTTTAACCAACATGACGGTGACATACAAAACACAATAAAATAATATTCTGTAACAATCATTTTGAAAATAAAAGAGAATGTATTTTGTTATAAACTAAATTCAAATCCACCAACCAAAGGTTGATATATAAGTTTTCCGTATTGGGAGTTAAATATGCTTGTAATTTGATTTATTTTATTTACTTGAGTTCACATTTCAGTTTATTACATTATTTGTGTTAGGAGTTAAATATGTTTGTAATTTGATTTATTTGATGTGAACTTATTAAGTTTACATTTCAGTTTATTACATTATTTTGAAAATAAAAGAGAAGAAAGTTTGATATAAACTAAATTCATTTAAGTCAAAGTTTTTCATTTGGTTTTCATTTTAGAGTTTAATAGGTTTGTATTTTTATTTAGTTTTAGTAGATTTTATGTGGTATGAAAAAGTTGTAATATATATATAATTTTAATTTAATTTAATTTAATTGTTGAATGGATTTTTATGTCATTTCAGTTTATAAAAATTGTAGTTAAAATAATATATATATATATATATATATATATATATATATATTAATTTAATTTAATTTTAATGTTTTGTTATTTAAAATGTTTAAATTAAATTATATAAATTTAACAACCGAAAATTATAATTTTCTGAAATTTTTATTAATTTTAATTTAAAAAATTAAAAAATAATTAATGGTTTATTATATTGGTTGCTTACTCATACACTTTTCAGTACTTGCTATGGGGCTTTACTAACCAGGGAATGTAGGGAGTACAGATTTGTTCTGGTGCTTTATTAATTTCTTAGTATAAAGAAGGGATGTTTATATTGCTAAAATAATAGAATTTTTTTATAATAAAAATAAAATTGAGTAGAATTATTTTAAAATTTAGATTATTGTATTAAGATTTTAAATGTTTAGAAATTTATTTTTGATGATGTTAAATCTCTTTTCACTACAAATGTATGTATACAAATATATATACATACAGAAAAATAAAAATATCTAAATAATAAAAAAATTTGAAAAAAAATAAAATCCAACAAAAAATGACTAGGCCAGACTCTATTGTAGCCTGTGCCTTTATTAACTTATCTCCCAACTTCTCGAAGATGAGGAGCATTCTCATCCACGTGTTTGACCAGTGCTGCCATTCCATTTATGAGACGAGCACTGTTTGTACGGTCGATACGAGGATGCCCATTAGTTGGAACTTTGAAGTCGCTGATAACGTGTTGATAACGTTTTTGACGGTGTCACCACATATCCTTATTGCATGCTCATTTTCACATGGCCTTATCTTGTTACCAGAAATTTTCAATTCATTCATTCCACCAATGACGATTATGATAGTTTACGTGATAACTTTAAAGTTTGGTAATTTGAAACTTCATTCCATTCCACAATGCCAGTGAACCATTAATGTATTCATTTGACTAGGGTTAACGATTATAATAGATTACATCATAAATTTAACTTTAATGTGTGAACACCTCAACCCAGTTAATCACAATGGATGAATTTCCTTGTCCATTTTATTATCTATATACATTTTCTATGTTTTGGCTCTTTCTATGATATTTCCTCATCAATACTCTGTACCCCATGAACTTCGTTGTCCATCTTATTATCTATATACATTTTCTATGTTTTGGCTCTTTCTATGATATTTCCTCATCAATACCCTGTACCCCATGAATTTCGTTGTCCATCCTATTATCTAAATACATTTTCTTCGTTTTGGCTCTTTCTATGATATTTCCTCATCAATACCCTGTACCCCATGAATTTCGTTGTCCATCCTATTATCTATATACATTTTCTACGTTTTGGCTCTTTCTATGATATTTCCTCATCAATACCCTGTACCCCATGAATTTCGTTGTCCATCCTATTATCTATATACATTTTCTACGTTTTGGCTCTTTCTATGATATTTCCTCATCAATACTCTGTACCCCATGAATTTCGTTGTCCATCCTATTATCTATATACATTTTCTAAGTTTTGGCTCTTTCTATGATATTTCCTCATCAATACCTTGTGCCCCATAACCACCGTTGTTGGATAAACAATAATTCCAACCAAACCCGTCGACTTCATTTAATGCTATGCTGGAACTGTCTCAGAGTTTCTCGAGAGTTCATTTAGCTTCTCGGAGAAGCCATCTCCACCGACATTCAGGGCTCGAGAAGCTTCTCAGTTGTATATAAATATATGTTTGTTGTGAATGCAAATCATCAGTTGAGTGTAATTGCTGTGTTCTCTGATATGGTATCAGAGCAAGGTGAGGTTTTCTTGAGTGATCTGTGATCTGTGTATGAGTGTTTTCTGCGCATCATCAGAGAGTGTGAAGTCGTTTGCAGAGAGACTGTGAGGAGTAGATTAAGCATATTAAGCTGCTGGTGAAGGGTGTATCTGGCCGGAGGGAGAGCGTGAGTGAAGATTGATGTTACTACATCGCTCGGAGAGTATCGCTGCAATGGAGTCGCTGTAAATGTGCAATGTGTGTAGAGTAAACCACGGCGAGGAGTTTGTCTGTTTTTTGGTGTCCAGGAGAACGTTGAAGGAAGTCGCTGCCTGCGTTTCAAGATTCTGCTGAAAGTGTGATTGCTGGAAAAGAGCAAGACCAGAAGGGTATAATAGTATATACCGTAATGTTCTGTATTAATATTTTAAAATTGCTTATGCTCTTCTTTCGATTTTGTGAAAAATCCGAATGCTAAATTCCTGTGAGAAATAATTTTAATGCTGTTACATCAAGTTCAAATTAAGTAAAAGATAGGGGGAGTAAATTTCGCTGTCAAGTAAAAGTAAATCGGATGAATAAACTTGTGCTCATTATTAGAATGGCCTCCTAAATTCTGGGTGTTTCCAATCAAGTGAAAAGCAAATTGTAAGTTTTTTTGTCACTGTGTTCATTTTTCGGGCATTTTGAAGGTGTTTTTTTTTTAAGAATTGTTGTGACGGTTGTAATAAGAGTTTTTTAACAAATTAAAAGGAAAAAGGGGGAAGTAAAATAAGTTAAAGAAGGTTTTATTATTGTTTGTGAGGAGCCATCAAAGTTTAGATTGTTGCTTGAATATTCATAAGCTCATTACTATGGAAAATATATTAGCAGAATCTTATTTAACTAACTCTGATAAGTTAGATGGTGAAAATTATGCAAATTGGAAGTTTAAGTTGCAGACTGTGATGGAAGGCTCTAATATGTGGACGATTGTGACTGGAGATGAAGTGAGGCCAGAACTCCCTCAAGCCACAACTGCTGCAATTCAAGATTGGCAACGACGAGAAAACAAAGCAAAGGTATTGTTGCGGATGTCCGTTAAGGACAATATTATTCCGCACATTAGAGAGTGCAAGACATCCAAAGAGACATGGGACACTCTCAAAAATTTGTATGAGACAAAGACCACAAATCGAATATTGTATTTAAAGAGTAAGCTTCTTTCAATTAAGATGGAAGAAAATGAAAATATTTCTAGTTTTATTTCTAGAATTAAGGACTTGAAAGATAAATTAGGTGACATTGGTGAAACAATATCTAGTACAGACTTGGTTTCTGTGACATTAAATGGAATGTTGGATGAGTATCAAATTTTTATCACTGGTCTTGCAGCTAGAGATAAGGCTCCTACGTTTGATGAATTGGCAGGTATACTTATGCAGGAAGAAGAGCGCAGAAGAAGTCTTAATCAGAAACCCCCCAATTCAGATTTAGCATTGGTGGCTAAAGGAAAGCAAGCCTTCAAAGGAAAACAATGGGAGAAAAATAAAGGTAAAAGGCCACAGGTAAAATCATTTCAAGATATGCCCTCACCAAGGTCAAATGTCAAATCAAGTAGAGATGGTGCATGTTACTATTGTGGAAAGCCTGGTCATTACGCTAAGAATTGTTTGAAAAGAATATCTGATTTATTTAAACTAAGAAGACATACAAGGAATTATGTTGATAGAGATGAGGCAATCAGTCATGAATTTAACAATCTTCAATTATTTGTGACTAATGCTGCTTTGTCAGCAGAAACTGATGATGATAATGCTTGGTTTATAGATTCTGGTGCATCAATTCACATGTCATGCAAAACAGATTGGTTTGATACTTATCATGAAGTTAATAATGGTGCACACATTTATTTAGGAGATAACAGATCTCGTGAAATAAAAGGATATGGTGATATAAGTGTTACTATGCCTAATGGACAAGAAAAACAAATTCAAAATGTAGTGTATGTTCCAGGATTAAAGAAGAACTTAATATCTGTCTCTACTATTACAGATCAACATTTGAAAGTTGAATTTATGAAATCACAATTTTTGGTAAAGGATATGCAGGACAACTACAAGGTTGTTGCAAAAGGAATGAGAGTTGGAGGATTATACAAGTTGGATGTGACAAAGAATAGGCATCAAGCTTTGGCATCTACAGGCATGTCAAACATAGAGCTTTGGCATCAAAGGTATGGGCACTTAAATCATAATGACTTAATGTTACTTCAAAAGAAAATGATGGTAGAAGGCCTTCCAAATATTAATGGTGAACACTTTGAATGTGAAGGTTTTGCACTAGGAAAACAACATAGGGAAGAATTTCATATGCATGAAAATAGAAGAAAATGTGAAATACTTGAACTAGTGCATAGTGATGTATGTGGTCCAATGCAAACTAAGTCACTTGGTGGAGCATATTACTTTCTTATATTTATTGATGATAGCACTAGATACACCTGGGTGTACTTTATAAGATATAAAAGTGATGTGTTTGAATACTTTAAATAATTCAAGAATATGGTAGAAAAACAATCAGGAAAGAGTATTAAAATTCTTCGATCAGATAAAGGTGGTGAGTACACTTCAGGAGCTTTTATGAAATACTGCAAACAAAATGGAATCATACAACAATTTACAGTACCACATACACCTCAGCAAAATGGTGTAGCTGAAAGAAAGAATAGAACATTAGTTGAATGTGCTCGTAGTATGTTGAAAATTAAAGGACTTTCTAATAGTTTTTGGGCTAAAGCCATTAATACAACTGTATATCTAAAAAATAGAAGTCCTACAAAATATCTTGAGCACAAAACACCATTTGAAGCATTTTATGGTTTTAAACCTAAAGTTAGTCATTTAAGGATATTTGGATGCAAGGCCTTTGCTCATATTCCTAAAGAGGATAGGAGAAAATTAGATGCCAAAGCTATCAAATGCATTTTTATTGGATATTGTCCTAATCAAAAGGCATATAAAATGTATGATCCAAATACTCACAAGGTCTTTGCAAGCAGAGATGTTATATTTCATGAGCATGTAGATAATCAAATGAAAGATGATGAATTTAATGTATGGCATCCTACTTATAACTTTAAAGAAGATGAAGTAGTGGAATCATATCAAGAAAGCAAGGACATTCCAAAAGACAATTCAAGAAGCCAAAGCCCCCAAAGAAGTAATGAAAGCACTCCACAGAGAAGAAGAAGAGAAGGTACTCCACAGTGTAATGAATCTTTAAGAAGGTCAACACGACAAATTCAAACCCCTATCAGGTATAAAGATTATGCTTTAATGACTCAAGTAATGAATGTTTTTGAGCCTTCAAATTATGAAGAAGCCAAAAATCATAAAGAATGGATGGAAGCTATGAAAGAAGAATATAACTCTATAATGAAAAATGAAACTTGGGAATTAACAGAATTACCTGAAAATAAAGTCCCTATAGGATCAAAATGGTTGTACAAGACAAAGTTTAATGCAGATGGTAGCATAGACAAGTATAAGGCAAGATTAGTTGCAAAAGGTTATTCACAAAAGGAAGGTATAGATTATGAAGATACCTTTGCTCCAGTAGCAAAAATGAACACAATCAGAATATTGATAGCATTGGCCACTAAATATGATTGGAATCTATATCAATTAGATGTGAAGTCAGCTTTCCTAAATGGGGAGTTAAAAGAGGAAATTTATCTTGTTCAACCAGAAGGATTTGAAAAGAAGGGACAAGAACATCTTGTATGCAAATTAAAAAAGGCTTTATATGGACTAAAACAGGCACCGAGATCTTGGTATGAGAAAATAGATAAATTCTTCTTTCAGTAAGGATTTAACAAAAGCAAAAATGATCCTAATTTATATGTCAAGGCAGATAGAAATGGATACATAGCATTAATATCTATATATGTTGATGATCTAATAATAACAGAGAGTGCTGCTGAAATGATTAATGATATAAAAATGAAGCTATCATAGCAATTTGAGATGAAGGATCTTGGACAAATGCATTATTGTCTAGGTCTTGAAGTATGAAGAGATAATGGAAGAACTTTAATCACACAAAGCAAATATACAAATGAGGTACTAAAAAAATTTCACATGAAAGGATGTAAAGCAGTGAGTACTCCTTTGGAACAAAATATTAAATTGAGAAATGATGATGGAACAAAGGAGGTGAATGGAACATTGTATCGACAATTAATGGGAAGTCTAAATTATCTCACTACCACTAGACCAGACATTGCTTATGCAGTAAGCATACTTAGTCAATTTATGGCTAAGCCCCTTGAGAGCCATTGGATGGCTGAAAAAATGGTCCTTCGATATTTAAAGGGAACTATCAATTTTGGTATTGAATATACTAATGATTGTAATGTTGAAATGACAGGTCATTCTGATTCTGACTGGGCCGGAAATCCAGATGACAGTAAATCCACCACTGGATATGTGTTCAATATAGGATCAGGAGCAATATCATGGAGCAATAAGAAACAACCAACAGTGTCCTTGTCATCAACTGAAGCAGAATATAAAGCCTTATGTAGTACCACTTGTGAAGTTATATGGCTAAGAAGAATACTTGAAGATATTGGTGAAGCTCAAGAAGAACCGACAGTCATCAGATGTGATAATCAAAGTACTATCAAATTGGCAAACAATCCTGTCTGTCATGCAAGGACAAAGCATATAGACACACAATATCATTTTGTAAGAGAAAAGGTCCAATCAAAGGAAATTGACTTAATATATTGTAATACAAATGAAAATGTAGCTGACATATTCACTAAGCCTCTTGGGAAGGCTAAATTTGAGACTTGTAGGAGTAAGTTATGTGTTGTAGAAAATCCAAATTATGTTGTAAGCCTAGCTGAGACTTAGACCAGTAGGCATGTCAATTAAGAGTATTTTTGTGTCCTATGTATAGTATGTCTGTATATGGTTGGAATTAAGGGGGAGTGTTGGATAAACAATGATTCCAACCAAACCCGCCGACTTCATTTAATGATGGAACTTTCTCAGAGTTTCTCAAGAGTTCATTTAGATTCTCGGAGAAGCCATCTCCACCGACATTCAGGGCTCGAGAAGCTTCTCAGTTGTATATAAATATCCGTTTGTTGTGAATGCAAATCATCAGTTGAGTGTA